>CM046882.1:159141254-159741254 GCA_025667525.1 Glebionis coronaria
ACATGTAAAACAAGAACAAACACCATACACCAGATAACTCCTACTCAAATCAACTCAAACCAAGGTTATGCAGTTAACCTAAACACCCCTTTAATTACTGATTTCTCAATTTTTCAAAGGATATGTATGATTCAACCTACAAACCAGGCTCAAATCAACTCAATAACAACAAACAACCTCCAAAACACAAGATCCAACCACACAAACACAGATTCACAAACCAAATCTCAGAATCAACATAAAACACAAAATATTCAGAAAAGTACAAAGAGTTTAGAGACGTGTACCTCTAAAACATACATCCATGCTTTGGGATGTGTGAGCTTAAGTGGTAGCAGAACAACCACTAGCTTCCTTGTACCTGCTAAGATTCAACAAACACAAAAGTGAACTAAAAACAATGAAAGCTGATTTTTGAAAACAAGGGTTTATAACTCAAAATCCTATCCTCAAAACTCAACAAATAGATAAATGAAACTCAGATCTTAGCTTATCAAACACCAAACTTTTATAAAACATAAAAGGAAATCAAAATTTTTAGAAAATACCAACTTATATTTATAAAAAGGAATTACAAAGATTTAAGCTAAAATCTGGAACAAAGGGCTACTCACAAGTTGAGGCTCCTTTTATAGACTACAATGGACGATTCTAGAATGGAAAAATACATGAAACCCTAGCTATGAAATCTCTGATATGCCCATGAATGCTTCTAGACGCTTGAGGTGTATTAAGCTATCAAACTTCATCCAAAACGTTCATTTATCCTTTAGGACCAAGTAATGATTGTAAATTGTTGATCTTACCACGTGGTTTTTCTTGGAGAGGAAGTTGGGTTTCTATTGGTGGACGGTTAAGAGTGTGAGGTCCTTTGGGTGAGTGGGTGTGAGATGTTAAGCGTGGGATGTGTTCATGTGTGGGTCAATCAAGCATGGGTATGGGTAATTTGAATTTACCCTTTGTTTTAAGTGATGGAGTTACTGGGTTTTTGGGGTGAATAGTAACTCATTTTGATCCGAAATTAGTGGAAGGGTTAAGTGTTTGGCGCATTTTAGGTTTAAATGTTTCAGTGGTACAACTTTGGTCCTTGGCTTTTGGTATAGTGTTTAAAACAAGTATTCCAGCCTTATCAAACGCATTCCCTTTGTAATTGAAGTTTCTGTTTTCACACATTGGCCACAAAAAGTTTAGGGAATGGGTTTTAGGGCTTTTATAACTTTGATGTAATTACACAAATGGCCCTTTTGATGTTTTATCCATTTAAAAAGGACTAAATGTGTAATTTTCTTGAACTTGAAGGTCTTCTTTGGATCTTTGACTTCATGGGGGACCATTATTGATAAATTAGATTTGTTGAGAGACTAAACTTGCCAATTCTTCAAAGATGAAGGACCTTTTTGTCATTTTGACAAACTTAAGGGACCAAACTTGTAATTATGAATATACAAGGGTATTAAGTGTCATTTCTTCATAAATGAGGGATCATTCTTTTACATCTTCAAGTCTTCAAAGGTTATTCTTTGATAAATCACAAACTAGGGCCCGATTCATTGTGCGGCTTTGTTTCTCGTGTTCGTTTTTCCTTGTTTCTTGTGATCTTTTGTCTTTTTCACGATATCCATACCTAAAGTACACAAGTAAACAAAAACAAGCATATATATGGTAATTTGATGACATTTTATGCATTTAAAGTCCGAAAAGAATGATGAGATCATGTATAAATGCCATCTCATCACCGACTGTCTCAAAATCTTAAGTATCTTAAAGCGAAAATCAAAGAAAGGAATAAATGTAATACGAATGACATGTGTTCAGGTAAATCTAAACTTAAAAAAGAGCTTGCGGTGATACATTCGGTTATTGATAATGGTGGAGGATCCCCTGATATGTTTAACAAACGGGATGATATCATTCATAAGGTGTTGGAGATTGAGAAATTTCAAGCGTTGGAAACAACTCAAAAGGCCAAGATTTAATGGTGCAATGAAGGTGACGAGAACTCTAGTTTTTTCATGGCATGCTGAACAAAAAAAAGAGTCAACTCAACATTCGCAGTGTTATGGAAAATGCCATATGGATAGATGACCCTCCTAAGGTTAAACGCGAATTCTATCAACATTTTAATGATCGATTTTCCAAACCTGCTAATGATCGAGTAAGCCTAAACATGGAGTTTCTGAACAAAATCACTTTTGAGCAACAGGTACATTTAGAACGGGACATTTCTAAAGAGGATTTGAAGAAGGATGTTTGGGACTGTGGAGTAGATAAACCTCCAATTCCAGATGGGATTACAATTGGGTTTTATCGAAAATTTTGGCACATCATCGAAAATGACGTCTTCGATGTTGCTAAATGTTTCTTCACTTTGGGCACTATTCCTAACGGGTGTAACTCTTCTTTTATAGCCTTAATTCCAAAGATCCCCGACGCTAACATGGTTAGAGACTTTAGACCTATAAGTCTTATTGGCAGTATCTATAAGATCATAGCTAAAATTATGTGTAATCTTCTGGTGGGAGTGATGGGGGCCATTGTAAATGAGGTACAATCCGCGTTCATTGTAGAGAGACAAATATTAGATGGCCCATTTATTCTTAATGAGCTTCTTCAATGGTGCAAACGAATAAAGAAGCAATCGTTAATTTTTAAATTCAATTTCGAGAAAGCATTTGACTCGGTGCGGTGGGATTTTCTAGATGAGGTGTTGAAATTTTTTGGCTTTGGTGATAAATGGTGTAGATGGATCCAATGTTGTCTTCAATCATCGAGAGGATCGATCGTTATAAATGGAAGTCCTACGGAGGAATTTTAGTTTTTCAAAGGCCTCAAGCAAGGTGATCCCTTATCCCCGTTCTTATTTATTCTTGCTATGGAAAGTCTCCACATATCATTTCAAAGGGTTGTAGATGCGGGTTTATTTAAAGGCATTCAGTTACATAACTCCACATCCATATCTCATATGTTCTACACGTATGATGTCGTGTTTTTGGGTCAATGGTGTGATGGCAACATCTTTATTTTAACACATGTTCTGGAATGTTTTCGTCGGGCTTCTGGTCTTCGGATTAACATGGGTAAAAGTACAATTATGGGCATCCTGGTGGAAAATAATATTGTCATTCGTGCTGCTGAACATCTTGGTTGCCGTATCCTTAATACTCCTTTCAATTACCTAAGTGTTAAAGTGGGCAGTCCGATGTCAATAGTCAACGCTTGGGATGAGGTCATAAATAAGGTGAGTTCTCGTTTCTCCAATTGGAAATTGAAAACATTGTCAATAGGTGGTCGACTCACGCTTATCAAGTCGATGTTGAGTTCCATTCCTATTTATCATTTATCAATTTTCAAAGCTCCAACTACTGTTATTAATAAGATTGAATCTATTCGAGGGAATTTTTTCAATGGGCATGCTCCTAATAGTAAAAATGCTACATGGACTAAATGGAAGAACGTCTTGGTGCCTAAGGAAAAAGGGAGGGTTGGGCGTAGCCAGCCTATATGCACTAAATAGGGCCCTTATGCTCAAGTGGGTTTGGAGATTTTAAGCTAACGGGTCGTTGTTTTGGGCTTGAATCATTAATGTCACACCCCACCATGGCGGAATATGGGGCGCGAACTATGGATATCATCACAACAATAGCGTGTCTATAGAGAGAATTAAATGAAATTGAAATATCATAAATGGTGACACAGATGTCATGACAATATCTCAACAAATGTAAGAGTCTAGGTAAGTAGGTAAATGTCCCACCTCTTACCAAAGACAACAAATAAAACAAAAATTCACACATAGGTGTTCATAATATAACTTATTCAAAAGAAAATTATAAACTAAGAAGGAATGGGGATCTCTTTTTATATGCATATCCTACGCGTCTCCACTCCTATCCACTTATGTTCTCATGCTTAACCTCATTATTGCCTAAAAGTGAGACTAAAACACTTCAACAATAATGTTGGTGAGAGTCATAGGTTTAGACTCCAATGCCAAACTTATACATTTCAATACATTAGTTGTGAATAACGACATACAATAACATTTAAGACAGTTGGACAGTGTACTACTAACATGTATAACTATTCCGTACTAAGCGCGTATCCTTTCCGTCCCAAGGCTCCAAGCCTTTCCTATACTTCCTTCCTTCCTTCCATGGCATATTAGGCACCCACACACCTAACATCCAACCCCAAGACCCAGTATTGTCCCCAAGGCCCAGCCTTGTCCTCCTTGATATCAAGTATATTTAAATAAATTAAGTATTCCACATAGAAGTTAAATGCATAAGTTAACACATAATCTTCAAACTAAGAGACTAAAACATTCACAACATTTATTTATATGAACAAATAAATTAGAGTGTCTCTTCCACCCCATCTGGAAGTAAAATAATAAGAAATATGGGACTATGTAACTCCCTGATTGAGCTTCTCCAAATATCCCGCGCATTAGCAAAAAGCTAAACAAATAAATGCATAACATCAAGACATGAACCGATAACTAAAATGGATCATCAAGCTATGATGGACATCTAACCCTTACCCTCATATTAACTTCATTAATATGTCCTAACAGTCCCATTATCCTTCTCTAACAAGCCCTTAACTTAGTTAAGTTCATAACTTATCCCGTTCCCATTTTACCCAAATCAGCCCCGATTTTTATACCCCAAACTATGAACCAAACTCCCACCTAACTATAGTTATACTTTCTGTAAGAAAACCCTAATCCCTTACATGTGTTATCTAACACTCCTCTTTGGCCTTAACCTTAAAGATACTGTTAAGGCCCCGATATACATATATATACTTTTACCTATCTAGTTTTTACTGATTTTGAACATATGTAATGTTTGTTATGATCAGAGGGTCTTCCACTATTCTAAATGATTAGCCTTATTTCAGATCTCTTATTTAACATATAAAACAACTATCATATTCGTTTGAAAGTACAATTTCACTCCTAAGTACCATAACCATCTTAAAACATTAATTTAAACCCGACTGATTTCAAAACAGTTTTGACCTCCGACTGTTATAACCTATTTTTGACCCACTTCCCCACCTCCAATTTAGTCCTTATTTCTTGCATTCAAAAGCCAACTCAAATAAATTTTCGGAGGTACTTGGATCGCATCATGATTGTGTCTAGAACTCTAGATATGATCAAAACAATTGACCTAAAATTCTGCCCAGTTTTTAATTACGAATTTAATTGAATTAACGAAATTAATTACCCAATACTTAATTAATTACAAGCCCTAATTATTCAAATCATTGTTTTATCATTTATTTACAGATTTTAATTTTCCCTAACCCTAGATCCATAATATTTTAATGTATACATGTTTAAAAACAAATTAAATAAAAAGGGTTTGAATGTTTTACCTTAGATTTGAAAGAACCAAGATTTTTGATGAAGAACCCTAATTTTTATTAAGGTGTCGCGACTTTATGATCTCTAGTAGAAATATATTTTTTTAATTATTAAAAGAATTTATATAATGTGTGTGTATATCCTAGTCCAACCTAGGCCCAACTTCTTTTTTCTTGTCCCTTTCTCCTTTTGATCCGTCGCCCCAAACCGACTATACTTACATTTTTTTAATTTTTTTCTCTTGATTACTTATTATTACACTACTAATGTTTCCTTAGATTTCCCTAATTTATTACATCCCTTAAGTCCTCCTAAACCTCAATACCGTAAAACTAGTCAGTTTTACGCGTATACCGTAAAAGACGTAAAAATATACATTTTTATAAAAACTCTTGAAATATGAAATAAACTAAATAACTGATTCCTAAATGACTTAAAACCATCCCGTAAGTTATTCCCGTGACTAAATACCTTATCAGAGACCTCTAAATGCTAAACCCAAAATCATAAAAATACGATTTACTATAATACTTATACATATACATAAATTACCAAAATGATTCCATTTCATTTCATAGTCACTATAATATGAGCTCATGATCATGAAAGATCCGCCCATCGATTTACTTATGAGTATTCCGTACCCATAAACGATGTCCCTTCCAGCCTCATTCATACCAAAATAACATGTAAACACATAAAACACATAGTCACACATAAAATAACCTAAAAACAAGACTAGCTGACGAACCTCAAAACCGTGGTTGTCACATCACTCCCTCCTAATAGAAATCTCGTCCTCGAGATTTACTCCTTAGGATCATCATTAGCAAATAGATGAGGATACTTAGTCCTCATAAATTCCTCTCGCTCCTACGCGAACTCTGGTTCACGCTTCGAATTACATCTAACCTTAACTAACAATATCTTACTTCTCCTAAGTGTCTTAACTTCATGATCCATGATCTCCACTGGCTCTTCAACAAAACGAAGGCTTGCATCTATGCTAATATCTTCCAATGGTACTTGCAAGTCTGTTCTTGCTAAGCATTTCCTCAAGTTCGATACATGAAATACATCATGCACACTGCTCAACTCTTTCGGTAACCTCAACCTATATGCCACTTGTCCAATCCTTTATATGATTTCGAATGGACCCACGAACCTCGGAGCTAACTTTCCTTTCTTTCCAAAACGCATCACTCCTTTCCATGGCAAAACCTTCAACATAACCTTATCTCCCACCTCAAACTCTAATGGCTTACGCCTCTTTTCCTCATAGCTCTTTTGTCGATCTCTAGACGTCTTCAACTTCTCCTTAAGTACTGTTATCACATGCATAGTTTCCTGAACCATCTTCGATCTAATTAGCTGAATACTTCCAACCTCCGCCTAAAGTAACGGTGATCTACATTTCCTACCATAAAGTGCTTCGAAAGGTGCACACTCTATACTAGTACGGTAACTATTATTGTAGGAAAATTCTGCCAACGCTAAATGAGTCTCCTAACTTCCTCCAAAATCTATCACACACGTCCTTAACATATCCTCTAACGTTTGGATGGTCCTCTCACTTTGACCATCCGTCTGCGGATGATAGGCCGTACTCATAGCCTTGTTCCCAACGCCTTCTTTAATAATCCCCAAAACCTAGATGTAAACCTACTATCTTTATCTGATATGATCGACACCGGCACTCCATGTTTTGCCACTACATGTTCCATGTATTTCTTTGCAAACTTCTCCATCTTGTCATCCTCTTTCATTGCCACGAAATGTGCAGACTTAGTCAATCTGTCCACTATTACCCAT
Source organism: Glebionis coronaria (assembly GCA_025667525.1). NCBI lineage: Eukaryota > Viridiplantae > Streptophyta > Magnoliopsida > Asterales > Asteraceae > Glebionis > Glebionis coronaria. The sequence goes on from CM046882.1 coordinate 159,148,444, forward strand.
ATCATATCATTACCATTGTTAGACCTTGACAGTTTTGTAATGAAGTCCTTGGCAATATTCTTCCACTTCCATTCCGGAATTTCTGGTTGTTGCAGCAATCCTGATGGTCTTAGATGCTCAGATTTTACCTTGGCATAAGTCAGACACTCACTGACGTGCAAAGCTACATCTTTCTTCATTCCTGGCCACCAATACATATCTCTCATATCCTGATAAATCTTATCAGCTCCTGGGTGTATCGAATACTTCGATGCATGAGCTTCCTTCAATATAACCTTCCTTTTATCACCAATTAATGGAACCCAAATTCTATCTAAGTAGTTCTTACAACCATCTCCCCTTTCCTCTATGTACTTGTCCATACTATGTAGATTCTCTTCATTCAGCTTCTCTTACTTAGTAGCTTCTATTTATGCTGCCCGGATCCTATCCTTAAGAGTCGACTGAATAGTCATACTCATTGCGCTTACTCTACTTGGTTGTATCCTCTCCTTTCTACTTAACGCATCAGCCACCACATCTCCACTTTCCCATACGTGGTACAAAATAGCTAACCATCCTTCCTACTAACAGGTACTACTCCCTTCTCTAGGTGAACGTTCTATTGTTCGTGATTACTGAACTCTAGATCTGACAGTTTTCCCTCCAATATCATTCCACTATCTTGACATTCTCTTGCTTCATCAAGCCCTTCTTCCTCCCTACTACTTTTCGCTTATCTCTCCACATTCTTAAATTCCATACCATCTTCCATCTCGTCTTTATCATAAAATTTAGGCGATCCTCTTCCATTCCCTACATTCTCACCAATGAGGACTACACCCTCTCACTAGTGACTGTCTCTTCGTAGAAGAATTCTTCCAATTAAAATGCGTTCTCCAACTATCTCCGTCTTTCTCAATTTCCCCTATAGTATGCTCATACCAACCATTGGTCTACCAATGGTATACTACGCTTGCTTCCCATCGTTTGTTCCTTTGCCATAATCCTTCATAAGGCATTCCATACCTATTAGACAAACTTTTACACAAAACCTCCTATTCTATCGCTTCCGTACGCAACCCTTCCAACTTCTTAACTACGTGACTTCTCATTACTATTGAAAATATGGGATGAAATAGTCAATTTATCGACTATCACCCAATTCTCATCGTACTTATTCCTCCAACCCATTATGTATCCCTTATACCATCTTCGTCCTTACATATCCCTTTCTAAGCTACCCCTATATATGTAGGAAATATATCATATGTCCCTTTTCTCCATATGATTGTCCAAGCCATGCTAAATAAATGTTGACGCGTTCTCTGCTTTAGACAACTCAACTCATGCAACCTACATCCTTAATCCAAACGATCCTAACACGTCATCCATTTATCTCAAGTTTTTCTCAGCTTCACTTCCTTCATCTTATTCCATATCTCATTAACTATGCTTGCCTTTCCCAGATGGTACATGGCCTTGCAAACTTTCTTCGCCTCCTAACTCCATCCATCATCTATGCCTACTGTCCAATCAAGAAGATTGAATGTGTTGGAGACATACAGGACCCGTATAGATCATTCTCTAAGTCTCATATAATAAATGCCTCTAACATTCTAGGCAGATCTACCAACCAACTCCACTATCTAAGTCTTATCTAGTTCTTCAAATCCCTTAGTTCATGCAACGTATAAGCAATCACATTTCTTTCTCGTCCTCGCATGCATCCTAATCCTTGCTCCACGTATCGTCGTGCTTCGCGGATTTCGTCCAGTCCTTCCGATAATTCCAAGATCGGCTGATTACCCATGCTAGTTCTTTAGTCTCCAAAACGCTTCCTCATCTTGCTTTGTGATGAGATGACATTTATACATGATCTCATCGTTCTTTTCGGGCTTTAAATGCATAAAAATGTCATAAAATACCATATATATGCTTGTGTTTGTTTACTTGTGTATTTTAGGTATGGATATCATGAAAAATACAAAAGATTACAAGAAACAAGGAAAAATGTACACGAGAAACGAAGCCGCACAATGAACCGGGCCCTAGTTTGTGATTTTTCTAAGGTAAAACCCTTGAAGACTTGAATATGTACACGATTGAGCCCTCATTAATGAAGAAATGACACTTAATACCCTTGTATATTCATAATTATAAGTTTGGTCCCTTAAGTTTGTCAAAATTACAAAAGGTCCTCCAAGTTTGAAGAATTGACAAGATTAGTCGTTCAACAAATCCAAAATGTCAAGAATGGTCCTTCATAAAGTCCAAGATCCAAAAAAATCCTTGAAGCTCAAGAATATTACACTTCTAGTTCTTTAAAATTGGATTAAACATCCAAAGGACTAAAGTTGTAATTATGCCAAAATGGAATAAGCCCTAAATCCTTGATTAGAAACTTTTTGTGGCCAAAGTGGGAATTCAAAAACTTAGTTAACAAAGGAATACGAGTTTACTTAAAAAATAAAATTGTTATCATTGTTTTCCAAAGGCTGGGGGCTATTGTTGTGCATATGAAACTTTCAAATAGATTTTGCGCCAAACACATTGCCAATCCACCAAAACCGGATCAAAAGTTGTTACTGTTTACCTTATGTACCCAGTTTTACCTTCACTTAAAACAAAGGGTAAACTGAAATTACCTTGTCCCATGCTTAATTCACACGCATATAAACTCATCCCATGTGACAATCCGTCAATTTATGGTTGATATTTTATTCTCGAATATTATTTAAAAACATTAATTTTAATGTTACAATATGAACTCACTTATTTTTGGGAAGAAATTTTGATTTTACGTCTTGGAGTAGCATCAAATACGTCTAAACCGGAGGATTCAACGTTACGTGCTTACGTTTACATACACCATCTTTGGTGACAGTCCGACATTTCAGAAAATAAATTTATCCGTGAATATTATTTTGGAGTTTTAAATTTGTGTTGGTTCATAAACTCACAAATTTACGAGAAGAAATTAGGACTTACGATTTTATTTTAACGTCCTTTACGACTAAACGGGAAACCTTAGTATTTCGTATTTACATTTTCGAACTCCGTTTTTGATGAAACAATTTTTATTGGATTCGTTTTGTGACGTTGATTCATAATTTATAAAAACGTTTTTCGTAAAACGACCCGAGGGCACGCAAATCAAGAAAACTAGAATCGAGAAATACCCGTAAACTAGTGAGATGGGACAAAACACTTTGTCCCACCCCACTAGCTTAATGGGACGGCATAACTTGACACCACAACACAAGGTGGCATCAAGTTTAACTTACACATTCCAAGTGTAAGCATAAGCTTACATTTCAAGCTAACATTCCACTTAACCACCAAACTAGCAACTTGTTTTCCCATTATACCATTTACTTACATGCATTCAACACCAAAACTCTCTCAACTTCATCCTTCTTGCCATCCCAAATAAGCCAACAAACACCCTCTTTGATCTTTTCTAACCATAAACCACATGTTTACTAGTTCTATTAAGGTGTTCTCTTGAAGCCTTGATCATTTGGTGGCCATATCAACAACTTTGGAGGTGATTTGCTTGTGTCCTAGGGCTGATTTTCCAACCTATGTTCTTGATATTTGATGGTCTTGGAGATACTTGTTGTGTTCATCAAGTTCTTGTCTTCCTAAAACAAGAAATCCACTTGGATTGGTAAAGAAGATCATCCTCTCCATTTTTCTCTTGTTATTTTGTAAAGAACAAATGTATTTTCTTTCATTTTGTATATGTATATGATGTATATATGATGATAAAAATGTTGTGTGGGGATCAAGTGTTGATAAATATGCTTAAAAATGATGATAACTATAAGCAATGAAGCTAAAATCTTGATTATTTAGTTGGCTGTATAAAAACAGTAGATAACTAAAAGATGAACTGATAAAATTACATGGTTTGATCCATTTACAGTAAGTAGATGATGTTATACACATGTGAGAGTTTGCCATGCAATGGAATCAAAATAATGAGTGTGATATGATCAAAACAAGTTAGGTGGTGTAATCTGAATAAGCAGTTTTGTAGGGACTGTTAAGGCAACTTAAACTCAAAATGGGCAGTAGCTATAACTAAGTTAAATGTAGCACATAATATGAATATCATGCCATCCAAAAATGAGCTTATAAGTCATTATAGAACTCTAGATATTGTAAAAATGGTGAACATGAAGTTAAAAATCAGATTTTTGGAAATAATGTTTATTAATATTATATAAGCACTCACATTATAATGTATAAAATGTAAAAATATTGTTAGAAATACGTTTTACGTATATTAGAAGTATCGGTCACTCCACAATAATATTTATGTTGTAATAGCTCGTAGTTAGAAAATAGTCATTAGTTACTTATTAACTTAAGTAAGAACCTGTCCATGGGCTTGTCATGGACCGGCCCAAGCCCATGTTTGCTTGGAACTATAAATACCCCTTTCCACCATGGAAAGGGGTTGGTTGTTGTCATTTCCTAGTTTCCATTTAATAAAATTCACATAGTTTCTCTCACTTTCTCTCTCTAACTTTCTCTCTCTAGAAATCAACAAACCCCTTCATAGATTCATAGGTTATCAATATTCTACATTTCGTATCAGAGCAACACAGCTCTGAACCCGCGCTTCATGAGATGGGAACCGGTGCTATAAGTTCCGGATTAGTTCCCAACAATCCTACTTCTACATCATTTTTACCACCAACAAGGCCCGAGTGGGATAAACTGTTTCAACCGTTGTTTGATGAATTCTTCGATCCCCCGACTGATGAAGTTCCAGCACCTGTAGTAATTGCTCCAATACCTGAAGTGGTTGCTCAAGCTAATGAACCTTTATCTAATGCATCTACAATTCACATTGAACCGGATGCACCTTCACCAAGTGATTCTCAAACTACACCTGAATCATCACCCCTACTTGTGCCTAATGATGTGGAAGAGGATTCTACTGATCACGACTTGGAATATGCTCACTTGCAAGAGCTTCCTTTCTTTGGTGTAGCGATCCCTGAAAACCCTTCAGCCGCGTCTACCTCAGAAGAAGCTCCTTCTATTGTTCACTCCAGACCACCTAGGATTGAAAACCATAGCACTAGATCGACCCGTCTCTACACGCCATCAATTACAAGAGAGTGCACTTTATTGCTACTTTGATGCATTTCTCTCTGAAGTTGAACCTAAAAATTGGCAGCAGGCTATGACCCAATCATCTTGGATTGAAGCTATGCAGGAGGCACTAAATGAATTCCAACGACTTGAAGTATGGGAATTGGTTCCTCTCCCTGACAAGGTCAACATCCTTACTTTGTTATGGGTTTATAAGGTTAAACTTGATGAGATGGGTGCGGTATTGAAGAATAAGGCTAGATTGGTCGCTAGAGGATATAAACAAGCCTTGGGTATAGATTTTGAAGAATCTTTTGCTCCTGTGGCTAGATTGGAGGCGATTAGACTATTCCTTGAGTATGCTGCTCATATGAACATGATCGTCTATCAAATGGATGTGAAGACGGCATTTTTGAACGGTGAACTAAGGGAAGAAGTCTATGTTAGTCAGCCGGATGGGTTCGTCAGTACGGAGTTTCCTAATCATGTGTACAAGCTTAAGAAGGCTCTCTACGGGTTGAAACAAGCTCCACGCGCGTGGTATGATCTCCTGTCAACATATCTCATTTCGGAAGGCTTCTCCAAAGGCAAGGTGGACCCCACATTATTCACTCTCAAGGAAGGCAACGACATGATTCTGGTACAAATTTATGTTGATGATATAATTTTTGCTGCCACTAACATAGAATTGTCAAACCGATTTGAGAAGATAATGTCCACACGCTTTCAGATGTCGATGATGGGAAAAATTTCATTTTTCTTAGGATTACAGATTTCTCAAAATCCCAGAGGCATCTTTATTAGTCAATCCAAATATGCTCTAGAATCTCTTAAGAAATATAACTTTGAAAATTGTGACCCCGTGGACACTCCAATGGTGGAGAAATCCAAGTTAGATGAAGATAGGAATGGGACTATTGTCGATCCAAAACTTTACCGTGGGATGATCGGCACCCTTCTATATCTGACTGCTAGCAGGCCTGATTTGCAATTTGCTGTATGCATGTGTGCCCGGTATCAGGCTCGGCCTACCGAAAAGCACCTACATGTTGTGAAAAGGATCTTTCGGTATCTAAAAGGAACACTTCATCGTGGTCTATGGTATCCGAAAGATTCCTCGATTGCTTTAATATCATACGCAGATGCCGATCATGCTGGATGTCAAGACACGAGGCGTAGCACTTCTGGATCTGTGCAACTCCTTGGAGATAGATTGATCAGTTGGTCTTCAAAAAGGCAGAAAAGCGTTGCAATATCAAGCACGGAGGCTGAATACATCGCCATGTCCGGTTGTTGTGCTCAAGTCCTTTGGATGAGATCACAATTAACTGACTACGGTTTAGGATTCAACAAAATCCCGATGTATTGTGACAACAAGAGCGCCATTGCCCTTTGCTGCAACTATGTTCAACACTCCCGGGCCAAGCACATAGACATTCGCTACCATTTCATTAAGGAGCAGGTGGAGAACGGAGTGATCGAGCTGTATTTTGTCACTACTGAGTACCAGCTGGCGGATATGTTCACCAAAGCATTAGATCGAGGACGAATTGAGTTTTTGATCGACAAGCTTGGCATGAAATCATTCACTCCAGCGACTCTCAAAGAGTTGGCAGAAGAATCAGCTGAATAGTCGTGGTAAACTATTCAGAGTATCCTTTTGTTCGTGATCATGTATATTATCGTAAATATATAAACCACAAAAAGAAAATACAAAAATATAAAACCAACAAAAACCATAAAAAATATAAAACCTAGAAAAACCATAAAAATTATAAAATCAAGAAAAACCAAAAATATTTTTCGTTTTAAATCGGGCATGTCTTTTAGTACGGTAATATTTACGGCCTTAGAAATGTCGATCAATATTGACACGGTGCCATAAATAGAGTCCGTATAAAAGTTGTACATTTTTAAAACATGCCCATAATGGCTTGTAGTTATTTCTGACTACAACCCGGTTTTCATATTAAAGTCACGTATTTCCTTGGAAAACGTTGGCTCAGAACGGGAATTAATTTTCTCGGGCGTGATTTACAAGCCAAATCATGCAAAGGGATCAAGTTTACTTTATAACTTGGTCTGACACGAATTTGTGTACGTCTCAGTGCATTAATTTGTTAAAATAAGAGAAATCTTATTGACACCACGAATCAAAATTCTTCAAGATATAAATTGGAAATGCTTTCATCACTATTTGACTCTTTAAACAATGACTACAGCTCTTTAAATAGAAAACGGGTCATCGTTTAAGGGGGAGAAAATAGTAAAATCATCTTCGTCATTAAAATTGATTTTCAAAAGTGATTGTGAAAATTAAGGGCTACATGGTAATTGAGTGGTTTTGCTTTAGAATACGACTTGTGTTCGTTCTAAGTGATAGGCATTGCTTTTAGATTTTGGAGATATGCTAATAGATTGCGTTTGCTAAGTTGTGTGTAAGTAAAACAAGGGATAAGAAAAATGAAAAATTATAGACAAAAAGGAAAAGGAAAGATAAATAGAGGGACTTAAAGTGTTATTTGTTTAACTTGTCAAAATTTTTGACCTAGTCAACTAAATAACCCCCGCCCCCCTATTTTCTGTTCACTGTTTATCTACTCTTTGCCGCCATTGTTACACACACAAACAAGCATTCAAATCATTCGTCTTTTCATTCCATCCTGTTCATTCACTAATAAGGTAATTAACATCTATATTTAACTTATAAATTCGTCTAATTCATCTATATCCCCTTAATTGATTCAGATAATTAACATTATCAGATTTAGGGTTTATTCCTTAATTAGGGTTAATTAACTAGGGATTTGTGGTGGGTTTTGTGCGGATTAGCAAGATATGATGTTTAAATGCCTTAGAAATACACAAACGCGTTTAGAATTAATCATCTTAGTCTGTGTATTAATGTTCCGGATGAACAAGGATAAGATCTTCCGAATGAAGGATTTTTTTCTGAAAAACTTCCGAATGAGGAAGTTCCGAATGAAGGACTTCCGAATGAAGGAAGTTCCGAATGAAGAACTTCCGAATGAAGGAAGTTCCGAATGAAGAACTTCCGGATGAAGGAAGTTCCGAATGAAGAACTTCCGGATGAAGGAAGTTCCGAATGAAGAATTTCCGGATGAAGGAAGTTCCGAATGAAGAACTTCCGGATGAAGGAAGTTCCGAATGAAGAACTTCCGGATGAAGGAAGTTCCGAATGAAGGAATGTTCCGGATGAAGGAAGTTCCGAATGAAGAACTTCCGGATGAAGGAAGTTCCGAATGAAGGAATGTTCCGAATAAAGGAAGTTCCGAATGAAGAACTTCCGGATGAAGGAAGTTCCGAATGAAGAACTTCCGGATGAAGGAAGTTCCGAATGAAGAACTTCCGGATGAAGGAAGTTCCGAATGAATAACTTCCGGATGAAGAAGTTCCGAATGAAGGAATGTTCCGGATGAAGATGTTCCGAATGAGGAAAAGTTCCGGATGAAGAGTTTGATTATTATTGTTTGCATGCTATATATGTACTTGTTGTGTTATGTTATGAAATGTGTTATGCTTAGAAGTAAGAATGATATATATCTATATGTTTTTGTGCATCAACCTTTCATGTCTTATCTTAAGCAGATACAATGACTAATCCAACAGTACAAGCAATCCAAGAATCTAGAGAAGCCGATATTGCTAAAGCACGAACCCTTAAGTTTATACCCAACAACTATCGGCTGAAGCAAGTCTCAAAATCCACTCACCATGGTTTTAAGGTCGCCATATCCATCCTCGATAACTCTCATTTCAAGAACGCTCTTAGGAGTAGTGCCTCGGTGCCTTATGAGTATATGTATGAATTTTGGGCTACCAAGGAAATCACTTCAAACAAGATCACCTTCACCATCGACAACAAGCAGCAGACACTCACAGTTTCAGACTTCCGTAAGATTCTTGGTATACGGGATACACCCAAAGGCATGTCATTCTAGAGGGATCCTACTAAAGATGAACTCGTGGAGTTATTTGACGCACTTGGATGTCCGGAAATACGAGTTGCGTCTGAGTTTACCACTGCTAAGGTAGGACAACCTTGGAGAGCATTGTTGGGTATTCTCAGTAAATGTCTTACACCAAAAATAAGTGGCCATGATGCTTTGCGCAGTCCTATAATCAACCTCTTCTATGGCATGTACAAAGCTGCAAATTCAGATTATGCTTTGTTGATATGGGAAGAATTCACCTTTCAACTCTTCTATAACAAGAAGCTGAAGACAAACTTCTTTCCTTATCCTCGGTTTATTAAGCGTATCATCAATTATTTTATGAAGAATGATGCTACTATTGATAGGCGTGCAGCAGGTCGCTATCACACTGAAGAAGCTGATGATACTGTGGATTTGAGGCATGAAGGACCGTCTATTGGTGTGATTCCGGGTCCTATTCCTGATTACCTTCTGACCGATAAAATTAAGGGTTCTGCTGATTACAAGCTACTGCAGATAGAAATCAAGAAGCTGAAAGCAAACCTTCAGACCGGAGAAGACTCATCTACAACGGTTAAGAGTAAAGGTAAACGCAAACAACCAGCTGCGTTACCTGAACCCGAAACCAAGAAGAAGAAGACAGAGGGTAAGAAGGGAAAGGGTAAGGCTGATGAGATGATCTTACGTGATGAAGAAGATGTTGTTGATCCTGCTCTTGACAAGACAGAGAAACAAATGATGAAGATTGCTATTCAAAGGAGTAGGAAAGATACTGGCGGTAGTGGTTCAGGTGCAAGGGTAGATATTGAGGATGAGTACGTGGAACCAGATGACGTTGATGAATTTGGGTCACCTGAACATTATTCCACTTCGAAGGAGCCATCAATCCCTATTTCAGCAAGTGTGGAAAAGGAGTCTGTTGCTCCTACGATCATGGTGTCAACTCAACCCTTAGCAACTCAACCTCCACCCATACAACCCTTACCAACCAGACCGGCTTCAACACCATTTCTTCCACCACCTACAATTCCCATCCTTAGTACCGCAGTAACAGCCGAGGCTCTCCAATCTCTCCAATCAACCCAAAGCAGCTCTGCAACATCTACAATGGCTGCATTGGTGATGGGCGAACTATTGGATAAACATGTGGATACTCACAAACGAGAAATGGATGAACTTCGCCAAGAGTTACAAAGACGAGCTCAAAGTGAAGAAGCATCTAGGAAAGCTCAAGAGGAGATGATTGCTAGGTTCGCTGCGGATATGGAGTTGACCCGAAAAGCACATGCAGAAGAACTAGCTCGGGTTAAGCAGGCTGAGGCTGATAAGCATGCTGCACGTATCACCAGACTTCAAGCGATGAGGGATAAGTACAAAGAACAAAAAGAAGCACTTGAAGCCTCTGTGAAAGAAAGATTGCAAGAATCCGTTGAATCCCTAATGCCTAAACTGCGTGATGAGTTGAAGACTCTTGCTGCTGACAACTTGATGATCAAATCATCCAATCCTTCAGAAGCCGCCTACAAGATTGCTTATGACTTGACGGATTTTGAATTGAAGAAGATCCTTAAGGCTCGTATGGTGGAACTTGGATCGTTTGATAAGTCTAGGATTCAACGGGCTCTATATAAATCCCTGAATGATGCTATCATGGAGGATGATAGGTTATTCAAAACGTTTGGAAGTGTGGTACCTTATCACATTCTACCTGAAGAAGAAAGGGAAGAAAGTGAGGAGGAAGAGGGTACTGGTGAAGAGGAAGAGGAAGAAGAAGGAGAAGAAGAGGAAAAGGATGACGATGATGGTGATGATGAGGATAAGGATGAGGATGATGATGACGAGGATGAGGATGATGATGATGGCAATGATGGTGGTGATGGGAATGAGGAGAGTGCTCGGGGTAGTAACGGGGATGACAATCAGGATGATGATGGGGGTGAACAGCCGAAAGAGGGAGACAAGGTTACCAGCTCCAAGAAAACTGCTAAGACTGGAACCAAGTCCAAAAAGGATGCAGCACAGAAGGATAAATCAACATCGACGGAATCAAGACGAACTAAGTGGCGCCACGATGTAAATGCCACTACAGCGTCATCGGTTCCTGGTACCTCTATCGCTGTATCTTTACCTATTACCACTAACCCCATTAGTTCTGTTGTTGTTGCTCCTGTGATTGCAGAATCAGTGACGGAACCCGAAGCTACACAACACTCACCAGTTCACGACACTGCCGAAATGCCTGAAACTGAACCAGTAGATGTTCGCACTTCTACTCCTCAACAACAAGCACAACAATCTACGGTTCCTGAACCAAGCACACGAGACTAGGCAGACACGTTGGAGATAGACGAGACTGCACCACCACAGGCTTGGATCACGGCAGCAGCACAATATGATCCGATCACAGACGCTGACAAAGATGTGTTGTATCTCCGTATCCGAAGTCCGATTGACTTATGTGCATTTTTTGCTCATGAGTATAAGACTTCGGTTACTCCATCCTTGGTGAAGAAAGCGCTGAAAGATAAGAGACTGCGTGCCAAAACCCGATTAACCCGAATGGAGTTCGAGTACTATGCCGATGAGATCCTGAAGGCTCTGAATACCGTTCAACGGCCAGGTCTTCATGAATCAGAAAGAGCTCCACCTCCAATGGATCCTGCTCAAGATAATCAGATTGCTCTTAACTTCTTCGTCACCAATGATCTTGTGTATCTATTGAAGGGATCATCAAAGTACGCAACCTCCCTGACCTTGCTGAAAGCTGCCAACTGGGGGACAATACCCTTTATCGAGGAAAAGGTAAACAGACTCTGGGTCCCTAAGATAAATCGTAATTATGATATGTATGCTGTCATAGGTGCATCTCATTGGGACGAACGAGTCCGAAGGGCGTACAGGGGTTGCTGCCTGGTCAATTCTGGAAGCAATGTTAGATCCGACATCCGCATCTCCAGCATCTTAGGAATGAAAACTGAAGCCAAGAATGGCTATTATCATGTGACGGAGATTCGTTTGAAAAGGGAGGATGACAGGGAATACAAAATCCAGCAGGGAGATTTTTCCATCATTCGCCTTGAGGATATCGAAGATATGCTGCTTCTGATGACCCGAGATCAACTCACACATATTCCTCGTGAAGACCTGATTGCTTTGAATACAGCACTTCGTATGTTCACACGAAGCGTTGTCATCAAGTCACGAGTTGAAGATCTTCAGTTGGGAGTCGAAAGCTATCAAAGGAAGCTCAACTTAACCCGTCCTGTGAATCAAGTGCTACCTCAACATGTAGAAAGATGTCCCTATACCGGCATTTCTATCCCGAATTATGGCATTTTCTACTTGAACAGTCGAGGTTTGATGAAGTTTATGAGGGTGGGTGAGCTCCACAAGTACAGTGATGGAACCCTTCTACAAGTCAGAGGAAAGTTGGAGCATCTGAACTCGGGTGGGACTTTGCCAGAGATGACGGAGGATTGGCATCCGGGTTACCGGCAGATGGCAAAGTACGTGATAAAAAAGATCGATCAAAAGCTCCGTGAACGTAGATTGATGAGGAGCTTGGAAAGGTTCGTTGGTGGAAGACCGTATTTAGTGCACCACAAGCTACTGCAACGATCCATCTAATGGGTCGTACACTTCAGGTCCACTTTATATTGGTTTTCAATTGTGAATATGTATATTTGTGAATAATGTGCTTTAATGGCTTGATGTAGTGTTAAGGTATGATAATTTTTCAAGAATTTCTCACGAGATTCTAAATCTTTCAAAATATATCATACTAAAGCACTACAACTATCCCTTATTGAATTAAGGGGGAGCAATAACTTTTTCTATGGCCAAACATCGATTTCATTTTTACCCAAAGACCGGTTAATCCATTCAATATCCCAAATATTAATGGTTAACATTTTGGATAAGGGGAGAAAATGGGATTAAGGAGACGTAAGTGATACTTGGCTAAAAGATGAAAAAGACTTAACGATTATCCAACTTAATATGTGTAAAGCACGTGTTAAGGGGGAGCGTTTTTGATGAATAAAACACCTAAGGTACAAAACTTTTGATTTCAATATCACAAGTACTTTAGGTGATTTTCAATGATTTTTCATGGTGGCAATTCCTTCCCAAAACACGCTTAATTCACGACGGATGTGGTGACAAAAGGGTGGTAGGAATAGGTTTAGTCCAATGATTCATCAGAGCCGATGGAATCTTCCCAAGGACAATTCCCTAGATAGAATTAGAAGTCCTAGGAAAGATGGAGAAAGAATGTGAACGTAGCTGAATGCCGACCAAGTACTTAAGCTAGCACTGGAACAATCACAACAAGGTGCTAGTGATGACGTATTGGTAAGCATTGAAGGGGTTGTAGAATGAAAAAGAAATGTAAAGATAAAGGGTGTAAAGAAAGAAGCCCTCCTTACAACTTTAGGCAGAAACCGGGTCAATACATATGCTATTGAGGTCATTTTTGCTAATGATTCTCGGTATTGAAGAAAGACATCATGGACCCAGTGATGCAATGCACAACCCTTCCCAGCTAACTCAAATATCTCTCAAAAGGTATTTGTTTTATTCACACGGAGATTAACACGTTATCTATTGGTTTATTCACTCCGAATAGACTGGTATTGAAAAGGTGGCACTCCTCTCCAGCCATCGCTCACTAAATCAAAACGCACAATCGAGTCTAGAGCCAAGAGATCATCAAAAGTCTCATTAGGACACTTTCCATTTATTCCTTGCTTTCTCACACACTGTGAGAAGTAAGAGATTTTCATGAGTCCTACGTAATATTCCTGTAATATTGCCAGAACATCCGAGTAATACGTAAGTATTACAATGAAGATGGAAATCCTGCTTGAGCCAACATCAAACAAGCTCATGGTAGGTTACACGTGCGGTTCTTTTAGAACCAATCTTGTGAAAAACTGGAAGGTAACAGTGGTTTAATTCTTAATTGAACTTAAACTCGTTCCAGGCCTCTTCGCATTATCATATGATCTTGCCAGAACACTCAGAGTGACTCTTTATTGACCACACTGACGAGTGGAAATCCTTCTAGTGTCAACATCAAACAGCACTTGGTAGGTGACGTGCAAGATTCTTTATGAATTAAGCTCGTGACAACTGGAAAGCAACGATGGTGAAAATCTTAATTGAGATTCACTTGTTCCAGGTTTCATGAATTGACGGCTTCTAATCACAAGGATAATTTATCCAAGTGATTCACTCTTTATGTTCACAGTCAGCTTTGGACGGTCGAATAAAGAGAACGGGTTTACCCGCGAAATCCTGTCAGGAAGTTACTTAATTGAAACTATCCGTCACGGGTACGATATCTAATATCGTCCAACGGTCTTCACCGACCGGAGGTAAAATGCTACCGAATTAGAATAAAATGTTCAAAGCCATTTTATTCGTGTCGTTGCTGTGTACCTGTTAAAGACGGTAGCGTTGCTGTGTACCTGTTGAAGACAGTGGCGATGCTGTGTACCAGTGAAGACGGTGGTGTTGCGGTGTACCTGTAGAAGTCGTTCCCACATGCTTATGTTTTTCTGCATCAAAATTTAGCAAAAATTCAAGAAAGTACAAGATAAAGTCTTCCGCTGAACCAAACTCTGAAACTTTCAAGAATTCATCAAAAAGACATAAGTGTGTGGAACATGGAGTCACGAGAAGGCAAATTCACAAGAGAGGCAAAGATCGCACGTGAAAGGCAAAAGAACAATGCTCTCAAGCCAAAGCCAAAAAGATCAAACCAAGATATTCACAACAAAAGAAAGAAAAGAAGAAAAGACTACGAGCTAAAGAACGAAGACTTAGTATAGTATGCTAGGTTTAGAATTTTGTAACGTGGAGTGACCTCCCTTAGGGGGAGATTGTTAGAAATACGTTTTACGTATATTAGAAGTATCGGTCACTCCACAATAATATTTATGTTGTAATAGCTCGTAGTTAGAAAATAGTCATTAGTTACTTATTAACTTAAGTAAGAACCGGTCCATGGGCTTGTAATGGACCGGCCCAAGCCCATGTTTGCTTGGAAGTATAAATACCCCTTTCCACCATGGAAAGGGGTTGGTTGTTGTCATTTCCTAGTTTCCATTTAATAAAATTCACATAGTTTCTCTCACTTTCTCTCTCTAACTTTCTCTCTCTAGAAATCAACAAACCCCTTCATAGATTCATAGGTTATCAATATTCTACAAATATAAACCCACTAACTTATAAAACTTATTTATATAAATGTATAAAAGGTTAATTAAATGGGTAAATTATATAAATGGTGGTAAAATAATATTTATAAGTAATAAAAACTATAAACTTGATTTTTACCACTTTTTCGGCTATCGCCGTAAAATTAACGTTTTTCGCCAAATAAAACTTAGACGACCAAACCCGTCTAATGTAAAGTTTATAAAAGTCATATACTGATGTATAAGTAACTAATACAAGTAAAAACCGATAAAACCCGAAGTATAAGAGATACGGACATTTACGAGCTAACTAAACATATTGGACTAATAATTGGACTTAATAAGATAAAAACTTGTAAAAAGAACTTATTGGGCTTAACCCATTTGGGCCCAACATGAAAAGTATATATACTGATAATATAGGTATAAAAGGGATAAAAACAAGTTGAAGAACTTATAGAAGGCTTAATGGACTTAAAAGAGGTAAATAGGTTAAAACTAGTGAACTAGTAAAACGTTACCAAAACGTAAACGCTAAAATGAGTAAACGAGAATATGTAAACCCACTTGATCATCATATATATAATCATCATATGTATACATAATTTTTATTTTTATAAAGTCATTGGACATGAGTCTAAGACCGATTATTATTTATATAGGTTTCCGTGATTGAAGCACGTACCGTACGTCCGAATTGCCGATAACCCGCCTTCCCACATCAACGTGAGTTCATAGCCTCGCACTCTTTTAAATGTTTTCATAAATGTTTTATAAATCCGCGAGGGAGATAACATGTTAGTTTTATAAAATAGGACACCATTTGTCCCGATTGTTTGATTATTGATTTTTGGACCCGAATGATTGAATGACCCGATTGTATGACCCGATAAATGATTAATGGACCCGATAGATGAAATAAAATGGATTATTAAAGTTAGGTTATGTCACTAAAAGTCCCATTAGCATGAATTGTGAACTACCGGGAGTTGGTAGACGCTTATGCATTTAATAGTACTATTTGGGGATGATTACCCCAGTTCGCGCCTTGACGGTTGATCCCCGTCGTGCCACATTGATTGGTAAGCGAATTTATGTATGAGAAGATTTCCATAGCGTGACCTTTGTGACGACACGCTACTTTAGATGGGCAAAATTGGTATCGGGTTAGCTACCCGTTGTTGGTTTAGTAAGGTAACAATGTCATGCGGCTTATAATAATCCAAAACTAACGAAATACTGCTAGACGCTCCGAATTACGATGTATTGCCTGACTAGCAATACTGGGTCATACTATTGATATTATTTTTATGTTTTGGTTTTCATAACCATATTCATATAACGGTTTTTGGTTTCATACAACGTCATAAGACGTATTGTATGATGTTTTTACGACATTGGCTCGTATAATAATTTTTAAGGCAAATGCCTATATTATGATTTTCGATAAGGATTATATAAAATGACTTTGGCTATTTTACGGCCTATTACAATGATTTGTACGAATTGATTTTTGGTACTAATTTCATACCAAAGTTGTATTGATGGAATTTATTAAACTCTATGAATTCACTCGGCGTTATCGCTGACCTTTTCTTTTAACATGTTTTATCTCAGGTGCTTGAAGGTAATTCTCAGGAAGACAACAAGAATTCATGGCCCGCACTTAAAACAATATTTTCCATTCAAATACTTTGTAAAACTTTGTATGAAATATAATGACTTGGGACCGATGTAACTTTGATATTTATGAATGGAAATGATTTATTATTAAACAACGCGATTTTTATGCGTTGTCTATGATGTGAGTAATGTGCTATCCCGTAACACCAACTAGTCTTCCGCTGTACTAAGTTGTATAAATTTGGGGGTGTTACAGTTTGGTATCAGAGCTCTCGTTATAGAGAACGAAAGATTTTTAAAACCAAGGTTTTGAATAAAAATTTTCAAAATCTTTTAACTATAAACATTTTTCACAAATGTCTAAAAATCTTTTGACTATAACGGTGCCGAAGAATTCCCGAGTTACCGACAAGGCCAGACTGAGAAGTGTTATTTTAATATATATATAACTTGGATTATATATATATATATATATATATATATATATATATATATATATATATTTATGATGTAATTTGATTACATAATTGTTTGATGATTATTTTGATTTTTATACGAGGTATTTATACGACGTAGATTGTCACAAGTAACCCTAAATTCCCCTAGTAAATTAATCGAAGCTATTCTCGTAGGAATTGTAGCTATCCTAGATCTAAGCCAAGTTGTGGATATTTATGATCCCAACAAATGGTTGATATTCGTAGAAATGTAGATAGAATTTGAATGTGATATTGAAAAAGAATTGGCGAGATTAAAACTGATATCGATGTCATGACGATCTTTCCTTATAGAGTGGAGTATGACAAAACGTTATCACCTGGAAAGATGTCATCTGATTCGTTGTCACCCAATTCTTAAATTTGAGAATCGAAAGGGTGAATGTTGCACTTGAGGCTGTCATTGGAACCATTACCCAAAAGCCTCATGCCACTAGTACCTTTCCGAGAAGTCTAGTTGAATGATCAAGTCATTTCATACTAGTGACTCATTTGATAAATATTGTTGTAAAAGCTATAGGATTGGAAATTAAGTGTTGATCATATCGAGCTTTTATTACCCTATTAAGGCCTAAGGATAAAGATTGAAAGTATTGGAGAATGAGGTAGGATATCGAATTGAGTATAAAAGTGGTTGAAACTTGAATAAAGTAAAACTTAACCTATATGGAATATGAGATTATTAAGAGGAAGTCGTTAAGTTTTGTGATTGAATTATAAGGTTTTAAATGATTGTTAGTTCGTGTTAAGGATTGTTCCTAGACCATTGTCCACTAACAAGGATGCACAGTGTCCAAGAAATAAATTGAAGAAATTTTCTTCTAAATTGAGACCGATGGATCTTTTGGGACATGTAGAACACCTAATGACTCTTGTAGATTAGTATTCATTGTGGTATCTTTTAAAAATCCCTAACTTAACTGAGATATCAGTTGGTAGGTTGAGTTTTGTAAAATGTATGACATAGTGACACATAATGTGTTACGGTACAATTTGACTTGTTTGTGGTTAATGGAAAGACTACCTTTGATTGCTAAATTCTACATGTATCGATGTTATCTATCTTTTCTTGCTTCTTTCTAATGCTCTCATTAGTGATGCAACCATTAAACAAGTACTCATCTCGATTTGAGTTACGTTGTGGATTATTCTCTTTGTATTCCTGAATGCCATCGAGGTCATGAACCTCATGATTAATTGGCTAAGCTCATTTCCTATCATATTGTAGTTAATTCTTGGTAAACAAGCTTTCATCACTCTTTTGCAGATCATTCATTGTTTTTATAAGATAAAACAGTATTATTTGAGGAAATTGAATTTTCATCACTATAAGGATTATTCAAAGTAAGATTTATAAGTGATTGTTATCGAAATAAAGTTGTTTACAAAACACCTTGGGAAAACTTAATTGTTTTCATAACAAAGAAAATCTTTGTAAATTTATTTTTGATTCTTATTTAAGAATTAAGCATGAAAATGTTTTTATTATAAACACGATGATAAAATTTTGACGAACTGAGTATTGCATCGTTAATCTTGAAATTGTATATAGTTGCGCGCCTACATACAATTTGGAATGGACCATGCAAGACTGATTAGTAGTCACCATAAAACTAATGAATAAACACTACATTTTCTTTGAAGATTGTGAGAGATTAAATTTTATGAGATCTGCAAAAGAAGTGAAAAATAGGGACATAATGTTAGGGACACCTACATATGTGCCTGTAACACCTATTCTTCTGAGTCGAATTTACTCATCTGTGGAAATTGTCTTATTTGACAATTGACAATTCTTTCTTGTCCAATTCTCTCGTAGTGAGATTCTTAGGAAAAGTATCTGATTACCGAGTGTTGATACCCGACTGGATGTATTGACATTCTTATCATTTCTTATGATTTGATTTCATTTGAATGACCTGGGTAACGATCCGAGGAGCTTTCGAATGCGTACTAAAATTATGAAAACATGGGATATATTCATATTCGTTAAATGTTTCCGTCTGTATCTGATTTGAAATTCTCTCGCATAGATTATGCATTGACCTTACACTTTTAATAGTAGTTGTGTCTCCATATATCCTTGAACTTGTGAAGGATTATGAGTTATTATTATTCTTTTGAGAAGTTCACATCTTATCGATGGCAATAAAACTGGAAAGTTGGTACTTCCAGTAGAATGGATTGATTGATTATGACATGACGACATTGTCTTAATTGATGGGAACTCGAGTAGAATTCCCTAAATGATAAGATGTTGATTATCAAAAGTAAACTAAATAATTCTTGATGGATGACCATATCCTGCATTAGACTTAAAATCATACCGTGAATGGTTGTGAATTAGTTATAGATGTTATAATCTAGAAAGAACTTAATATAAATGTATTAAAAGATGATAATGTTATCTGAAACTTTAGTAAGTATTTGTTGATGAATTACCTAGATTTTTGCCATTAAGGCAAGTTGAATTTGGTATTGATTATCTTCCCGGTGTTGCACCTGTGACTTGTGCACAGTACGTCAGCACCATCTGAATTAAAGGAATTACCGTACAACTGAAAGAGTTGTCGGAGAAAGATATCATTATACCAAGCCTGTCATCATGAAGAGCTACGGTGTTATCATTCCTTATATTTATAGATTACTGTGAACTGAGTAAATTGACAATCGAAAACGATATCCATAACTCGAAATGGAAGATTTGTTCGATCATTTACAAGGTTCTTGCGTATGTTCTAAAGATTTGATCCACGGCATGGTTATTATCAACTTCGCATCTGCGAAAGAGATTATCTATTCCAATCACCTCATCCAGAACTTGTAATGAACATTCACGTGATGTCATTTGGATTGACTAACACACATGTAGCATTCATAAATATGATGAATCACGTGTGTAGGCTGTAATTTGATAAATTCATGCTCATGATCATTAAGGACCATTTATTTGTTTATAAGAATAAGAATGAGTTAATAATTATTTATAGACTGCCCTGAATTGGCCGAACAGTGTAAACCTGAACCCTGAATAATTAACACGTGATTAAAGACTTGAACCTTTACATGATTTGACTATGTGATTAAAAGGATAATGGAATATAAATTGACTCTTCAAAAATTAAGAGCCCTTTTAAGACTTTGGATTTTACCAAAAAGAAATGGAAATATGTTTTGACAAATATTTTAACAAAGGATTTTAAGGGATTATTCCTTTATACACAAACCATTTAACTAAACTTCTGTTTAGGGGTAAATGTTTGTGTATACCTCAAGATAACCTAAGAGGAATTGAGGAAACCATTAAACCCTAACTTAAAAATTTGAAACGACAATTTTTGCTTTTCAAATAAGAAAATTTTGACCAAAGTATAAACAAAGGTTTTTCAAACATTTACGAATCTTAATAATCATTTTCGATAAATCAACAAAAATCGTGTTAATTAAATTCAAATTTTATTTTGAACACCTTTATATAATTGGACAAACTGAGAAAATTTAAAAACTTTTTGTGTTTACGTTTCATAAAAAAATTAAATATTTATTATATAATTAGTTGTAATAATTATCGACGCTTTAGACGACGGATTGAGTAAAACGGATAAAAATGATAGTAAAGACGAAACTGAAACATAGAAAATATGAAGAAAGAATTTTGAATAAATACGGTTGTGATATTTATTTCATCAGGAAGGTGAACGTAATTACTGACGCATAATATAGAAAGAATATCTGAGTGAATTGTGGACATGATAATTATATCATCATGAGAAGTGAATATAGATACTGACATATTATATAAAAAGGATAAAGAACCGATTAGGATATATTTCTTAATAATGGACGTGCAAAATAAATTGCTGAACGATATAAAATATGAACGATGTTTGTAAAAAAAAAAGAAGGATAATATAGATAATAAAAGTGGTTCGCGGCTAATGTGAACCATTAGAATAGAGAAGCAGATAGCGTTAAATATTTTAAAGGCCACTTGTGGTTGCCTAAATATGGAGATTGGGAGATATAGTTATGTTGGAATTTGTAAGTATAAGTATTCTATTTATGTCATTTATGACTAGAAGTATCTTTGTCTGAAGAAGTTGTATTGATGGCAATTATGAAGGCAGACATCGTCTCATACATTAGTAAACGTCTAGCTATTGCAAAGGTCATCATCTGAATTTTATTCGATTTAAGTCATCGTCGACAGACTGACCAAATGTGCTAATATCATTCTCGTTAATGATAAATGCAAAAGAGTTATGTAAAACATTGTGTGCCTGTATCGAACATCTTTATCAAGATCCTCGCTTCGCATCGAATTTCTAGAGATTTGCTCAGAAATCATTGAGAATGAACCTTGATGAGAGTACTGTATACCACCCCAAATCGATGGGACGAGGTAAAGTAACGATACAAAGTAATATAAGTGTTGTTTTATGTTTGAATGATTGACCTTTGGTAATAGACCGTATAATCGTTTTCCTTTGGAGAGATTATCATTGATAATTATTGTATTAGGATTGAGATCGAATCCTGTTAGGATCTAAATATTAGAGCATCTGTAAGCTGGAGTTGAGATAAAGACACCCGACATACACCCATTGTGAGTTGGACATGTCTTTTAGGTTTAAGGTTTCTTATGATGGCGAACCTAACCTTGCAAAATACCCGACCCGCGAGATCTGAAATGATTATTGAAATTAGGATCTGATTATTGACAGCCGGTAGTGAGCAAGAGGTTATGTGAATGTGAAATGTAGATCTTGAAGTGCCAAATGGGTAGCGAAGTTATGCCACAATTTTTAAAAACTTGGAAAGATGAATTCATGATCTGACAAATCATGGGATATAAGTCCCCGTTGTATGGGACCATTGAGATGATGTGAAGAATTGGTTTGAAAGGCATATAAGCTGGATCTACCTTAGGACTTCAAGGACTGCGTAAATTATGTTTCGTAAATCAAACTTGATAAATATCTATCAAGTGAAAATCTGATTGTTCCTTAGTAATGTTTAGATCGGCGAAAAGTTGCATTAATCGGAAACCCGTGATCATCATGGATAGAGAAAGTAAGTCAACATTAAGGCTGATCTTATTCCCGTATTTATGTTTGATGAAACTCGCGTATTATAATGGATTACACTTGTGAGAAAAGACCGAATGTGGAGGACATACCCACATGGCTTTAACTCTATAAGAAGCGAGTAGTAAGGTAAGATGATCTTTGAGGACAAAGATCCTGTTTAGGGGTAAATGCTGTGACAATCCGTCAATTTATGGTTGATATTTTATTCTCGAATATTATTTAAAAACATTAATTTTAATGTTACAATATGAACTCACTTATTTTTGGGAAGAAATTTGGATTTTACGTCTTGGAGTAGCATCGACTACGTCTAAACCGGAGGATTCAACGTTACGTGCTTAAGTTTACATACACCATCTTTGGTGACAGTCCGACATTTCAGAAAATAAATTTATCCGTGAATATTATTTTGGAGTTTTAAATTTGTGTTGGTTCATAAACTCACAAATTTACGAGAAGAAATTAGGACTTACGATTTTATTTTAACGTCCTTTACGACTAAACCGGAAACCTTAGGATTTCGTATTTACGTTTTCGAACTCCGTTTTTGATGAAACAATTTTTATTGGATTCGTTTTGTGACGTTGATTCATAATTTATAAAAACGTTTTTCGTAAAACGACCCGAGGGCACGCAAATCGAGAAAACTAGAATCGAGAAATACCCGTAAACTAGTGAGATGGGACAAAACACTTTGTCCCACCCCACTAGCTTAATGGGACAGCATAACTTGACACCACAACACAAGGTGGCATCAAGTTTAACTTACACATTCCAAGTGTAAGCATAAGCTTACATTTCAAGCTAACATTCCACTTAACCACCAAACTAGCAACTTGTTTTCCCATTATACCATTTACTTACATGCATTCAACACCAAAACTCTCTCAACTTCATCCTTCTTGCCATCCCAAATAATCCAACAAACACCCTCTTTGATCTTTTCTAGCCATAAACCACATGTTTACTAGTTCTATTAAGGTGTTCTCTTGAAGCCTTGATCATTTGGTGGCCATATCAACAACTTTGGAAGTGATTTGCTTGTGTCCTAGGGCTGATTTTCCAACCTATGTTCTTGATATTTGATGGTCTTGGAGATACTTGTTGTGTTCATCAAGTTCTTGTCTTCCTATAACAAGAAATCCACTTGGATTGGTAAAGAAGATCATCCTCTCCATTTTTCTCTTGTTATTTTGTAAATAACAAATGTATTTTCTTTCATTTTGTATATGTATATGATGTATATATGATGATAAAAATGTTGTGTGGGGATCAAGTGTTGATAAATATGCTTAAAAATGATGATAACTATAAGCAATGAAGCTAAAATCTTGATTATTTAGTTGGCTGTATAAAAACAGTAGATAACTAAAAGATTAACTGATAAAATTGCATGGTTTGATCCATTTACAGTAATTATATGATGTTATACACATGTGAGAGTTGGCCATGCAAAGGAATCAAAATAATGAGTGAGATATGATCAAAACAAGTTAGGTGGTGTAATCTGAATAAGCAGTTTTGTAGGGACTGTTAAGGCAACTTAAATTCAAAATGGGCAGTAGCTATAACTAAGTTAAATGTAGCACATAATATGAAGATCATGCCATCCAAAAATGAGCTTCTAAGTCATTATAGAACTCTAGATATGGTAAAAATGGTGAACATGAAGTTAAAAATCAGAGTTTTGGAAATAATGTTTATTAATATTATATAAGCACTCACATTATAATGTATAAAATGTAAAAATATAAACCCACTAACTTATAAAACTTATTTATATAAATGTATAAAAGGTTAATTAAATGGTTAAATTATATAAATGGTGGTAAAATAATATTTATAAGTAATAAAAACTATAAACTTGATTTTTACGACTTTTTCGGCTATCGCCGTAAAATTAACGTTTTTCGCCAAATAAAACTTAGACGACCAAACCCGTCTAATGTAAAGTTTATAAAAGTCATATTATGATGTATAAGTAACTAATACAAGTAAAAACCGATAAAACCCGAACTATAAGAGATACGGACATTTACGAGCTAACTAAACATATTGGACTAATAATTGGACTTAATAAGATAAAAACTTGTAAAAAGAACTTATTGGGCTTAACCCATTTGGGCCCAACATGAAAAGTATATATACTGATAATATAGGTATAAAAGGGATAAAAACAAGTTGAAGAACTTATAGAAGGCTTAATGGACTTAAAAGAGGTAAATAGGTTAAAACTAGTGAACTAGTAAAACGTTACCAAAACGTAAACGCTAAAATGAGTAAACGAGAATATGTAAACCCACTTGATCATCATATATATATAATCATCATATGTATACATAATTGTTATTTTTATAAAGTCATTGGACATGAGTCTAAGACCGATTATTATTTATATAGGTTTCCGTGATTGAAGCACGTACCGTACGTCCGAATTGCCGATAACCCGCCTTCCCACATCAACGTGACTTCATAGCCTCGCACTCTTTTAAATGTTTTCATAAATGTTTTATAAACCCGCGAGGGAGATAACATGTTAGTTTTATAAAATAGGACACCATTTGTCCCGATTGTTTGATTATTGATTTTTGGACCCGAATGATTGAATGACCCGATTGTATGACCCGATAAATGATTAATGGACCCGATAGATGAAATAAAATGGATTATTAAAGTTAGGTTATGTCACTAAAAGTCCCATTAGCATGAATTGTGAACTACCGGGAGTTGGTAGACGCTTATGTATTTAATAGTACTATTTGGGGACGATCACCCCAGTTCGCGCCTTGACGGTTGATCCCCGTCGTGCCACATTGATTGGTAAGCGAATTTATGTATGAGAAGATTTCCATAGCGTGACCTTTGTGACGACACGCTACTTTAGATGGGAAAAATTGGTATCGGGTTAGCTACCCGTTGTTGGTTTAGTAAGGTAACAATGTCATGCGGTTTATAATAATCAAAAACTAACGAAATACTGCTAGACGCTCCGAATTACGATGTATTGCCTGACTAGCAATACTGGGTCATACTATTGATATTATGTTTGTGTTTTGGTTTTCATAACCATATTCATATAACGGTTTTTGGTTTCATACAACGTCATAAGACGTATTGTATGATGTTTTTACGACATTGGCTCGTATAATAATTTTTAAGGCAAATGCCTATATTATGATTTTCGATAAGGATTTATATAAAATGACTTTGGCTATTTTACGGCCTATTACAATGATTTGTACGAATTGATTTTTGGTACTAATTTCATACCAAAGTTGTATTGATGGAATTTAATAAACTCTATGAATTCACTCGGCGTTATCGCTGACCTTTTCTTTTAACATGTTTTATCTCAGGTGCTGGAAGGTAATTCCCGGGAAGACAACAAGAATTCATGGCCCGCACTTAAAACAATATTTTCCATTCAAATACTTTGTAAAACTTTGTATGAAATATAATGACTTGGGACCGATGTAACTTTGATATTTATGAATGGAAATGATTTATTATTAAACAACGCGATTTTTATGCGTTGTCTATTATGTGAGTAATGTGCTATCCCGTAACACCAACTAGTCTTCCGCTATACTAAGTTGTATAAATTTGGGGGTGTTACATCCCACACCACCCACTCACCATGTGACCCACCATTCAACCCGTTACCCAATCACATGCTAACTTCCTCTCCAAGCAATCTAAATGGACAAGATCAACGCTTTATGGCTACTACTTGTTCCCCAAGCACAAAATGAACGTTCAAGATCAAATTTGACAGCTCATACACATCAAATTCGTCTAGAAGACTCAAGGGAAAATTTGAGATTTTCTAGATATGGTTTCTTGTATTTTTCCATTCTAGAATCATCTTAGTCGTCTATATAAGGAGGCCTCAACATGTGAGAGCCCCTTTGTTCCAGATTTTAGCTAATTTCTTTGTAATTCCTTTTTATGATATAAAATTTGGTTTTCCGAAAATTTTGAATTCTCTTTTGTGTTTTATGAAAGTTTGGTGTTTGATTAGCTAAAGTCTGAGTTCCATTTATATGTTTGATTGACTTAGAAGAAAGGTTTTAAGGTTTAAAACTCTTGTTTTCAAAAATCAAGTCATAATCTGGTTTTGGTTAACTTTTGTGTTAGTTGTTCTTAGCAGCTATTAGAAGCTGGTGCTTGTTCTTGCTAGCACCTCAACTCAAATAATCCAAAGTGTGGATATAAATTTTGGAGGTTTGCATCTCTTATTCCCTTTTATTTTTCTGAAATTTATATGAATATTGGTGAATTTTGATATTGGTATGTGAATCTGTGTTATTGTGGTTGATTTGTATTCTTTGAGGTTTGATTATTGATATTAGGTTGATTAGATCTTGGTTTGAGGGTTAAATCACACAAAACATTTGAAAACTTGAGAAATCAGTTTACAAAGGGGTGTTTTGGTTAACTGATCTACTAGGATTTAAGGCAACTTGTGTGGTTGTATGTTGTTTTTTTGTGTTGGTACTTGTTTAACTGGTATACTTGGTCATTTATCTACAAATTTTGTGGCTTGAATCATCATAATCCAACAAAGGGATTAAAAATCTGATTTACTTGGTAAAATTGGCTAAACTTTTGGGGACACCTAGATCTAAGGGTATACTAGGGTTAACAAGTGCTAGGTTTTAGTTAACACAACCAGGGAAAAGGATTTAAGGGTTTAAAATTGGATTGGTGGTCAATTAGATCAGCAAAAGGATTTTGAAAAGTGTCCTTGTTCATCAGTAACTGCATAAGCTTGAATCTGCTTCTAATCTTTGATCCAGTGTTTGAAACAAGTTTGATTGTGCTTATTGGACTTTATTATAGTTTGTGTATGCATATGGTTCAATTTGGTTGGCTTATTCATGCTTAAACTGCTTATTTTGTCATAACTGCTTATTTTCATGGTGTGTGCAATATCTGGTGACTGTTTGCTTATTCTGTGCTTATTGGCTGAACCAAATTGTGATTTCTTGATTGATATTGACTTCTTACAACTCACTGGTTGTACAGGTGTCTTTGTTTTCCATTGAATCCAATTGGATCTCTCAAAATCATCAAGTCAAATAGTCAAAGCAGTGGGAACTCCTTTCCCCTGCTGCTAGCCACTACCGGTGTTATTTCACATTGTGCTTATCAATAAGCTATTATGGCTTATTTAAACGTACAACAACTTCAAATTGGTAATAGGTGTTCATCATTTGACCCATTTGTTCATACTAGAGCGTTTGAGGGGTTGACTTTGAGCTTTGACTAGAAAACCTACTACTTTGACTTTTACATAAGTGCTTATTTGCTTATTCAGCTTATTTGGCTTGGCTTATTGAACCTTTCTTTGTTGATTTGTCTTAATTAAGTCATTTAGAGTCTTTTGCAACTTATTTCAAGGTCTGAGGTGGTCTAGATCTCCAAGTCGACTATTTTGTCTTTTAGTGAAAACTTACTTTGCTTATTTATGACGTATTGGTTGAGCTTATTTGAAATTTCTTTTCACATATCTCTTAGGCATCTCAAAAAAAGGTTGTGTGTCAAATCTGAGCTTATGGCATTGGCTTATACCTTAATGGGCCAAAAAGCCCATTAAGAATAAGCTGTTGTACCATTAAACTGTGATAAGCTCACTTTTAGCTTTTGGGCCTTCAGACTTTTGTGTTTAGAATTGAATCTTAAGTCAGACTAGTGATTTTCAGCTTATTTGGTTAAGTTTTATCTTATAGGACCAAAAAGCCCAATAGTTTGGATTGTTTTTGTTTTTAGCCCATTCGGGGGCCCATTAGGGGTATTTTGGTAATTTCACTTTCATTTTTTGATTACTTAGGTTAAAATATACTAGTTTGCATGTTTTTAGAATTTTTTAGAATTTTTGGATTTTCTATAATATTTTAATATGATTTTATTATTAAATTTCATTTTTCACATTTTTGCAACTTTTATATTTTTTTTAGGACAAATACATTAAAATAGGATATTTAAAACTCTTAGATTAATTTTAGCATCATTTTCTTAATTTCTAGAATTATTTTAATATTTTATTAGTTTTTAATCATTTAAAAATAGTTTTCCTTAGTTTAAAAATTCATAAAAATAGTTTTTAGTCTTCTTAAGTCATTTGTGAGTCTTACAAAGTGAAAAATCTTTATTTGGACTTTTTTTAATAATTATTTGGATTTTTAGGGCTTTAATTAGCATTTAAAAATTAATATTTAATTAATTAAAAGGTTTCAAAAAGTTTTGATCATTTGTGAACTCTTAGTTTATTTTATTTGATTTTTGGTAATTTTTTAGGAATTTTTAGAATTAGTTTTTATTTTAGCACTTTTTACGGCTTTTAATTTAGTCGTCGTAGTAATAATTTTCACGTATCCGTCATTTTATTTTCTCATCCCTTCTTTCTTCAATATTAATCTCAAGTCATTTACATTTTAATCACACACATATACCTCCTTGGGAAACGAACTTTCACCTTTAAGGGTCATTAGTGTTTGATTTTCCTAAATCATCACTTAATACTTTCCCTATTTACGCTCTTTTCCTAAAGAGTAGTAAAACACTACAATCATTTTGGCGCCGCTGCCGGGGAGGTGTGTCGTGATTAATTTGTCATTTTGATTTTAATATTAGCCGTAAATAGTATTTGTATTAGTAGAACTCTACTAATACGTATTATCGGTTTTTTCGTTTTTTCTTGTGAAATTATTATTACTGTATTGTATTAAGTATCACAAAAAAATCAAAATATCTCCATAAGTGTGCAAACACAACCTTAGTTGGGATTTGATCTCCCAATTATTGTATTCGAATCTAAAACAAAAAAGAAAAAGGAAAAAATAGATAAATACTTTCGTGAAGCTCGATTTTGAAAAATACAAACTATAAGGTGGGTATAAGGCGGGTATTATAAAATATACCCTAAAGAAAAAGGCTCTTAAGTGCTTCGCGCCGCCTCGTTTATCCGCTTGCTTGTGAGTATTTTGAGATTGAAGGCTAATCGAGGGTTTTTCCGCCCAAAGTATTATTACGTATCATATATATTGGCTTGGTTTCTTTGTGATTAAACCCTCTTGAACAATTTGGTTTTCACCAAAGTTCTAAATTCATTCGAAGGCGTTCACTCCACGTGATTGTTTTCATTCTTTTGAGGCTTCTTTAAAACAATCAAAAACAAAAAAAAAAATTGAAAATTCACAAAACACCCAAAAAGAATCTTCTTTACTCACCTCCCATTCTTCGTCAAGTTTATGCTAACTCGTAATCAAGCAAAACGAGCTTGTAAACGTCGTCAAAGTCAAGGAAATCAAGAGCCTTTGATTGAAGAACAAACTCCAATTGTCGAACCAGTTGTAGAACCAATAGGGGAGAATTTATTGTGATTCCCGCCATCTTAGCGGAGAATTTTGAGATTAATACGGGTTTAATGTCGATGTTGCAAGCAAATAAGTTTAGAGGTCAAGAAAAAGATAACCCGTATTACCACATAAGGAATTTTAATCATCTCACCACAACAAGCAAGTTTAAGGATGTTCCACATTATGCCATTAAGATGATGTTGTATCCATACTCGTTAGATGGACCCGCTAAAATTTGGCTCGAGAAAGAACCGCCAAATTCGATTTTTACATTGGGTGATCTCGTTTCTAAGTTTATGAACCAATTTTTTCCACCATCTAAAACAACACATTTGAAAAATGAGATTTCAAGGTTTATGCAACGTAATAATGAAAGTTTTTCAATGGCATGTGAACGATTTAATGAAATGTTACATGAATGTCCACACCATGATTTTTCGGAATTGCATCAAATAGATACTTTTTACAATGGGCTTAAAGATCATGAACGAGATTATTTGAATGCCACCGCAGGTGGTAATTTTTTGTACAAAATGACCGATGAGGCTTTAAAGATTATCGAGAATAGATCTAAGGTTTACAACCCTCGTAACACACCGAGTGTTGCCAATATGGGTTCGTCATCGTCGTCATCGTCTCGTAGCATTAATGCCTTACATGATGAAGCTAATGAGGAAAATCGGTTTTTCGATAGATTTTCGACGTTTATGACACATTGGAAAGCACAAGATTCTTTGAATTCCGCATCGGTTAAAGCGGTTGAAAAGAGTTGTTTATCTTGTGGTGGAGTTCATGATCTTTCCAAGTGCATTACCGCCGGTGGTAACACTTTGGGTGCTTTTGTAGCAACGGGAACTTCCAACCAAAACGGCCAAGGTTCCTGCCCAAATCAAGCTCCATCAAATCAAAATGCTAACAACTATCGAAACAACAATCAAAATGGTGGTTATCAAGGAAATTCACGTAATTACAACAAAGGGAATTATCAAAGTGGGAATGGACAAGTTTCAAATCAAAACCAAAACCGTGATTTTCAAAACACTACACAAGGTTTTCAAAATGCTCACACTAAAAATCTTAATGGAGAATTTTGTATTATGCAAAAGCAAACGATGCTGAGTTTGATAACATGCAACGTGAGATGATTAACTTAAGATCCGAGGTGAAAAACGAGCTTAAAAATGAACTTGCTAATGAATAGAAAACTCATGCTAACAAAATGGAAGGAAACGTTCAACATCTTCAACAAAATCAACAAAAGATGGAACAAGGACAACATGAGATTAAGCAAGAGTTGTTAAAAGCGGATGCTAGGCAATCAAAATTTGAAGACCCAATGGCAAAAATGTTTGAAGCAATCATGTGTAAACCCTCTTCCTCGGGTGGTCTTCCTAGTGATACCATTGCAAACCCGAAGGGAGAAATGAATGTTATTACTACACGTAGTGGAAAAACTTTCAAGGAACCAATCTCTCGTCCAAGTACTTCTACGGAGAAGGAAATCGAGAAAAAGCCCGAGGTGATGGTCGAAAAGGAGCATATCAAAAGCCCACGAAGTACCGCTCATACCACACCTACGGTTGAACCAATACCAATTATGGTACCCGAGATTCCAACGCCGTTGCCTAATGTCCAACCCACACCACCCTGACCTTACCCTTTGAGACGTAACAAAGAAAAGGCACAAGAACGGAATAATTATCAATTTGAGCTTTTTATGAAAATGTTTCGTGATATACATTTTAATATAAGTTTTGTCGACGCTCTTATCATGATGCCTCGATTTGCCACAAACTTAAAAAGTATTTTGAATAACAAAGAGAAGTTACAACAATCGTCTACTTGTTCATCGGTTTTTCTTAGCCGGATACCACAAAAAGTCAGTGATCCCGGTAAATTTTTGATTCCGTTTGTAATTCAACATATGGAGGAATGCTACGCCTTGGCCGATCTTGGTGCTAGTATTAATTTAATGCCTCTTGAGATTTCAAATCGCTTTTGCTTCCGGCTCTTACTCCTTCGAAGATGTCTATAGAGATGGTCGATCATTCTACGATTTTAGCATGTGGAGTAGCCGAGGACGTCTTCGTCAAAGTTGGAAAGTCTTACTATCCCGTTGACTTTATCGTTGTAGACATTCCTATCGATCGAAAAGTTCCTCTCATTTTGGGTCGTTCATTTTTGGATACATCAAGAGCACTTATTGATGTTCATGCTGGAAAAATCACCCTTCGTTTCAATGAAAAAGAACTTGTCATCAATGCAACACAAAACTCCAAGCTTTCTCATGTCTATTCTATTGCAACTTTAAACCATGGAGATTCAACCAATGTCGTTTGCAAGGAATTTTCACCAAAAGTTTTAGGAAGTGTCAACAAGAACGATTTACCATTTCCTCCGCCGATGGAGGTTATGAGTGTTAAACCTATAATCAAGAAACCGTCAACACTTGTATTGAAAAATCCTTCGCCTCACCTCGAACATTCATTCATGAAAAGTGTTGATAAGTTAATTCCTACAGAAGATCTTTCGGATGACGTATATGTTGACCCCGATGGGTAGGTTTTCTTTGTCGATAAACGTTTTGAGAACTTACCACCACCAAAACGGTTTTCAAATGTGAGAATTTTTAGTGTGTCTAACATCATCTTAGAAACACCTAATGTTTTTGACATAATCAAAACGGGTTTTCATAAGGAGAGTTTAAAAGATAAAAAAGGAAAAGATTTTAGAGTTGATTTAAAAGATTTTTCTACGAATCTAACTCCGTCATCACCACGTGTTTTGAGTACTACAAGCTCGTCTACTCCTTTTGACGATGCTTTGTGTGGTTTTAGTATGGGGGAAGCCCCTTATGCTCCCTCATCCTTGTCCATCGAGGACGAGATATTCGATCCCGGAATTTCATGTAAAGGGAAATCTCGGTCTTCCACCGATGCAATAAATGGAAACTATATCTATTTGCTTGGTGTGAGTCTTCCTCGAGTAGCTCAAAAGTTTGTCCACCAATTGTCCCACCCTTCTACTTCTCATCTCTTTTCTTCAAACTATTTGAGTTGATGGCACGTTTTGAAGTGGTGTTGATTTGTTATCAAAAGAAAATGAAGATGCCATATTCGATCCCGGTATTTTGCATCATCAAAGGACTTAGTCCTTAGTACCGGTTGCTTTTTGGGCCTTGTTTATCATGTAAGCCCCAACAAAAATTGACCATACCATGATTTTCCCTAAAGGTTCACATTTTGAGGGGAACGAGTCGAGCTCATGACTCGGTAATTAAAAACGGGGTGCCTCGTGGGGGAGATCTCATGCTTATCCTTTTTATGCTTTCTAATAGAATAATAAGAGGGTATTTGTGCCCTTCCATCATTGTCTCGTGGTTGTTTGTGAATGTGTTATCTAGATCATCATCATCACTACGATTGAAGACTCTCGTGTTCGTTTACGTGAGCCTCGATCATTTACTTGAAGAGTTTTTCACGAATCAATGACATATCCTTTATTGTTCTAACAAATATCTTTTAGCATAATTCATAAACGGCTTTTGATATATTGTTGATCACCCTTTCCATGCTAGATCCTAAGCATTCGACTCTTCGTCTCTAGTATGGTGGTGCTCCACCTTTAGACTCGAAACATTGAGGACAATGTTTAATTTTAGTATGGGGGGTGAATAGATACTTGCTTTGCTACGCCCTCACGTTTTCCAACTTTTAACGTTTTTTTTTGTTGTGTTGCTAATAAGGCTAAAAATGGCCAAATTTTAAATTTTTCTTAGTTTTCATAAGTGTTTTTAAGACACGAATGTATATTTTCCGATGGGTAGAATAAGAGTTAATTATTGACTTGATGGGCATTTGGAGCCCTTTACATTCCTTAACCCGCTCGAATCAAGTTTTGCTAGACTTTTATATAGGGAACTTTAAAACGCGAAAGTCTTAGCTCATTCGGGTTAAGAACAAGAACTTTTCGCAAGTTCCTATAATTGATCCTAGAAAGTCACTTATCAAGGGAACTATAAAATGCATTCTCTAAACTTGAAAAAGTCATAGAAAGTGCAAGATCCTATAGGTGACCTGAAAACCCAAAACTTCGATTTGATATAGTCTTAATGAAAGCTAATCCAAATTTGGCTTAATTTTGACTTGCATGGCTAAGTATTCACAAGTCTCTTTAATTAGAGGTCTTTAAATAGTGAAGAACGAGAAATGATAGAGTTAGACAAGTGATCATGCTAAGCGTAGAACACGAAAATGTTCTTTCAAAAACTCATATGTTTTTAATTGTGGCTTTTTCTCCCGTAAGATCAATGCATTAGGAATAAAAGTAATTGCAATAAGTAAGGTCGTACGATTTGAAAGGTTACTTAGCTTCTAGCACAAGATAGTTTAAAAGTTGCTCGGGGTTGAATAGGTGTTCATAGCTAAGGCATAACTTATTGAAGCGGGACGCGAAGATTAGAGAAGATCCAAAAAAGGCCCTAACAAGGCATGAGGAGCTCTAATTTGTTGCTAAAGATCCAAGATGATGTGAAGTATCATTATTCCTAAATCAATATGAAGGATCGAGACACACGACAAAAAGCAATTACTCCCCTAAAGATCATGGAGAAATTCTATCCAAAAAGACCCTAACAAGGTATGAGCATAAATATATCCAAGTCTGAAAAGGAGGCGAATCGTTGTATATCAAAATCCAAAATAAAGATTGAAGAAAAATGATGAAGTCGTGGTCCAAGTATAAAGAATCTCTCAAAAACGTCAAGTGAAGAAATTCCAATATATGAAGAGAAGACCATAATTTCAAGAACGTCTTCCCAAGATTTGAAGTATGAAGTACATGCCAAATATCGGTCCGAGAAAGGTCTCAAATCGTGAAACGAGTTATGCCAAGATATGAACTTAAGGAGATACACGAGAAGCCGTTTTAAAAGATTTTGTCCTTCGGCTAACTATCGATTAAATCGTGCTACTTTATTTTCGGACTAATAAATACTAAAATAAGTCAATATGAATCACTTGTGATCCATGACAAATAGTTAAAAAATTCTAGATACCCATTTTCCTTTCATAATAACTAGGATTGCGGGGAGAAAAAGTATTACACAATTTGGACATATGAGTAGTGTTAGCATTGTGACTTGTACCAACAATGATCTCGTTTTTGCACATAGCATAAAATGTATGACAATCAAGGATGACGAACTTTACTGTAAGGGACATTCACTTGTTTCTATTCATTGACCCTAAAAACCATACACGTGATGAAAATCATACATTATGTCTTTCCACATCTTCGTAGATACTTTATTCTAGCATTGCGTAAGGGCACGACAATGGTTTAGTATGGGGGAGTGATGAGATGGCATTTATACATGATCTCATGGTTCTTTTCGGGCTTTAAATGCATGAAAATGTCATAAAATACCATATATATTCTTGTGTTTGTTTACTTGTGTATTTTAGGTATGGATATCGTGAAAAAGACAAAAGATTACAAGAAACAAGGAAAAACGAACACGAGAAACGAAGCCGTACAATGAACCGGGCCCTATTTTGTGAACTTTCCAAGATATAACCCTTGAAGACTTGAAGATGTACAAGATTGAGCCCTCATTTATGAAGAAATGACACTTAATACCCTTGTATATTCATAATTACAAGTTTAGTCCCTTAAGTTTGTCAAAATTACAAAAAGGTCCTCCAAGTTTGAAGAATTGACAAGATTAGTCCTTCAACAAATCCAAAATGTCAAGAATGGTCCTTCATAAAGTCCAAGATCCAAAGAAACCCTTGAAGTTCAAGAATATTACACTTCTAGTCCTTTAAAATTTGATTAAACATCAAAAGGACTAAAGTTGTAATTATGCCAAAATGGAATAAGCCCTAAATCCTTGATTAGAACTTTTTGTGGCCAAAGTGGGAATTCAGAAACTTAGTTAACAAAGGAAAACGAGTTTACTTAAAAAATAAACTTGTTATTCATTGTTTTCCAAAGGTTGGGGGCTATTGTTGTGCATATGAAACTTTCAAACAGATTTTGCGCCAAACACATTGCCAATCCACCAAAACCGAATCAAAAGTTGTTATTGTTTACCTTATGAACCTAGTTTTACCTTCACTTAAAACAAAGGGTAAACTGAAATTACCTTGTCCCATGCTTAATTCACACGCACATAAACTCATGCCACACCAAAAATCCCCAATGCCACTCACCATGTGACCCCACCATTCAACCCGTTACCCAATCACATCCCAACTTCCTCTCCAAGCAATCTGACATGGCAAGATCAATACTTTATGGCTACTACTTGTTCCCCAAGCACAAAATGAACGTTCAAGATCAAATTTGACAGCTCATACACATCAAATTCGTCTAGAAGACTCAAAGGAAAATTTGAGATTTTCTAGCTAGGGTTTCTTGTATTTTTCCATTCTAGAATAATGTTAGTCGTCTATATAAGGAGGCCTCAACATGTGAGAGCCCCTTTGTTCCAGATTTTAGCTAATTTCTTTGTAATTCCCCTTTATGAAATAAAAGTTGGTTTTCTAAAAATTTTGAATTCTCTTTTGTGTTTTATGAAAGTTTGGTGTTCGATTAGCTTAAGTCTGAGTTCCATTTATATGTTTGATTGATTTTGAGGAAAGGTTTTAAAATTTAAAACTCCTGTTTTCAAAAATCAAGTCATAATCTGTTTTTGGTTAACTTTTGTGTTTGTTGTTCTTAGCAGCTATTGGAAGCTGGTGCTTGTTCTTGCTAGCACCTCAGCTCAAACAATCCAAAGTGTGGATGTAAATTTTGGAGGTTTGCATATCTTATTCCCTTTTATTTTTCTGAAATTTATATGAATTTTGGTGAATTTTGATATTGTTTTGTGAATCTATGTTATTGTGGTTGATTTGTGTTCTCTGAGGTTTGATTATTGATATTAGGTTGATTAGATCTTGGTTCGAGGGTTAAATCACACAAAACCTTTGAAAACTTGAGAATTCAGTTTACAAAGGGGTGTTTGGGTTAACTGATCTACTAGGATTTTAAGGAACTTGTGTGGTTGTATGTTGTTGTTTTGTGTTGGTTCTTGTTTAACTGGTATACTTGGTCTTTATCTACAACTTTTGTGGCTTGAATCATCATAATCCAACAAAGGGCTTAAAAATCTGATTTACTTGGTAAAATTGGCTAAAATTTTGGGGACACCTAGATCTAAGGGTAGACTACGGTTAACAAGTGCTAAGTTTTAGTTAACACAACCAGGGAAAAGGATTTAAGGGTTTAAAATTGGATTGGTGGTCAATTAGATCAACAAACGGATTTTGAAAAGTGTCCTTGTTCATAAGTAACTGCATAAGCTTGAATCTGCTTCTAATCTTTGATCTAGTGTTTGAAACAAGTTTGATTGTGCTTATTGGACTTTATTATAGCTTGTGTATGCATATGGTTCAATTTGGTTGGCTTATTCATGCTTAAACTTCTTATTTTGTCATAACTGCTTATTTTCAATGTTTGTGCAATATCTGGAGACTGTTTGCTTATTCTGTGCTTATTGGCTGAACCAAATTGTGATTTCTTGATTGATATTAACTCCTTAAAACTCATTGGTTGTAAGGGTGCCTTTTGTTTCTATTGAATCCAACTGGATCTCTCAAAATCAACAAGGCAAATAAGCCGTGGGAACTCCTTTCCCCTGCTGCTAGCCACTGCTAGTGTTAGTTCACATTGTGCTTATCAATAAGTTGTTCTAGCTTATTTAAACGTGCATCAACTTCAAATTGGTAATAGGTGTTCATCATTTGACACATTTGTTCATACTAGAGCATTTGAGGGGTTGACTTTGAGCTTTGACTAGAAAACCTACTACTTTGACTTTTACATAAGTGCTTATTTGCTTATTCAACTTATTTGGCTTGGCTTATTGAACTTTTCTTTGTTGATTTGTCTTAATTATGTCATTTAGAGTCTTTTTCAACTTATTTCAAGGTCTGAGGTGGTCTAGAACTCCAAGTCGACTATTTTGTCTTTTAATGAAAACTTACTTTGCTTATTTCTGGCTTATTGGTTGAGCTTATTTGAAATTTCTTTTCACATATCTCTTAGGCATCTCAAAAGAAGGTTGTGTGTCAAATCTGAGCTTGTGGCATTGGCTTATTGCTTAATGGACCAAAAAGCCCATTAAGAATAAGCTGTTGTACCATTAAGCTGCAATAAGCTCACTTTCAGCTTTTGGGCCTTCAGACTTTTGTATTTAGAATTGAATTTTAAGTCAGACTAATGATTTTCAGCTTATTTGGTTAAGTTTTATCTTATTGGACCAAAAAGCCCAATAGTTTGGACTGTTTTTGTTTTTAGCCCATTTGGGGGCCCATTAGGGGTATTTTGGTAATTTCACTTTCATTTTCCGATTACTTAGGTTAAAATATACTAGTTTACAAGTTTTTATAATTTTTTATAATTTTTGGATTTTTAATAATATTTTAATACTACTTTATTATTAAATTTCATTTTTCACATTTTTGCAACTTTTATATTTTTCCTAGGACAAATACATTAAAATAGGGTTTTTAAAACTTTTAGATTAATTTTAGCATCATTTTCTTAATTTCTAGAATTATTTTAATATTTTAATAGTTTTTAATCATTTAAAAATAGTTTTCCTTAGTTTAAAAATTCATAAAAATAGTTTTTAGTCTTTTTAAGTCATTTTAGAGTTTAAAAAGTGAAAAATATTTATTTGAACTTTTTAATAATTATTTGGATTTTTAGGGCTTTAATTAGCATTTAAAAATTAATATTTAAATAATTAAAAGGTTTGAAAAAGTTTTGCTCATTTGTGAACTCTTAGTTTATTTTATTTGATTTTTGGTAATTTTTTGGGAATTTTTAGAACTAATTTTTATTTTAGCACTTTTTACGGTTTTTAATTTAGTCGTCGTAGTAATAATTTTCACGTATCCGTCATCCTATTTTCTCATCCCTTCTTTCTTCAATACTAATCTCAAATCATTTACATTTTAATCACACACATATACCTCCTAGGGTAACGAACTTTCACCTTTAAGGGTCATTAGTGTTTGATTTTCCTAAATCATCACTTAATACTTTCCCTATTTACGCTCTTTTCCTAAAGAGTAGTAAAACACTACAATCACTTTGCTTCACCTTCGTTGGTTCCAACTAAACGCCACCCTCTCCAACTACCTTCCCCCAATAACCAGTTTCCTAACACTCTTACTTAAAAAACTCACTTCTAATTCCTTTTCCTAACATCTCCAAAACCAACTCATAATTCGCCTAACCTTCTTTCTTAATTTTGGGTAGATTCAGGATGTTGTCGATACTCCTGATGAAAACTTGTCTATATACGGTCATGCACACTCGGTTAATTGACTCCATGAAGACCGCTAGTGCTTTGGCGAAGAAAAAAGCATAACCGTAAGCCCAAACCGTCGATATAACATCCTTAACTATTGCAACCACGTCCTCATTGCACCCTCTCTTGGCGGCAATACAACAACTTCTACTTCGTTCTACTCACGAGCTTATACGCACATCCTACAAGATTTATACTTCCTCTTATCAACCATTCAAATGCTTTCACATCACCTCTACTACTAGGAAACTCAGCCTTTACCTTGCATTCCTTGCAATTTCTAACAACTCCTACCTTTCGAATCATTCCATCAACAATTGCCTTGGAAAGGCACTAACTACTACTCATCTTGATTCTCCTGCTGGCTCCATTTATGGTTCTGCTTCACAATAATAGGTAACCTACTAAACCTTAGGTAATTATCGGAAAGCTACATACCTTACGAACTTCTTAAATACCCTTGAAATATCATATCCCCTTCCATCACTCTCCATGACGCGTTTCTTGTGCCAATATCCATACCCTACACCAACATATATTCCTCTCCCTTGGTACTCCTAAGAGATCATATAGAAACTAGAAGGGGGGGTTGAATAGTTTCTAGTTCATTTTCAAAACATTTCGTTTATTCCACTGGTCGCGGTTACTTAAATATCACCGCGGTTCCTTATCAATAAAGAACCGCGGGCTCAATAAAGAACCGCCTACAGTGGATGGCAAATATTGATACATTGTAAACCTTGACAATCTTTTGTATCAAATTCTCGATTAAGCTTTACTAGATATGAGATGTGTTTGTAATAGATAATAACTATAAATAAGGAAACACACAAACACATCAAATCAAGTGTACATCAAGCAATAGTCTAAACACTAAGCACACACGTACTAAGCCTTAGCTTTTCCGCAACTAAGATGTTTAGACTAAAGGATGCACACTTGACCATAATCTAAACACGAAGCACACACGTACTAAGCCTTAGCTTTTCTGCAACTTAGATGTTTAGATTATGAGATGCACACAACACACAACATATAAATACATCTATAATAGTAAAGACATAAATGTAAAGGAAAGTACCGACACGATGATTTATAGTGGTTCGGTCACGAAGATCCTCTTCGCCCTACTCCACTCCTTGAGTACACCTTACTCGAGAGTTACTTCATTAGTCAACAAAACTCCTTTCAAGGCGGAGAAAACCATACACGTCGCTTACACAATTTCTGACACTAAGCTAGATGTCGAGTCCTAATCTTAGGTAGGACCAATCTACACAACGTTGCCCACTTAACCATTTAACGACACAAGGCTAGATGTCGAGTTCTAATCGAAAGGTAGAACCAATCTTCACGACTCTTCACTTTGAAGCTAAGTGAGAACTTCACTAGACACAACTACATCACTTTATAGTTTAGTGAGAACTCACAAGACACAACTACATCACTTTATAGTGTAGTGAGAACTCACAATTCTTACCTATTACAACTCAATAAAACACATATCCAAGTGTACACATGTAACTTGGATCTACACAACATAAATCCAAGTATACACATATACAATGGATTTACACAAGACTTAATCCAAGTATTCACAAATACAATGGATTAACACAACTAATCCAAGTATTCACAAATACATTGGATCTACACAATATTGATCCAAGTATACCCATATACATTGGATCTACACAAGATTGATCCAAGTATACACATATACATTGGATCTACACAAGAAATAAATAAAAATGATGAACATGATGATCTTCATCAAGACTTCATCTTTAATCACATCACAAATGTGTGAGTGATCTTCTCTTTGAACTTAAGAGGATGAGGAGATTGAAGGAGAGAATCACATCTTAAACAAGATTAATCTAAATTAACTAATCAAGGGTTTAAAGATGTTTTTGAAGAAACTGTGCAAAAAGGGTTGAAAGAAAATCTGGAAATGATCCACTATTTATAGGGCAACATTGCAACGGACAAAAACACCCGTGGTTCCTTATCAATAAGGAACCGTGGGTTCCTTTAAGGAACCTCCGCGTTGGAGTCCGTGCAAATTTGTCCTTTAGTGGGGATATGCCATCTGGGGTAGTTTATACCCTCAAAGGATATTCCTTTGGCATATGGAATATGCCAAATTCAAATTTCCATTTTCTTTTTATTAAAATATTTCTTAAAAATAAAGTTAATTAAAATCTTCTGTCACATTTGGTTAAATGTGAGTTTTAAGAAAATATTAATCCTTGATCACTTAGTTAGGTTAATGACATGTTTGTACATACCTTGAGTGATTCATGCCAAATGCGATCTTGGAGGTGTCGAGAGAATTATACAAATGTATTCTTGAGTGATTACGAGTACCTTAACATTTTACGTAATGTATTGCGAATTATACGTTTGTCATCAACAAAACATAAAGAGATTATATCGACAAAGCATCGTAATGTTTGCACTAACAATCTCCCCCTTTTTGATGATGACAAACAAGTAAACCGCAACACATATTAAAATGCATAAGTTACTCGTTTACACTTACTTCTCCCCCTTTTGTCGAATCAAAAAGGTAGTCAACATCTTGAAGAAGATAAGAAGCAACGTCTAAAGAGGTAGTCATCGAAAGCACGTCATTTGAAGAAGAAAAGAATTGACGTCACACGAGCTTGCATCCGAAAGGTAGTCTTCATTAGTAGAAGAGGAGGATTGACTTCGAGAGAACATGAATCCAAAAATCAAATCATCCATTGTGGTTGTCGTTTGAGAGGCGAGAATCCAAACCTTAAACCCATCATACAAAAATATTGAGCTTGCGTCATCCTAGTGAAGTCTTCAATCACCATAGATTAACCAACTCCAAGCATAATAATGTGCTTATCTACGAGTATCCAAAATGCATTACTTGCAAGATGTTCGATGAATGCAATTTAAGTGAGTCAACGATCGCAAATGTAATGACTTGAACTCTTGCAAATGCTCCCCCTTGATATGAGCTCCCCCTTGCTTGAGGCACCAACAAAGCAAGAATAGTGACGAGCTACAAAAATGGGTTAGAAGTGTCCT
Organism: Glebionis coronaria; assembly: GCA_025667525.1. Taxonomy (NCBI): domain Eukaryota; kingdom Viridiplantae; phylum Streptophyta; class Magnoliopsida; order Asterales; family Asteraceae; genus Glebionis; species Glebionis coronaria. The sequence goes on from CM046882.1 coordinate 159,190,698, forward strand.
ACAAAACAAAGTTAGTGGACAAGAGCATATGCATAATGAGATGTCACCCAAACGGAGTTAGCTTTAAACAACTCGAGTAAAAAAAGAGGGACTCGAGAGAAAGCTAAAACAATCTTAACTTTTAGAAGTGTCAAAAATATGACAAGTTAAGAAAAATAAGAGGGCTATTAGAAAGAAAATAGAACCCAACTTATTTTGGCGACACCAAAAAAAATATATAAAGAGGACTAAGAGAGAAAAGAGATGTCCAATTTAAGAAAAAAATATTGTCGAGAGAACATACTCCACTTTTAATATGTTGGCAAGAAATACCAAATCAAAGAGAGTATGACAATGACAAAAAAAATAAGATCCCATATAATCGAAAAGAGAGGAAGAATGATTATGATGGAAAAAGAAAACGAAGATGATAAACAAGTCGTTTACACAAACAATGACAAGCTCAATTCACAATTGTTGGAATAAAGGTAAAAAGAAACATCCATACCAATTGTAATGATAATATGTCAAAGGGTAAAAAGCTTAGAATTTTTGGAATCACCCAAGAAAATTCATGATTTAACCATCAACTCTCAAAAAAACAAGAAGATGATTTTGAGGAAATCAATTCAAAATTGTTGGAATAGAGGTAGAAAAGAAACATCCAAGAATTTAAAGATATCATCTCAAGGGGTTAAAAACTTAGAATTGATGGAATCACCCATACTAATTGTAAATTTTAACCGCAATCAACTCTCAACAAAGAAGAACAAAAATATCTCAACCTAGAGACAATTTTGACCAAAAAAAAGAAAACCAAAAGCGGATAAATCGACGCTTTAAAAAAAATATTCTGGATATAAGACATTATAGGAAAGGATGCTTATGAATGTCGACACCAATGGTGTTTAGCATACGATAAACTACATGCTCAAAGTTTCGTAGCTCTTCTCAATCATTATGAATGTTCAAAGAACAATTACACGATGAGGAAAGGGTGAGGCTCGACTCAACTTAGTTTAGAAAGAATAGAAGAAAGTGACTCGACTTAGAAGAGCATGATTAAAATGAATTGAGAGAGACTCAACAAAGAAGTTAAGGATAACTTCACGAAACGAGAGAAGAAACTCAAAAGAGAAGAAAAGAGAGAATCTTCAAGAAAACTCGTCAAAAGAGAAAAAGACCAAAACGAACAAGGGACTCAATGGCTGCGGTTCGTTAAATAGGTCCGTGTTTCATTATCAATAATGAGACCCAAGGTTATTTGAGGAACCGTGGACATTGGGTGTCCAAAGACGATTATCGACTCAAAGGAAAATCACTTGGTCAAACAATTTAACATAAGATGCTAAAAGGCTTGAAAGTCAATGCTTCGGATATGACTTTTAACAATTGCAATTGCAAGTTAAAATTGCTTGAATATTTCAAAAGAAATATTTTAAGTTATCAATCTTACTAAAAGACGAATTAGATATAAATCTAACCTTCCTTGACAACCGAGTGAGAAAATAAAGAAGAAAAGAAAGATCACGAGAATAACGAGATCCAAGACCCAAAGACAAATCATGTTGAAAAAAATGAAAGGAAATACAGGAGAGTAAAGATCTTACAAAAATGTATGAAACACAAGCCTAAAACTTAAGCATAATTTTAATCCTAGTTACACTAGAATCCTAAGATTTTCTTAGATTGAGTGTCTTATTAATAAGCAATACACATGCTTAATTAGAAGACAAGGTGGTGGCAGAATTTGGTGGAGAATGAGAGTGTGGGTAAGAGATGTTTTCACAATGCCTTGTGACGTTTAGGTGGTGGTGAAAGGTTTAGGGGGATTTATGTTCTCGAAAGGTGAAATGGGTGATGTGGGTGAATCTGGTGGGGTAAAAGGTGAAGTCACCAAGGGTTCAACAAAGTCATTCTCAATGGGAACACTTTGGATAGGTTGAGGTTGGGTAGTCACATCCAAGAGAGTACTAGGAGTGAAGGGTGAGGTTAGCTCATTCATTCTAGATTGGAATGAAGAGGAGGTAGAACCATGTGAATGGTTGGTGCCATGTGTTGAGGTAGTCTTGCATGGAGCAAGAGGTAGTGAGGGTGATGAAGAGATGACAATGGGCACAATCTCATTCTTAGGTGCGTGAAAGGGTGAAGAGTTAAGTTTGGGTAACTTAATCTTAACTTTGAGGTGCCTCTTTGAAGAGGAGGTTTTGGATGAATTGGAGGTTCTTGTAGAAACCAAGGTAGTAATGGGTGGTTTAAGGGGTAAGGATGAATGGTTTGAGGTGTGAAGAACATGGCTAACAAGGAGGGTTTAAAAGGGTGAGGGGATGATCCAAACTAGTAAAGGGTTAAAAAGGGAAAGCCCAAGATATTTTGGGAGTGATCAAAGGTTTGAAACAAAGATTCCAAAGGGTGTTGGAACAATTGGGAAGTTTCAGAAAACCCGAATTTGGGAGCTTCTTGCCGCGGTTCTTTATCTCCACCGGTGGTTCCATATTGATATGGAGCCGCGGTCTATTTAAAGAACCGCCTACAGAGGCTTGCTTTAGGTGGTGAAGGAGGATTTTCCAATTCAGAAAATCCTAATGTTCTAGTCTAACTTATCATAAAGTCATGCTTAAGAGCAATAAAAACTAGAACACACACAAAGGAAAGACACATAGGTTCAATTAGCACGTAAGAAGAAAGCTAAGAAAAACTAATGGCTACAAAAAAGAAAAAGACTCCTAATGACATACAAAGTTCATCAGAGTAAACTTTCATTAGTCATATATAGGAAGAGACATTTAGCCAATTTAGAGAATGAGTATGAGACTATCACTAGAGGTTCTCAATTAAGGCTAAACATGACCATTTTTACGAGTTATACACCAACTCAACTTCCCACATGGAAGTAATTCAACCGTTAGGTCAAATTAAGATCCTAGTGCATAAATTCTCTAGTAGTCATTCTCAAGTTAGACAAAATGTAATTCCAACATTTGCCTAATAAAGTTTAGTAAGGATGAAACTTGCATGGCGACACAATGCATGACCTAATGAGGGTTAAGAATGTACCATTGCATATCTTGTCAAACAAGTCTAGTTAAGGTTATTTACCTTAAGAGAACTTGACGCCAATAACTTTGAAGTGTATAAACAAAGTTTACACAAACCAAAGGAACACTCTTGATTGGTCTTTCGGAAATGACACATTTATAAATTGCATAGCATTGTAAATTACTTGATTATTTCGGATGAAACATCCAAGTTATCAAACTGACTCTATTGTGCATTATAAGTAATTATTAAACAAAATATGTCTAACAATTTGAACAAGTAGATTCAATATAACACCATCAACACGAGTGTGAGTTATGATCTGATGTATATTATTAATAAACCACATTCATGTCTACACTAAAAATCATGTCAATTAGATTCGATAATGATACCAATCATAGTTTGAATAATGCATTGATATTTAATTGAAATCTTTCTTGATTCCCACAAACACACTTTTAAGAGAAAATAGCTAAGATTTTCAAAGGGTGTTTCATGTTTTATAGTGAGACATTTATCTACTTGAACTAATAACACAATGATCGAGTAAGATGACCCAAATCAATAGATTTGACAATCTCCCAAAGCTTTCAAACCTAAAAGTGTTAAAGAACATGCCGAGGTGTACAAGATGTTTATGTTACATTTGTAAACCAAGAGATGTTAATCCTATATGCAATGCACACATAATGTTGCAACCAAAATGCAAGAAATCTAGCATACATCCTAATTAGGAAAAACTAGATACTAACAAATACCAAGCAAGGCACAAGATACTAGACATATAAGCAATACTACTACAAATAGCAAGGAACACTTAATAATGTCTACATATAATAATAACACACAAGGAAACACACACAAACAATTAGCTTAACACATAAAAGCATTCGTTCATGTTTTGAGTGTTAGTAATATTAAGATTTACTAAGTATAAAATAATTTCGTTCCAATCTTTTCGAATTGATTATCGTTAAATAGTGTGACTCAGTCGTACTTGGTGGAAAATAAAATGGGTTGTTTGATTATCTAATTTAAACTAAAAGTAAATATGAAAATGTCGTTGAGTAAAAATAAAGCTTTAAAACGTAATGAACTTGAAACTTAAAACTTTATAAAACTTAAAAACTTAAACTATCGGAATAATTTGAAACAAATCTATCGGAATGTTGCCATATGAATAACCATCGGAATGTAACAAAGTTAATTCTATCAGAATGTTTTTCTATCGGAATACAAGTCAATCGGAATGTCCATATCGGAATAATAGTATAAAAACACTTCTATCGCAATACACTACTATCGAAATGTTCAGATCGGAATCCAAAGATCAATTCTGTCGGAATGTTAAACCATCGGAAAGTGGCAAACTAAAATTAGGCAGCGTTTCGACTTAAAGTAGCCTTAAAACCCGTCGAAATATGCGATCGCAATGAGCGATCGCAATCCCAATCGGAATAAGGGGGAAAAACCTCTAGATCGCAAAGTAGAACCCTAAGGTTATTGCGATACAAACAAGATGCCGTCGGAAAGTGGTCGTCGGAATGCGTAAACCACAATATTGCGATGGAACGCAACAATCTGAAAATGGAGATATAAGCCAAAACTACAAATAAGCTATTCCAAACAACTCAATAAGCATAAATGTGACAACTTTTGAAATATGAAATTCGGAAACTTTATAAAAGAAACTTTAAAAAGGTTAAACTTTTTAAGAAAACTAAGAGCAAAAAGCTAAACACTAAATAAGCAAATAAGCATGAATAGCCTAAAGCTTAATCCGTGTAAGACCCAGAAAAGCATAAAAAGATGAATCTTTTAATCACGAAATCATCAAGATCAAACCGTATGAAATAATATTTTCGGATCAAAAATTAAAGTAAAATCAAGAAAGGAAGAAAAAGATTGAAAATTAAAAGCTTAAACCTGAACTTTTGATTAAAGAAACTCAAATACAAAGATTAAATAAAGCTTAACTTGAAAGAAAAGATGAAGTTTTAGTGAGAGAAAGTTAAACACTTTCTCTCTCTAAAAGGAAAACTAAAACAAAGAAAATAAACTATCTAACCAACCCTCCTAATGTGTTTAGGAGGGTATTTATAGAAAAATGGGGAGGTGCATGTGTTGCTTCCTCTTTCTTTCTTCTCGGCTCGACTCGATTTAAATTCTTTGTCTTTCTCGACGTCGTCTCGGGATTTGAACTCGTCTTATAATTTTCTTCTATTATTAGACTTGAGTTCTTCGACTTCATTAAACTTCCGTCTTTAGACTTTTTCTTCGATAAATCTTCAGAATAGGCCTTGGAATTCCGTTCTTTTTGCACTCTTGATCTTTTGACTTCGTCTTTTCTCGTTTTCTTCGATAAAAGCCCGTGAAAGCCCGTGTTTTCTTCCTTTTTCATCTTTTGGTCCTAAAAAACAATAAAAACACAAACCACGCATAATTCTGACTTTTACGACATAAATTACACGTTTTGGTCTTGTTATTATTGGAAATAAGTGGTAAAAGGATAAGTGTTTTCACACATATTAAATCCCCTACACTTGATCATTGCAATGCCCTCATGCAATGCATTAATTTTAAAGCACAGTTTATATTTTCCATCATAAATAACCCACCTTGGGCTTTATTAAATACTAAACATTAAGAAAAATAAAAAGATAGAAACAAGTAATGAAATCAAAGACTTACATTGGGGTTTTAGATGCCATGAACGTTTATCATCCTTAAGTTTCACGTTCCCCATACCAAGCTTAAAAACGAGATCATTGTTATTATAAGTTATCAAACTAACACGAATTCATGTGGGCCAATTATTTACTTAGACTCCCTTATTCCTAGGTGTATCTCTTATATTTTAATTTTGTCTTAAATGATCACGAGGATGCATTGTTTGACTTATTTCGATAGTTATTTAGGTTGAAAATAAAGTGGGACGATTTAATCAATAGTTAGCTAAAGGATAAAATCTTTTAAAACTGCTTCTCGGGACCTCAAAAAGTTCATATCTTGGCATAACTCGCTTCACGATTTGAGACCTTTCTCGGACCGATGTTTGGCAGCGATTTCATACTTCGAATCTTTGAGAGACGTTCTTGAAATTATGGTCTTCTCTTCATAATAGGAATTTCTTCTCTTGAACTTTTTGAGAGATTCTTCATATTTGGACCACGACTTCTTCATTTTTCTCCAATCTTTATTTTGGACTTTGATATACAACGATCCGCCTCCTTTTAGGACTTGGATCTATTTATCCTCATACCTTGTTAGGGCCTTTTTGGATAGACTTCTCCATGATCTTTAGGGGAGTATTTGCTTTTCGTCGTGTGTCTCGATCCTTCATATTGATTTTTGATAAATGATTCTTCACATCACTTGGGATCTTTAGCAACAAAATGTAGCCCTCATGTCTTGTTAGGACCTTTTCGGACTCGCCAATCTTCGCATCCCGCTTCAATAAGTTATGCCTTGGCTATGAACTCTAATTAATACCGAGCAACTTTTAAACGATCTTGCGCTAGAAGCTAAGTAACTTTTCAAATCGTACAACCTTATTTATTGCAAATATATTTATTAGCAAGCGATGGGAGAAAAAGCTTATAATCAACTCACATAAATTCACGAAAGAATACCAAACTTATAATTGACTCTATCATCTCTCGTTCTCCATAATTTAAAATCTCAAGGAATGAGACTCGTGGATGCTTAGCCAGTTAAATCAAAGTTTTGGGTTTTTGAGTCATCTATAGGATCTTGCAAACTCTTAGACTTTTTCAAGTTTAGAATTCGCATTTTAAAGTTCCCTTGATAAACGACTCTCTAGGATCAATTATAGGAACTTGCGAAAAGTTCTTGTTCTTAACCTGTGAGAGTTAAGACTTTCGCGTTTTAAAGTTCCCTATATAAAAGCCTAGCAAAACTTGACTTAAACACGTTAAGGATACTAGCTAGAGTAAACTTAGATAAGTAAACTCGGGTTGAGTCAAAATATTCACGACTTTGAAAAATTTCAAAACCACTTTATTGAAAATTTATTCTAACAAAGAAACTAAATAATGATAGCAAAGGAAATTACTACTATACTAGTAGGCAAAAATAGATTAAAAATTTTGAAAAATGTCAAAAAATCTAATTTTCCGGTTGAAATGAGGACAAATACAAGGAAAAGCCCACTTAACTTCGATAGAAGTCCCCCCTACACTTAATATAAACGTTGTCCTCAATGTTCAAGCATGTGGGAGTAAACTCCCCTACACTTAGGACATTGTGCACGTTGTTTAAATCTTGCTAAGGAAGAGACAACTAAAGTGATTCCTATTTTAATATTGAATAAATATAAAATAGTGAATCAAAAGAGTTTAGGATAGAACCGGGAAGACGGGTACACGGAATCACGGGTCGTTAAAAGTAATCAAGAATGGATCTTTGAAAGCTTGAATCCCTGCACATGATAAGAAAGAAAACAACAAACACATACGGGGCTCCTCCCTACACTTATTATGAAAACGGTAAAGGATAGATGAACGGGTTGCCTCCCGAGAAGCGCTTGTTTTTGTTAACCGAGTCACGAGCCTGACTCGACCCAGAACTTAATTCAAGGGAAACATGGTGAGTGATGGAATCATCTCATGAGAGATGTCCTTACCAAAGTACAACTTCGCGCGCTGGCCATTCACCTTAAAAATGGGCCCATTTGGCTGAGAAAGCTCAATGGTTCCATATGGGAAGACTTTAGCGACGGTGAATGGACCAGACCAGCGGATCTTCAGCTTTCCCGAGAAGATCTTCAACCGAGAGTTAAAGAGTAAAACTTGATCACCAACGTGGAACTCTCGGTTCTTAATCCTTAAATCATGGATGATCTTGGTCTTCTCCTTGTAGATCAATGAGTTCTCATAAGCTTCATTCCGTAGTTCGTTGAGCTCGTTGAGTTGAATCTTCTAAAGATCGCCGGCTTTGTTGATGTCGAAGTTAGCCCACTTCAAGGCCCAGTATGCCTTATGTTCCAGCTCAATAGGGAGGTGGCATGCCTTCCCGTACACAAGACGATAAGGTGTACAACCAATCAGGGTCTTATAAGTGGTACAGAAAGCCCACAAAGCATCATCTAACTTATCGGCCCACGAGGCACGATGCTCTCCCACAGTACGCTCAAGAATTCGATTCAATCCACGGTTAGATATCTCGGCTTGACCATTGGTTTGGGGATGATAAGCGGTGGAAAGACGGTGATTGACACCATACATAGCCATGACTCTTGCGAATTGATAATTGCAAAAATGAGTCCCGCGGTCACTGATTATAGCACGAGGAACACCGAATCGAGCAAAAAGTTTCTTCAGAAAGTTCACAACCACCCTCGCATCGTTCGTAGGGAGAGCCTTGGCTTCAACCCATTTAGAAACGTATTCAACGACTACGAGGATGTACTTGTTCCCTTTAGATGATGGAAATGGCCCCATAAAGTCGATACCCCATACATCAAAGATTTCACATTCTTGTATGAAATTTTGAGGCATCTCATCTTTATATGTGATCTTGCCTTGTCTTTGGCAAGCATCACAACGTTTAACCATGAGCGTCACGGTAAATGGTGGGCCAATAGAATCCAGAGTCGAACACTTTCTTCGCGGAATAATTTGGACCAAAATGACCACCAGTGGGTCCTTTATGGCAAGCTTTAAGAATTTCTAAAGCTGCGGGTCCATCAACACATCAGCGAGTAATCAGATCGGCACATTGTTTGAAGAGATAAGGGTCATCCCAAAAGTAAGTCTTAATATCTTTAAAGAACTTCTTCTTTTGTTGGGATGTTAACCCTTCGATTAGGATACCACCCACTAAGTAGTTTGCAATGTCTGCAAACCACGGGGTGTCATCAAGATTCTAATTGATAGACATTAAGGTCTCAAGGGGAAAACAGTCATTGATCTCTTGATTCGGATGATCCCCCTGATAAGGATCCTCAAGTCTACTTAGATGATCCGCGGCTAGGTTTTCGGCTCCCTTCTTGTCACGAATTTCAATTTTAAATTCTTGAAGGAGCAAAACCCAACAAAGAAGTCTTGGCTTAGAATCTTGCTTAGTCAACAAGTACTTCAACACGGAATGATCGGTGTACACAATGGTGGTGGAAAGAACAAGTTAGGGGCAGAACTTCTCAAAAGCATACACTACAACTAAAAGCTCTTTTTTGGTAGTGGTATAATGAAATTGATCCCCCGTCGTTGTCTTGCTAGCATAATAGATTGGTTGGAAGTGTTTGTCACTCTTTGGCCCAAAACCGCTCCAATAGCAAAATCGCTAGCATCACACATCAATTCAAAAGGTAGCTCCTAATTAGGGGTAACCAAGACTGGTGCCTTAGTTAGCTTATCCATAAGAAGATTGAAGGATTTAAGACATTCTTTAGAAAAGATAAAAGGAGTATCTTTTTCCAAGAGGTGGGTCATCGGGCGAGCGATTTTAGAAAAATCTTGGATGAATCGACGATAGAAGCCCGCATGACCATGGAAACTTCTCACACCCTTCACGGTTGAAGGTGGAGGCAATTTAGCAATAACATTGACTTTAGCACGGTCGACTTCAAGACCGGCTTTGGAGATTTTATGTCCAAGAACAATGCCTTCTTTTACCATGAAATGGCATTTTTCCCAATTTAGAACAAGGCGAGTGTCTTGATATGAGCTTAAACTCATATCCTTTTATCAACAAATAACCCTAAAACATGAAGCAAAATACCAATTTATTTGGCAAAAACAGTGTTATGTGGTATGTTTGTGTTTGTGTGCACTTGTGTAGGTAAAAAGATACATTTTCAAGCAAACAAGGAAAAATCAAGCTCAAATGGATGAAAAAGACAAAAGAGGATCAAAAGTGACAAGACTTTGAAGTATAAGGACCTATCTTGACAAGTTATGAAAGTTGAAGGACTAGAAGTGCAAATAATGTAAAGTCAAGATTCAAGTCAAACTTGGTCAACTCTCAAGTCAACTCAGTCAAAGGACCATTTTGTACAAGCTATGGAAGTTGAAGGACCAAATATGTCAAAAGAATGAAGATCCTAGCTCAAAACAACATTCTGCCAAGTACAAGGACTAGTTCTGCCAACTGTTGAAAGTAATTTGAAGCTTGATCCATGTGAAGGGGAAAGAACCAATAAGATTGCAAGAAAAGTGGTACAAGGATCACCACATAAGCCCACTAGCGCCGTTTTTCATTTAATACAAAATCTGAACAGTAAAGCGCACTTCCTTTAAATCAACCAATGAGAATGCGCCACTCCATAATCCTTTTATCCACTTTTGGATATTGATCCGTGTGACCAGATAAGAGCCAACCAGAAAATGCCACGTGTCACTTTCAAACAAGAACGAGCCCAGAACTCATTTTGAGCTACAATGCATTTCAGGCAAAGTGATTAACATGAAAGTTGCTCCATTTTGAGAGACGAATCCATATCTCATAATCAATTAAGCTGAAAGAAGTTGGATCAAAAACCCCCAATTATGTTCTTGAGCCAAATTATCCAATTAACAAGAAGATGCCACGTGGAGCTCAGAGATTGGTCCTGACACGTCACCAACTCCAACAAACTCTCTCTTCTTGCCTATAAATAGCTAGATTGTACTTCATTTTCAGTTGTAGCTTAATTTTGTAAAAACACCTAGTTAAACTTTTCCTTTCCTTTTCCCTCATCCTTACCCTAACTACTCAAGAGTCTGACAAACTCTTGAGTCAGTTAGTTAGTTACTACCTTTGTAACAGCTTTGTAACCGTTTTTCAGCAATAAAATTCAAATTCACTTTTTCCCGCCAATTCTGTTCTTATCATTCCAGTCAAATTCTTGCTGCATTTGGATATTGTTGTTGCTGTTGAGTGTTTGTTATGATCAATCATTGATCATAACTGACATTGGTGAAGTTTGTTAGCTGTTTGATCACAATTCAGCCATTGCCTAGTTCCAATGGAGTTTTCAAGCAGTTTGATGGATTCTAGTTGATTTGTTGATTGATTCTTGTTGATTTCTAGTGATAGGTGGTGGTTATCACTAGGGCAAGAGAGCTCAGCGCTCCTCTTCTTCTCAAAGGATATCTACATTAGGTTTTAAGCTTCTTGTTTTTGTTCCACTCAACAAGTCAATTGCATGTTCTCTTTTCCTAGTTTAAATCTGATGGCTGCATGATTTAATTGTTAGTGGTTGCTGTTTGATTGGATTTTGTTTGATTGTAGTTTAGTTACTGCTTAATTGTTTGCTGGTTTGAACAATTTGTAGTTTTCTGCATTTGTTGAGTACTTTTCAGCTTTATAGCTTAATTGGAGTCTTAGTTGTGATAATTGATTGCTTTTAGTTCTAAAGTCTTTCATTGTGTTCACCAAGTCTGTTTTGCTATATCATTTGATTCAGTTAAAACTAGAACTTAATAAGTCTTTGTAAAAATTTGTTAAAAGCAGTTAAAGGAGTGTTTGGGAATAGCTCAAAAGTAGTTTTCAAGCATTGAGATTTGGTGTTTTAGAGTTCATTTCCAGTCTTTGAGTGATAACAAGTTGTTTCAAGCCTTTTACAAGTCAAATGCAAAGTCAAACAGGCAAATGGCACTTGAATAGTTTGGGTCAGCTTTTATTCAGCTTTGGTTTTAAAAACTTGCCATTTTCATTTGCTTAGTTCTCATTCAATTCTTGATGAAATTCCACCAAAGTTGCTTTCAGTTTTAGCTTATTTCATATAGTTTTAGATTCCAAAAGGGATTTCTACAGTATTAGTTAATAAGCTGGGAATTAGCTTTTTGGTCCAAGGCTGAGCAAAGCTCATTCTCTGAGATAAAATTGTTACTGTTTTCCTAGATCTTCATATCTACTTCACAAATCTTGTGATTTTCTTTCATAAAAACAGTTAGTAAGTGTTCCTAGTTAATTTCTGAAAGATTGAGCTTTTTGCAAATTTTGGTCAACGATTGGTCAACATAAGCTCTTTTTAGCTTATTTCAGTTTAAGAGCTTATTACTGGATGAAATTTGTTCTGGTTTGATTTCCCAACCTTTAAATCAGTTGCTTAATCATTTTCAAAAGAAAAATCCAGTTGTGGTTGATTAGATTTGGCTAGAGCTTATTTTGAGCTTATCAATAAGCACTCATTTGCTTATTTTTGATCTTTAGCTTAATTCCTTGAACACACGTAGCTTAAATGAGATTTTAAGCATTTTGCAAGTTGTTTCATTGATTTTGGTTGAGTAATAAGCCAGAACGAGCTTATTGACTCACTTGTCCCGTTTTTAGTTAAAAAGTTCTCTTAATTGCACTTTAGCCCTTTCATTTCTATCAGTGTTTTAAATTTGGCTAAACTTCCAAGAATTTAGGGTTTGCATTGTTTAGGTCCCTGGATTTTGAAAGTTGTTAGATTTCAGTTAGTAGTTTGTTAATTTGTTACATTTTTGGCAAGTTGGTTATAGTTGTTACATTTTTGATCCTTATAGTTTACTGTTTTGCACTTTTAGTCCCTATAGTTGCTAGACTTTACATTTCAAGCATTTACTTTTCATAGAAATTACCATTTCAGTCCTTTTAGTTTCATAGTTGGCATTTTGAGTTTTTACTTGAATAAAAACGTGGTATTTGCAACTTGTTTTACATATACGTAGGTATTATTTTTCCTTTTGGCAAGCATTTGTTGAATTAGCAATAGATTACCAAGCAAGCTTAACAACCAAGAACAATTAAAAATCCGATATTGGTTGGACTTTCTATTGGTTAAGAACTGAGAAAACGAACTGCATTATACTACATTTCAAATGGCGCCGCTGCCGGTTCTTTGACTACACGAGAGACTATCGATTGACGGTTTTCATTGGCTTTTGGGATCCGTTCACTTTGTGAACGTTATTTTTACGTATCATAAATCAAAAACAAATAAAAAATCAAAAATATAAAAATATATAAAAACTAAAAAAATTAACAAAACAATTCTTTTCCTAAAGAATTGACCAAAAAAATTAAAAAATCCAAAAAGCAATCTTTTTCCTAAGAGATTGCACCCAAAAATATATATTATTGGATTCTCTCGGTTTTTATGTACATATAGTATTTTCCTTTAAAAAACTCATAAATACAAAAATATTTTCCATATATTATTATAAGTAAATACGTATACGTATAAGAACAATCAATCTACATATCTTCCATAAGTATTGCCGAGGCAATACACCGTGTTGAGGGGCGCTCCGGTCCTTGACACGAGTATCGATCAAACAAAATAAAGCAAGAATAGATAAATACTCTCAATAAGCAACAATTCGAAGAATACGAACATTTAAGTGAATAGAAAGGCGATGTGCTATAAAATGCCATCTAAGGGTCAATAGGTACTTAAGTGCTTCGCGCCACCTAACCCCCGTTCACTTGGGAGTATTCTAAGAAGGAAGGCTTCATTGAGGGTCTTGCACCCAAAGTAGTAAATACATATATTCTTATTTTCTTGTGGATATTTAATATTGAAACTCGAAGAGGATAATCCATTTCTCTTCAAAGTCACACAAGAGCTTCTCTCTCATTCCTCGTATTGAGTAGCATGATCACTCGCGGGCGTGCACAAATACCGATTGGTGTACAACCTCTTCCTCCGAAAAGGAAGAAAAAGAGAAAGAGTAAGACCACCACCGTCCACCAAGCCGATCACGAGAATCGTGCTTTGTCACCACCACAAGAAGCCATGGCTATTGATAATCGTACTTTGTATGAACGTATGCAATCCAACATTCATGGATATTCTAGTGCCATTAAGATTCCCGACTTTCCCGCTAACACATTTGAGCTACATACATCTATGATCAATATGGTTGCTTTATCGCCTTTCTTGGGAAAACAAAATGAGGATCCTCATGCTCACCTTAAGAGATTCCTTTCACTTTGCAATACCATTAAGCATAATGGGGTTCCACATGAGGTCATTAGGTTGATGTTAGTGTCATTTTCCTTAGATGGGAGTGCTAAGCATTGGTTAGACACCCAACCACCCGATAGTATCACCACATGGGACGGTTTTACCACTAAGTTTTTGAACAAATTCTTTCCTCCACAAAAGACTATGGCTTTGAGGAATTTAATTATGGGCTTTACACAAAAACCTAGTCAATCCTTTAGTGATGCTTGGGAAGAGTATAGTGAGTTGTTGAGGCGATGCCCTAATCATGGATTGGATCAAGTTCACCAAATAAGTTCCTTTTATGATGGACTTAAACCTCACCACCAAGATTCACTTAATGCTTCCGCGGGAGGAAATATTCTTCTTAAGACCTACCAAGAGGCTTTGGACATCATTGAGACTAAGGCAATGGTTCAAACAAACAATCCATTTGAAGAAAAGGTTCATGTTATCCAAAATAATTCTCAAATCCCTTATGACAACCAACTCCTCAAGTTTCAAGAAGCGATTTTTCAAAGGATGGATAGAGAGAGTGAAAGGAATTTGCAAAGACAACAAGAAATGTTTCAAAATTTTAAGAGCATGACATTGAACAATTCCTCGAATAATGTGAATGCCATCACCATTTCTTGTGTCACTTGTGGAGGTCCCCATTCTTATGAACAATGTGATAAGGTGCAAGGGTATCAAGGGGAATGCTATGCTTACCAAGAGGAACATCGTGAACACTTCAAACCTAATATCAATCCAAATAACCTTTCTTACAAATCCCAAAATTACCTTACTCCACCCGGCTTCCCACCCCAACCACCCACCCAAATTCCACAAAATCCTCCTCAAATTTTAGCAAGGAATCAAGGGCAAAAACCACCATACCAAGGAAATAACTACAAGGCACCCAATCAATTTCAACCTCAAGCAAATACCTTTTATCCACCACAACAAGGATTTAATCAACCACTTCCATTTATTCCCAATCAAGCATATGCTCCAATACCAAATCAAGCTTACCCTCAAAATCCAACTCAAGGATATGGGATGCAAGAGACTCAAGAGTATGTTGACAAGAAAATGCGTGAAATTGAGAAGAGAATGAATGATCAATTGAAACGTACAATGGAGGAACAAATCAATAGGGTTTTAGTGGCGATAACTCAAAGACCACAAGGGGATTTACCTTCCAACACACAAACAAACCCTAGGGCCAATGTCAATGCTATTACAACAAGGAGTGGAACAACAACAAAGGATCCTTCACCTCCTAAACCCACTATTGTTCAATCCACTTGTGCTCCTACTTGTGACAAGCCTTCTACTTCTACTCCACCTCCTCAAAATGCTCCTATTCACTCAAACACACCTTCTCAACCACCTCATACTTCTCCTTTACCTTCCACACTTCCAAATGAAGAAGCTAACAAAGACAAATCTTCCACCATAACACCTATTCCACCTACACCAACACCTACTCTTCCATACCCTTCAAGGTTGAAAAAGGACAAGTTAAAGAACAAAGATGATATCCAAGTCTCCAATTTCTTAAGGATGTTCAAGCAACTCAATATCAACATATCCTTTGCGGAAGCTCTTGCTTATATGCCAAAGTTTGCTAAGATGTTCAAGGATTTGCTCTCAAACAAAGAAAAATTGGTTGATTTGCCCAACACATCACTTAATGAAAATTGTTCCGCGGTGTTACTTAAAACCTTACCAACAAAACTTGGAGATCCGGGGCGCTTCTTGATACCTTGTAATTTTCCCGGTGTTGAAAATTGCATGGCTTTGGCGGATTTAGGGGCGAGCATAAATCTCATGCCTTTATCGGTTTGGAAACAACTATCTCTTCCCGAGCTCACTCCCACTAGGATGACTCTTGAACTAGCCAACCGAACCATAGCTCACCCCGTAGGTATAGCGGAAGATGTGTTTGTAGGTGTGGATAAGTTTACCTTTCCGGCCGACTTTGTAGTGGTCGATTATGACATGGATCCTAGAGTGCCTTTGATTGTTGGTAGACCGTTTTTGAGAACGGGTCGTACTTTGATAGATGTGGCGGAAGGAGAATTAATTATGAGAGTAGAAGATGAGAGAGTGGTGTTTAAGTTAGGCAAAGTTTGTGATAGAAAAGAGGTTAAGGAGTCTAGACCTTGTGAGACTATTAACATTGTGGATGTGCTAGATGAAGTGTGTAATGAACACTTTCATGATGCTTGTAAGAATGATAGTGATGAGATTCCACATGTTGAAACCGTGGCCTCAATTGCTCCCTCTTTAACACCTTTTGGAGAGAGTGATTTCCTCTTGGAGGAATTTGAGTCCAACTTTCTTGGTGATGATGATTCTCCCATTAATTGGGAAGAAGATATTCTTACAATCCAAAAGTTGCTCAATGAGGACCCTATTCCTTCTCCTATTCCGCAAGAGATTACCATTGAGGAACCTTCCATAGTAAAACCTTCCATAGAGAGTCCACCTCCCATTGAACTTAAGGAACTTCCATCCCACTTGGAATATGCTTTCTTAGAAGGAAAAGACCAATTACCGGTGATTATTGCTAAAGAATTGAAAGAGGATGAGAAAGAGAAACTTATTGAAGTCCTTAAGAAACACAAGAAAGCCTTAGCATGGAAAATATCTGACATAAGGGGAATTGATCCACATTTTTGTACTCACAAAATCCTTATGGAGGATGACTATAAACCCGCAATTCAAAACCAAAGGAGAGTTAACCCAAAAATCCATGAGGTTATTAAGAAGGAAGTGATTAAACTCTTAGATGCGGGTATGATTTACCCCATTTCCGACTCTCCATGGGTTAGCCCGGTTCATTGTGTTCCAAAGAAGGGTGGAATCACCGTGGTGCCTAATGAGAACAATGAGCTTATTCCCACGAGACTTGTGACCGGTTGGAGAGTTTGCATTGATTATAGAAAACTTAATGAGGCAACTAGGAAAGACCATTTCCCGCTTCCCGTTATGGATCAAATGCTTGAACGCTTAGCGGGAAATGAGTACTATTGTTTTCTTGATGGCTTTTCGGGTTATTTTTAAATACCCATTGACCCTAAGGATCAAGAAAAGACCACATTCACTTGTCCCTACGGTACATTTGCTTACAAGAGGATGCCTTTTGGCCTATGTAATGCACCGGGGACGTTTCAAAGGTGCATGATGGCGATTTTCCATGACATGATAGAGCAAACCATGGAGGTTTTTATGGATGATTTTTCCGTATTTGGAAACTCTTTTAGCTCATGTCTCACCAATCTTGAGAGAATGCTTAAGCGTTGTGAGGAAACACGTTTGGTGCTTAATTGGGAGAAATGTCACTTTATGGTAAAAGAGGGGATTGTTTTAGGACACAAGATATCCAATAAGGGATTAGAAGTTGATCGAGCCAAAATTGATGTGATTGCTAAGCTTCCCCCACCCACCTCGGTTAAAGGTGTGAGGAGTTTCTTAGGTCATGCGGGATTTTATAGGCGCTTTATACAAGATTTTTCTAAGATAGCTAGACCGATGACTCATCTCTTGGAGAAAGAAGCTCCTTTCATTTTTGATCAAGCTTGTTTAGACTCTTTTGAGACCCTTAAGGAAAAATTGACTAAGGCTCCCGTTTTGGTTTCTCCAAATTGGGAATTACCTTTTGAGCTTATGTGTGACGCTAGTGATTATGCGGTGGGGGTCGTCTTAGGACAACGAGTTAATAAGCATTTTCAACCTATACACTATGCGAGTAAAACCATGACCGGTGCACAACTTCATTACACTACCACGGAAAAAGAGTTGCTTGCTATAGTATATGCTTTTGAGAAGTTTAGACCATATCTTGTGCTTTCTAAGACCATAGTGTATACGGATCACTCCGCTCTCAAGTATCTTATGACAAAACAAGATGCTAAGCCTAGGTTTTTGAGATGGGTTTTGTTGCTTCAAGAGTTTAAGATAGAGATTCGTGATAATAAAGGGGCCGAGAATTTAGCGGCGGATCATTTGAGTAGACTTGAGCATCCTTTTCAAGGTGATTTCCAAGAAATCAATGAATCTTTTTTGCTAGAGGAGCTCATGTCTATCTCTTCCCAAGAGGATGCCACACCTTGGTTTGCGGATATCACAAACTATCTTGTGGGCAATGTGCTTATTGAGGGTCTAACTTACCAACAAAAGAAAAAGTTTCTTAAGGAAGTTAAGTATTACTTTTGGGATGATCCATATCTTTTTAGGCAATGTGCGGACCAAATCATTAGACGGTGTGTAGATGGGCCCGAGGCATTTAAAATCTTAGAGGCATGTCATAAAGGACCTACGGGTGGACATTTTGGGCCTAACTACACCGCCAAGAAAGTCTTTGATTCGGGTTATTATTGGCCTTCCATTTACAAGGATGCCCAAGAGATGGTGAAATTTTGTGATGTTTGTCAAAGACAAGGAAAAATTACACAACGTGATGAGATGCCACAAAATTTTATCCAAGAGTGTGAGATATTTGATGTATGGGGAATAGATTTCATGGGACCTTTTCCATCCTATAAGGGAAACAAGTATATACTTGTGGCGGTGGATTATGTGTCCAAGTGGGTGGAGGCTAAAGCCTTACCTACTAATGATGCTAGAGTGGTTGTAAAGTTCTTGAAACAATTGTTTGCTAGATTTGGTGTACCTCGGGCCATCATAAGTGATCGTGGTACGCACTTTTGTAATGATCAATTCACGAGAGTTATGAAGAAATTTGGAGTGAATCATAGACTTTCTACCGCGTATCACCCTCAAACAAATGGTCAAACCGAGGTCACAAATCGTGGTTTAAAGAGGATTTTAGAGAGAACGGTGGGAGAGCATAGAGCTTCTTGGTCGGATAAGCTCGATGATGCTTTATGGGCGTTTAGGACGGCTTTTAAAACACCAATTGGTTGTACCCCTTATAGGCTTGTCTATGGAAAAGCGTGCCACCTCCCATTTGAGTTAGAACATAAGGCATCTTGGGCTCTCAAGTGGGCTAACTTTGATTTAAACCAAGCCGGTTCACATAGGAAAGATCAAATCAATGAGATGGATGAGTTGAGAGCCAATGCCTATGAGAATTCTTTGCTTTACAAGGAAAAGACTAAGAAATTGCATGATGCTAAGATCAAGAATCGAGAGTTCAAAGTTGGAGAGCCGGTTCTCCTCTTTAACTCAAGATTGAAGCTTTTTGCGGGCAAGCTTAAGTCGAGATGGTCCGGTCCATTCACTATTGCTCAAGTGTTTCCATATGGAACTCTTGAGTTGTCCCAACCCGATGGTCCAAATTTTAAAGTGAATGGTCACCGTGTTAAACACTACTTTGGGGAGGACATTTCCGTTGAAATGGTCCAAGAAGTCCCCATTTTCCCCATGAATTAATTCATTGAGGGACGAGTCGAGCTAGAGACTCATTAACTCAAGCATCGTATAACTAGGTTTAGAGTGTTGTAGGTTAGAAATAAAGGCATAGACTTGGAGATAAGTGTAGGGGAGACCTTCTTTTGTCTTCATGCTTGTTTGTAGGGTTGTTCACTCATCTCATGCTTTGGAGCTTATGGAGGAGTCCCTTGTATCCGGTTCACTTCGTTACTTTAGTGAATTTTTATTGACACTTTGTGCTTAAACATGATTTCACTAATAGTTGTCCTTCCCTTAACTTGGGTTAAGCAAAGTCTATTCATTGTCATAAGTGTAGGGGAAGTTGTTATACTTCCATGCTCTTAAACATTGAGGACAATGTTTAGCTTAAGTGTAGGGGGGTCTTCTATCGAAGTGACCTTACCTAGAACTTGTCATTGTCTTGCATGATAACATGATAAAAATGAATTTTCAACATTTTTCAAATTTTTGATCTACTTTGGTCAACAAAAATATGCATTCATAATTTTTGCATCAATCATTTTTCATTTGCATAACACACTTGCATTGTATAAATTTCTTCTTTTATTTTTCATCAAAAATATATAAAAAGGAAAAATATAATAAAACATGGTTTTAACAAATTTAGACTTCTTTGACATATTAGGCCCGCCATGGATATTTTGACTCAACCCGAGTTTGCTTATTTTAGCATTCTCTAGCTAGTATCCTTAACCATGTAGTCCTTCATTGGTCTATTAGGCTAAGCATCCACCAATCTCATTATTTGAGATTTTAAATTTGTGGAGAATGGGAAATGATAGAGTTGAAGCAAGTGTAAAAGGGCTAGATAGACTTCATGGCAATTACTTGTGGCTAAACCCTTCTCTTCTTTACCTCTATTTCTTCGCATGTATATAATTGTTAATAAATAATCAAGTACGGTTTTAATTGGTTTGTAATCTCTTATGCATTTTTGGCTAATCATTTATGGTTGATATGAGTACGTCTTAAGATTCTAAGTTAGCACGTTTTATGTGTACTAGACTTATGTCATGCTCCATATTTAGCGGGTGTTTTTCCTTTTCTTCTTTTCAAATTTCTTTGTGAGGAATAAAGAAAAATAAGAGCGGCTTATGAAAAAAAAAATGAGTGGCTAGAAAAAAAAAGAAAAAGAAAAAAATATATATACAAGACTCCCAAGAGGGGCAGTGTGGTGTTAATTATAGTGACTATTGAGTTCCAATATTACCTTGACGGGTTGCGGGGATTCAATAGATTGCTCCAATCCAATATTACCTTGACGGGTTGCGGGGTTGAAGATCCAAAATCTCAAAAAGATGCGGATGTAAATTATTGCGTGAGTTTTATTTTTCTTTCCTTAGCGAGTGTGTAGCTACTTATGAAAGCATGACATGAGGATTTTACACATAAGGCGAATGACTTATTACTCTTAATACGGACTTGTATTAATTGTGAGCGGTTTTTCAAGTAATGGATGAGAAGATTACTTAGGATTAAAACCGTGCTTCCTTATTTTTGGATTTTACACTTCTTATACTTCACACTTGAATAATGACAAATTTGCCCACAAGCAATTTGCTCAAATAATAACCGGTTCCACATTTAATTGTCATGAATAAGTTGATGCACTTTTTACTTGTGAAAGCAATGATCCCATTTTTAAGCTTGGTATGGGGAAAGTGAAACTTGAGGGTGATAAATGTCCATGGTACCCAAGCCCTAATCCAAGTCATTGAATTCTTTATGAGTTATTTCCATCAAAACCATTTCAAGAAAAATCAAAAAGATATAGATAGAATTGTATTTTGATTCATTGCATTATTAAAAGTCAAAATCATGCATCATCTAGTTTAGAGTAGTGTAGATGCATCTCATATGGCCAAGGTGGATTAATTATGAGGGAAATGTAAAATTTTTAAGCCTTGAAATATAATATTGCATGAGGACATGGCAATGTTCAAGTGTAGGGGAATTTGATATGAGCTTAAACTCATATCCTTTTATCAACAAATAACCCTAAAACATGAAGCAAAATACCAATTTATTTGGCAAAAATAGTGTTATGTGGTATGTTTGTGTTTGTGTGCACTTGTGTAGGTAAAAAGATACATTTTCAAGCAAACAAGGAAAAATCAAGCTCAAATGGATGAAAAAGACAAAAGAGGATCAAAAGTGACAAGACTTTGAAGTATAAGGACCTATCTTGACAAGTTATGAAAGTTGAAGGACTAGAAGTGCAAATAATGTAAAGTCAAGATTCAAGTCAAACTTGGTCAACTCTCAAGTCAACTCAGTCAAAGGACCATTTTGTACAAGCTATGGAAGTTGAAGGACCAAATATGTCAAAAGAATGAAGATCCTAGCTCAAAACAACATTCTGCCAAGTACAAGGACTAGTTCTGCCAACTGTTGAAAGTAATTTGAAGCTTGATCCATGTGAAGGGGAAAGAACCAATAAGATTGCAAGAAAAGTGGTACAAGGATCACCACATAAGCCCACTAGCGCCGTTTTTCATTTAATACAAAATCTGAACAGTAAAGCGCACTTCCTTTAAATCAACCAATGAGAATGCACCACTCCATAATCCTTTTATCCACTTTTGGATATTGATCCGTGTGACCAGATAAGAGCCAACCAGAAAATGCCACGTGTCACTTTCAAACAAGAACGAGCCCAGAACTTATTTTGAGCTACAATGCATTTCAGGCAAAGTGATTAACATGAAAGTTGCTCCATTTTGAGAGACGAATCCATATCTCATAATCAATTAAGCTGAAAGAAGTTGGATAAAAAACCCCCAATTATGTTCTTGAGCCAAATTATCCAATTAACAAGAAGATGCCACGTGGAGCTCAGAGATTGGTCCTGACACGTCACCAACTCCAACAAACTCTCTCTTCTTGCCTATAAATAGCTAGATTGTACTTCATTTTCAGTTGTAGCTTAATTTTGTAAAAACACCTAGTTAAACTTTTCCTTTCCTTTTCCCTCATCCTTACCCTAACTACTCAAGAGTCTGACAAACTCTTGAGTCAGTTAGTTAGTTACTACCTTTGTAACAGCTTTGTAACCGTTTTTCAGCAATAAAATTCAAATTCACTTTTTCCCGCCAATTCTGTTCTTATCATTCCAGTCAAATTCTTGCTGCATTTGGATATTGTTGTTGCTGTTGAGTGTTTGTTATGATCAATCATTGATCATAACTGACATTGGTGAAGTTTGTTAGCTGTTTGATCACAATTCAGCCATTGCCTAGTTCCAATGGAGTTTTCAAGCAGTTTGATGGATTCTAGTTGATTTGTTGATTGATTCTTGTTGATTTCTAGTGATAGGTGGTGGTTATCACTAGGGCAAGAGAGCTCAGCGCTCCTCTTCTTCTCAAAGGATATCTACATTAGGTTTTAAGCTTCTTGTTTTTGTTCCACTCAACAAGTCAATTGCATGTTCTCTTTTCCTAGTTTAAATCTGATGGCTGCATGATTTAATTGTTAGTGGTTGCTGTTTGATTGGATTTTGTTTGATTGTAGTTTAGTTACTGCTTAATTGTTTGCTGGTTTGAACAATTTGTAGTTTTCTGCATTTGTTGAGTACTTTTCAGCTTTATAGCTTAATTGGAGTCTTAGTTGTGATAATTGATTGCTTTTAGTTCTAAAGTCTTTCATTGTGTTCACCAAGTCTGTTTTGCTATATCATTTGATTCAGTTAAAACTAGAACTTAATAAGTCTTTGTAAAAATTTGTTAAAAGCAGTTAAAGGAGTGTTTGGGAATAACTCAAAAGTAGTTTTCAAGCATTGAGATTTGGTGTTTTAGAGTTCATTTCCAGTCTTTGAGTGATAACAAGTTGTTTCAAGCCTTTTACAAGTCAAATGCAAAGTCAAACAGGCAAATGGCACTTGAATAGTTTGGGTCAGCTTTTATTCAGCTTTGGTTTTAAAAACTTGCCATTTTCATTTGCTTAGTTCTCATTCAATTCTTGATGAAATTCCACCAAAGTTGCTTTCAGTTTTAGCTTATTTCATATAGTTTTAGATTCCAAAAGGGATTTTTACAGTATTAGTTAATAAGCTGGGAATTAGCTTTTTGGTCCAAGGCTGAGCAAAGCTCATTCTCTGAGATAAAATTGTTACTGTTTTCCTAGATCTTCATATCTACTTCACAAATCTTGTGATTTTCTTTCATAAAAACAGTTAGTAAGTGTTCCTAGTTAATTTCTGAAAGATTGAGCTTTTTGCAAATTTTGGTCAACGCTTGGTCAACATAAGCTCTTTTTAGCTTATTTCAGTTTAAGAGCTTATTACTGGATGAAATTTGTTCTGGTTTGATTTCCCAACCTTTAAATCAGTTGCTTAATCATTTTCAAAAGAAAAATCCAGTTGTGGTTAATTAGATTTGGCTAGAGCTTATTTTGAGCTTATCAATAAGCACTCATTTGCTTATTTTTGATCTTTAGCTTAATTCCTTGAACACACGTAGCTTAAATGAGATTTTAAGCATTTTGCAAGTTGTTTCATTGATTTTGGTTGAGTAATAAGCCAGAACGAGCTTATTGACTCACTTGTCCCGTTTTTAGTTAAAAAGTTCTCTTAATTGCACTTTAGCCCTTTCATTTCTATCAGTGTTTTAAATTTGGCTAAACTTCCAAGAATTTAGGGTTTGCATTGTTTAGGTCCCTGGATTTTGAAAGTTGTTAGATTTCAGTTAGTAGTTTGTTAATTTGTTACATTTTTGGCAAGTTGGTTATAGTTGTTACATTTTTGATCCTTATAGTTTACTGTTTTGCACTTTTAGTCCCTATAGTTGCTAGACTTTACATTTCAAGCATTTACTTTTCATAGAAATTACCATTTCAGTCCTTTTAGTTTCATAGTTGACATTTTGAGTTTTTACTTGAATAAAAACGTGGTATTTGCAACTTGTTTTACATATACGTAGGTATTATTTTTCCTTTTGGCAAGCATTTGTTGAATTAGCAATAGATTACCAAGCAAGCTTAACAACCAAGAACAATTAAAAACCCGATATTGGTTGGACTTTCTATTGGTTAAGAACTGAGAAAACGAACTGCATTATACTACATTTCATGTCTTCACACCGCTTAAGCATGCGTTCTAAATTGGCAAGGCAAGAAGAGAAAGAATCACCATAGACCGAGAAATCATCCATGAAGACTTCCATAGTTTCTTCAACCATGTCATGGAAGATAGCCATCATACACCTTTGGAAAGTCCCGGGAGCATTGCATAAGCCGAAGGGCATTCGTTTGTAAGCAAATGTCCCGTAAGGACAAGTGAATGTGCTTTTCTCTTGGTCTTTAAGATCGATGGGAATTTGAAAATACCCGGAGAAACCGTCTAAGAAGTAGTAATAGTCATTACCCGCTAGACGTTCAAGCATTTGGTCCATGAAAGGAAGGGGAAAATGATCCTTTCTCGTAGCATCATTGAGTTTGCGATAGTATATACAAACTCTCCACCCTGTAACGAGACGAGTAGGAATCAACTCGTTGTTTTCATTTGGCACAACGGTGATTCCGACTTTCTTAGGCACACAATGGACGGGACTAACCCATGGTGAATCTGAGATAGGGTAGATCATTCCCGCATCAAGAAGTTTGATAACCTCTTTTTTGATAACGTCATGGATCTTGGGATTCACCCTTTTTTGGCTTTGAATAGTGGGTTTAAAGTCGTCCTCCATGAGAATTTTATGTGTGCAAAAGTGAGGATCAATTCCACGCATATCGGAGATTTTCCAAGCAATCGCTTTCTTGTGATTCTTCAGCACGACGATAAGTCGAGATTTTTCTTCCTCTTTCAAGTCCTTTGCAATGATGACGGGTGACTTCTGGTTGTCTTCAAGGAAAACATATTCAAGATGAGACGCAGATCCTTAATTTCTAAATCCGGAGGATTTTCGATGGAAGACGTTTTTAAATTAGGATCATCGATAGAGATATCCTTAGGAGATAGTGGAGAAATATGGTCCTCATTGCGAAGTTTCTCAATGGTACGAATGTCTTCATCCCAATTGGAGGGAGAATCGTCATATTTTAAGTCCACATCTCCCAAAGTTGCTTCAAATTCTTTCAAAATGAAATCACTTTCTCCAAATGGAGTTAGTGATGGAGCAATAGAGGCAACGATCTCAACAATGGGTAGAGAAGAAGAACCACTTTTACAAGCGTCTTTGAAATGTTCTTCACAAGCCTCATCAAGAACGTCAATGAAATTAACACTCTCGTTTTCAGAAGGTTGCTTAGAAAGTTTACCCATGTTGAAGACGATTTTATCGTCACCAACTCTCATGATTAATTCGCCCGCGGCTACCTCAATGAGAGTGCGACCGGTCCTCAGGAATGGACGTCCAACGATTAATGGAACACGGGGGTCCATCTCGTAGTCAACGACAACAAAATCCGCCAGAAAGGTGAATTTGTCGACACCAACGAAGACATCTTTGGCTATCCCCACTGGATAAGCAACTGTACGGTTAGCTAATTCCAAAGTCATTCGGGTGGGGACTAGCTCGGGTAGAGACAATTGTTTCCAAATTCTTAGAGGCATTAAGTTTATACTAGCACCTAGATCGACTAGGGCCATACAATTCTCTACCCTAGGGAAGTTGCAAGGAATCAAGAAACGACCCAGATCACCAAGTTTGGTTGGTAATTTCCTTAAGAGCACTACGGAGCAATTCTCATTAAGTTGGGTCTGAGCGATATCAAGAAGTTTCTCCTTATCACTGAGAAGATATTTAAACATTTTAGCATATTTCGGCATGTGAGCGAGAGCCTCAGCAAAGGAGATATTGAAATTCAGTTGTTTAAACATTTTAAGAAAGTTAGAAACCTGAATATCATCCTTGTTCTTCAATTTCTCTTTCCTCAACCTTGAAGGATAAGGTATATTGGGTTGAGATGAAGGCTTTGGAATGAAATTCTCACTCACATCCTTGGGTGGTGGAGGGGTGAAAATAGAAGGCCGTGGAATTGGAGAAGTAGAAGTTGGAGGAATAGAAGGTGGAGGAATTTGAGAAGTAGACTCGTTTTCCTTTGTCACAATCACCGGTGTAGGTGTAGGAAGCTCGGGTTCCTTTAAACCTTTTCCACTTCGAGTGGTGATTGCTTACATCTCCCCTCTTGGATTAACAACGGTGTTACTAGGAAGAGAACCCGAACTAGAGGCTTGATTACTTGGGAAAAAACTAGCCATCATGTTCCTTACGTCATTCGTTTGACTTGCCAAAGTGTTGCGCATATCGGCTCGAAGATCATTTCCTTGTTTCACCATATCTGCTTTCATGTTGGCCATTTCCCGCTGAAGATTTTGCACTATCACATCATTAGTCCTCATGTAAGTTTCAACGTCTTGATGTAATGCGGTAGGTTGGTTGGGAGGAGGAGCATGGTAGGCAGGTGGTTGATAAGCGGGTTGTTGGTAAACTTGGTTGTTTCTTTGAGGTGGATATGGGGTTCTTTGGGTTTGATATTGATTTGGAGCACGAGGTTGGTTTTGATTGTTGCGATTGAGGTTGTTTGGGTTTAGTGGGGGAAAACCGGGTGGTGAAATAAAGTTGTTTGAGCGATAGCTGAGCAAATTTCGGTCACCTTGAGGACGTGCTTGATAGCCGCCTGTAGAAAAGTTACCGTTGGCGGCATACACATTTTCCGGATTGTCATGAGTCGAAGGACAATCGGTGTATGAATGAGATCCCCCTCATATTTCACATGATTGACTCACAGCATTAACTTGGTCATTGATAGCTTTGGTGTTATTAGATGTTTGGAGAGCAAGTGATTCAACAAGCGAAGTAAGCTTATCAATTCTCTTGTCGCTCTCATTAGTGATAGCACTAGCCACATTAGTCCGAACTCTCTTGGTTTGCACTCTAGACTTTTTCTCAATAATATCACATGCAGCATTAGAAGACTTAACCAAAATATTACCCCCCGAGACACTATTTAGTGAATCTTGGTCATTCATGCTTAAACCATTGTAAAAAGTATTAATTTGATGTACTTTTGTGAAACCATGTTGTGGACACTTTCTTAAAAGTTCCTTAAAACGGTCCCAAGATTCACTAAATGTCTCACCGTACTTTTGTTCAAAGGTAATGATTTCATTCCGCAAAGCGGTAGTACGTGAGGGTGGGAAAAAGTAGTTGATGAATTTAGTCTCTAAATCCGTCCACGTAAGAATACTTTGTGGCGGTTCCTTATCAAGCCAATTCCGGGCTTGTCCCTCTAAGGAGAAAGGAAAAAGTTGCAAGCGAATCACTTCTTGTGAAACCCCATTATACTTAACCGTATTGGTGAGTTGAAGAAACCTTTTAATATGGTCATGAGGATCATCAAGCGAACGCCCCAAGAAAGGTTGAGCATATACCATTTGAATGAAGCCGGATTTGAGTTCAAAATTGTTGGCTTCAGTCTCAGGTATGACAATAGCATCGGTGTTGCCCTCTACGTACGATTGCAAAAGCTCGATCATTGGTTGATTGTCCATGGTGACAATAGGTGGAGTAATGACTTCGGCTTGATCTACTTTCTTCTTACGAGCACGAGTATGCACACCTACAAAAGAAAATAAAGATAGACAAGAAATATTTTTGGTTTTTTTATGTTTTTCTATTTTTTTGTATTTTTGAAAATTTTATATTTTTAGGATTTTTTTGAAAATTTAAGCAAGTAAATAACGGTCAAAGATGAACGGATCGCAAAATCCAACGCGTCTCTCATTTAAAACCGTTAATCTTAACAAAAAGAGGCGGCAGCGGCGCCATTTAATATTAAGATTTACTAAGTATAACATAATTTCGTTCCAATCTTTTCGAATTGATTACCGTTAATTAGTGCGACTCAGTCGTTCTTGGTGGAAAATAAAATGGGTTGTTTGATTATCTAATTTAAACTAAAAGTAAATATGAAAATGTCGTTGAGTAAAAATAAAGCTTTAAAACGTAATGAACTTGAAACTTAAAACCTAAAAACCTAAACTATCGAAATAATTTGAAACAAATCTATCGGAATGTTGCCATATGAATAACCATCGGAATGTAACAAAGTTAATTCTATCGGAATGTTGTTCTATCGGAATACAAGTCAATCGGAATGTCCAGATCGGAATAATAGTATAAAAACACTTTTGTCGTAATACACTACTATCGAAATGTTTAGTTATGAATCCAAAGATCAATTCTGTTGGAATGTTAAACCATCGGAAAGTGGCAAACTAAAATTGGGCAGCGTTTCAACTTAAAGTATCCTTAAAACCCGTCGGAATATGCGACCGCAATGAGCGATCGCAATCCCAATCGGAATAAGGGGGAAAAACCTCAGGATCGCAAAGTAGAACCCTAAGGTTATTGCGATACAAACAAGCTGCCGTCGGAAAGTGGCCGTCGGAATGCGTAAACCTCAATATTGCGATGGAACACAACAATCCAAAAATGGAGATATAAGCCAAAACTTCAATAAGCTATTCCAATAAGCACACTTAACAGAATCTCAAACAACTCAATAAGCATAAATGTGACAACTTTTGAAATATAAATTCGTAAACTTTATAAATGAAACTTTAAAAAGGTTAAACTTTTTAAGAAAACTAAGAGCAAAAAGCTAAACACTAAATAAGCCAATAAGCATGAATAGTCTAAAGCTTAATCCGTGTAAGACCTAGAAAAGCATAAAAATATGAATCTTTTAATCACGAAATCATCAAGATTAAACCGTATAAATAATATTTTCGGATCAAAAATTAAAGTAAAATCAAGAAAGGAAGAAAAAGATTGAAAATTAAAAGCTTAAAGTTGAACTTTTGATTAAAGAAACTCAAATACAAAGATTAAATAAAACTTAACTCGAAAGAAAAGATGAAGTTTTAGTGAGAGAAAGTTAAACACTTTCTCTCTCTAAAATGAAAACTAAAACAAAGAAAATAAACTAGCTAACCAACCCTCCTAATGTGTTTAGGAGGGTATTTATAGGAAAATCGGGAGGTGCATGTGTTGCCTCCTCTTTCTTTCTTCTCGGCTCGACTCGATTTAAATTCTTTGTCTTTCTCGACGTCGTCTAGGGATTTGAACTCGTCTTATAATTTTCTTCTATAATTAGACTTGAGTTCTTCGACTTCATTAAACTTCCGTCTTTAGACTTTTTCTTTGATAAATCTTCAGAATAGGCCTTGGACTTCCGTTCTTTTTGTACTCTTGATCTTTTGACTTTGTCTTTTCTCGTTTTCTTCGATAAAAGCCCGTGTTTTCTTCCTTTTTCATCTTTTGGTCCTAAAACACAATAAAAATACAAACCACGCATAATTCCGACTTTTACGACATAAATTACACATTTTGGTCTTGTTATTATTGGAAATAAGTGGTAAAAGGATCAGTGTTTTCACACTTATTAGTTAGATACAACAAAGTATTCATAGCTTGATTTTATTTGAAAATAGTCTTTGACCCATTTAAAATTTAATTAAGTTTAACACTTTGTAAATATATCAATTTTCAAAAATTTCACCAAGAGATGTCCAACTTAATAGAAAAGAGTAAAACACAAGTTTTACGACAAACCGACGCTCAATAGTTTGGACAAAGTATGGAACTTAGAAACCATACAAATTTAAAGTTTGAATAAAGGCTTGGAAGCATTTTTAAATGAAAGATAATTCAATTACGTTCGAAATGACGGGTGGCAGGACTTCTACGGACTTACGGTTGATTTTATATGATTTTTCCAAGTTTTCAAAAATCTGTGTCGGCTGACCGCGGTTCCTTATTGATAAGGAACAGTGGGGAATAGATAAAGAACCGCGTCCAGAGGAAAAAAATGGTGTTTTTAGCCAAAATCATTTGGTAACTTTTTGGAAGGACTTAGGACTCTAAAAAATCATTTTAGACACATAGAACTCGTATTTTAGAGTTAATTATGACACAAAAGATTTTTATACTTCCAAACATGAAAATTGTTGGGAATAAAATATAGCCAGTCCACTTGAGCGCTGACAAGAGGAAAACAAGCGTTGATAGGAAGAAAACAAACGCTAACAGATCAAGCATTGACAAGAAGAAGTCAAGCGTTGATAGATTGAAGACAAGCACTGATGGAAAGATTTAGTCTACGCGTATATTGTTTCTAGTTTGTTTCTAGTAAAGATAAGTTCAACATTGTATTTTCTATAATTATCTTTATCTAGAATAGTTGATACGTAGACTCTTGTACAAGGCTTCTTATGTCTATAAAAGAAGACCTTTAGGTTAATGTTCAATATAAGTTTTAATACGTTAAACACTTTCATTGTAAGCAAGTTTGTTATAATCAATCAAGTGAAAGTTTGTTTACATCTTTGTGTGTTCTTGTTTAAGTGTTAATTCCGCATAACACTTAGATTACTTTATACATAAACAAAGTTTCTCTACGTGTATAACTTGATCTAATCTCGTATACACAAAGCTAAATCGATCTAAGTTTGGGATCAACAAGTGGTATCAAAGCTTGTTGAGAAACTTTTGATCTTAAAGAACACAAGAACCCTAAAATCACCAAAACCCTAATTGTCACAAAACCCTAAAAACATCATGTCCAATCCAGAAGTAAACCCCTCCTCCTCAAACCCTAGCATCAATATTCCCATGCTTGATGCAAACAACTTTGAGCTATGGAAGTTCAACTTTGAGCAATATCTAGGAATCTATGACAACACTCTCTGGGAGATTATTAAATATGGAAACACATTCAATAAAGCTCAAAAGATTGCTGATGCCATTGCTGCAAGAACTGCTATTGCTGGATGTCCAGAAGCAGATAAGAAAGAAAAACCTGGTGATGGTAGAGCTGTGTCTGCTGAAGACATAGCAAAGAAAAGGGTTGATATGAAAACCCTAAACATTCTGAAACTCTCTTTGGGACAAGAGAACCAACATAAATACATAGGTTATGAATCTGCAAAAGACCTTTGGGCAGCTCTTGAAGTTGCATATGGTGGTAATGATGATACTAAGGAAGAGAAGAAGAAGAAACTCATGCATGGGTATGCTGTTTTCAAGGCTCAACCTAATGAGAAGCTTAGCAGTGTGAGAAGCAGACTGCTTGACATTACAAGCAAGCTGTCCTTCATGGGGACACAAGTTGGTGATGTTTATTGCCACTTTTCTTAAAAGCCTTGGTGATGCGTGGAAGATTGAGGCAAGATCTATTCTTGCCAATAACACTCACAAAAGTTCTACTTTTGATGATATCTACAACAAACTGAGGCTGTTGGAGGATGAAACTCTTTTGGAGCATGGAAGTAAGTCTACCAATAGCAACATGGCCTTCTTCTCACATAGTGAAGGCCAATTTGATCAGAAGGACTCTTACATGCACCCAGTTACTGGATCAACATGTGTCAACGCTAGAACATACCCTGTCAACGCCTCACATTCAGACGCTGACACATACAAAAGTGACTCACCAAGAGTTAAGCCTGCTGGTTTTGATCTGGATACTGTGTGTGCTTACATTGCTTCTTTGCCCAATGGTTCAGTGATTACATATGAGGACCTTGAGCAAATAAGTGTTGAGCACTTGGAAGAGATGGATATAAAGTGGAACATGGCCTTTGCAAGTATAAGAGCAAACAGGTGGAATATGAGGTTTAAGAAGAAGATGACCTTTAATGCAAAGGACACTGCTGAATCTGACAACTCCAAGGTTGAGTGCTACAATTGTCATCGTATGGGGCACTTCATGAGGGAATGCAGATCTCCAAGAAGATCTGATGCTGGCAAACCCTCAAGCCAAATTGTTAAGGCTCAGGATCCTAAGGCCATGGTTGCAGTGCAAGAAATTGATGGTATTGGATGGGATTGGAGCTATTTGGCTAAGGATGGGGAAGAGGATAAAGCTTTGGTTGCTGAGATAGAAGAAGAAGAGCATGTTCAATATGCTCTCATGGCACACTCCTCCTCTTCATCAGATAATGAGGTATACAATGATGCTTTTTGTAGTAAGGGTTGTAGGTTAAATACTGAGAAACTTAACAAAGAGGTTTTAAGATTGTTAAGTGATGTGAGTACTGAGAGATGCAAGTTGTCTAACTACCAAATTTTTCTCACTTAAACTGAAAAGACAATTGAGGAGTACAAGAAAATGGAATTTGATCTAAAAGATAAAATTAATATCTTAAAACATGATTTAAATGCTAGTAATGATATTAGAAACATCATGGAAAGGGTCAATGCTGATATACAGGCAAGGTTAGATGAGGCTATTAACAATAAGGATAATGTTGACCTTAAAATTCAGAGATTTGATAAGGCCTCACAAACCCTAGGAGAATGTGTTAATAAACAAAGGGATCCTAAGGACATGACTGGGATTGGGATGAAAGACTATACTCTGGTTCCACCACTAGCTGGGGACTTCTATGGTGTCCAAAGAAAGGACTTATCTTGGCTGGTTTACCAGAACTCCAAGAGGAGGAATTTATTCCTCCACCAAGAATCATTACCCCATTTGAAGAGTATAGACAAAAGTTGACTGACTCGAATGAATGGAAGAAAGCCAACCCTACCTTGTTTGTTAAGGGTGGCTTGTTATGTGAAAGTCCAAATGAGTCAACCCCTATTAAGGTAACAAACCCAATCACTGGTAAGACTGTTGACCTTGGCTCAAACACTGTTAGAAAACCTAGCATCAAGTATGCAGAAATTTATAGGAATACTAGGTCACCTAAAAGCCAAGTTAGTAATGATGGAACAGGCTTCTTCTCTTCTAGACCTAGGGTTGTGTCTAGAAAAGCCTGTTACACTTGTGGTAGCTTTTCACATTTAGGATATAAGTGTGTCAACGCTTCCAAGGTCAACGCTGTTAAAAAGTCAAACGTTCCCAGACCCAAAACCTTTGTGGAGCAAAGTCCACAAGTTGTTAGACCAGCCCCATTCTTCACTAGAGGGGCTAACACTCATGGAAAAAGACCATTTCAAAAGACTATTACTTGGTCCAATAGGCAATGGGTTTCTGTAGCAAACCCTAGGTTCAACGCTGACAAGGGTAATTTCAGCGTTGACAAGAGCAAATCCAACGCTGACAGAAACGTGACCAGACCTAAATATTTGCAACCACAAGGTAATGGGTCTAAGGCTTCTTCTAGCTTGACATGGAGACCTAAGAAAGATCAAAACCCTAATTCTGATGGGATTTCAATGACCTGCAACAGATTTAATTATATTTCAAAGGTCATTACAAAACCAATTGGGGTTAACTGGGTATTTCATCCAAAGAGGGATGAACAAGGGGTTGTTATGAGAACTAAGTATGTTCTTGTTGAACAACCAGATGAATCCAAGTCTGCTAAGGCTTGGGTTCCCAAAGAAAACTAATTTGTTTTCTTTATGTGCAGGGCATTCAAAAACAGGTCAATAATTATGGATATTGGGACAGTGGATGCTCTAGGCACATGACAGGGAAGGAAGATTATTTAACTAACTTCACTCCCATTAAGGATGGTGATAAGGTTTACTTTGGAGGCGGATATGGAACTATCACAGGCAAAGGAACTCTTCTCACCAAGAACTTGCGTTTTGAGAACGTGTTTCTGGTAAAGGAACTTGATTACAATCTTTTTAGTGTATCACAAGTTTGTGATAACAAAAATAAAGTTCTGTTTACTGATACTGAATGCTTGGTGTTAAGCAAGGAATATAAAATCCCAGATGAGAAATATATTGACTATAGAACACCTAGACATAAAGACATTTATAATGTGAATCTTAATGGAATTAGGATGAATAATAATATGTCATGTTTTTATGCTAAAGCTTCAGTAGATGAGAGTAATCTATGGCACAGGAGACTAGGGCACATAAACTTTAAGAATATAAACAGGCTTGTGAGACTTGGCTTGGTTGATGGTTTGCCTGAAAAGGCTTTCCACAATGACCACTCTTGTGTTGCATGTCTTAAAGGCAAGCAGAACAAGGTCTCATTTAAGTCTAAACAGGTGCACTCTAGTTCTAGACCACTTCACTTGCTGCGTATGGACTTATTTGGTCCAACTAATATAGAGAGTTTGAATGGTAAATCATACTGCTTTGTCATCACAAATGACTTTTCTAGGTTTACTTGGACTTTCTTTTTAGCTATGAAAAGTGACACTGCTGACACTTTAATTGACTTTATCACTCAGATAGAGAAGAAGACTGGTAATGAAGTTAAAATGCTTAGGAGTGATAATGGTGGCGAGTTTCGAAATAAACTGTTAGATGATTTTAGTGCCAAGAAAGGGATTACTAGGCAGTTTAGTGTTGCCAGAACCCCAAAGCAAAATGGGGTTGCTGAGAGAAAGAATAGAACCCTAATTGAAGCAGCCAGGACTATGTTGGCTGATGCTCACTTTCCCATAGCTTTTTGGGCTGAGGCTGTGAATACAGCTTGTTATGTTCAGAATAGAGCATTGGTCAACAAGATACAGAACAAAACACCTTATGAGTTACTTTGGGGGAGAAAACCTAATATTGGTTTTCTTAAACCTTTTGGCTGTCATGTAGTTGTCCTTGATACTAGTGATGCCTTAGGTAAATTTAGTGCAAAAGGTGATGAAGGTTACTTCATGGGTTATTCATTGCAGAGTAAGGGATATAGGGTTTACCTTAAGAAGGAAAAACATATACTTGAAAGAGTACATGTTAGGTTTTTAGAGAGTAAACCTAGTGATCCTGAAAGTGGTCCAAATTGGTTGTTTGACTTGGAACCTCTATCTAGGGCTTTAAATTATATGCCTGTTACTAATACAGACATTGTGAAGGTAACTTCAAATTTTGTGGAAGAACAAGTTGTTGATGTTTCAGGTACACAGGTTAATGAAGAGGTTGGATCACAAGCAGACAAGGTACCTCCCATACAAGAGTATTTTACAATTCCCATATGGACAGATGCTTTTGCTGCTGCTGCTGGAAAGGATAATGGTGGTCCCCAAGTACCACCAGTTAACAACATGCATGGTCCTTCAGGCGCTGACAAAGGCAAATCTGGCGCTGTCAGGACAAATTCAGGCGTTGATGGCTCAAACGTTGACAACAACATTTCTGGCGTTGATAACCCAAACGCTGACAACCAAGGTTCAGGCGTTGACAACACTTTTGAGCATCTTTTCTCTTCAAATTTTGAACAAGGTGAACCTTCCAATTTACATGAAGAGGTTCATCCTAATATTGATGGAAGAGAGTCTGAAGAAGAAGATATTGGCAACTTGGAGAATGAGATTGAAGACAACAGACTTTTTGAAGGAGGAGTTCTCACTTCTACTATGAAGAATCATCCCCCATCACAAATTATTGGGGATGTTATGACTCCTGTTCAGACTAGAAGATCTCATCAGAATCTTGGTAGATTCATTGCCAATATACACAAGAAGGTTGATACCCCTCTTGTTCAAGCATGTTTGTATGCCAATTTTCTGTCACAACGGGAACCCAAGAAGATCTTTGATGCTCTCAAAGAACCAAGTTGGGTGGAAGCAATGCAGGATGAGCTTCACCAATTTGCAATTCAGGATGTTTGGGAGCTGGTTGATTGTCCCAGGTATGTAAGACCTATTGGGACAATATGGGTTCTAAGAAACAAGAGAGATGAAAGAGGCATTGTGGTCAGAAACAAGGCACGTTTAGTGGCTTAGGGATATACACAAGAGGAAGGGATAGACTATGAGGAGGTCTTTGCACCAGTTGCAAGGATTGAAGCTATAAGGATATTTCTAGCCTATGCTTCCTGCATGGGCTTCACTGTCTATCAAATGGATGTGAAGAGTGCCTTCCTCTATGGAACAATTGTTGAGGAGGTGTATGTGATGCAGCCTCCTGGTTTTGAAGATCCAGAGAATCTAGACAAGGTGTATGGAGTCAAGAAGGCTATGTATGGACTTCATCAAGCCCCAAGAGCATGGTATGGCACATTGTCCACTTATTTGGTGGAAAATGGATTCAACAGGGGCACCATAGACCAGACATTATTTATCTAGAAGGCTGGTAAGGATGTCTTGCTTGTTCAGGTTTATGTTGATGATATTATCTTTGGATCTACTAATCCAAAGATGAGTGGGGACTTTTCTAAGCTTATGATAGACAAATTCAAGATGAGTGCAATGGGGGAGATGAACTTCTTTCTAGGGTTACAAGTTCAGCAGAAAGAAGATGGTATATTCATCTCTCAGGATAAATATGTAGCAGAGATATTGAAGAAGTTTGGCTTTCCTCCACATGAAAAGAGGGCTACTACTCCTATGGATAGAGAACACCCTTGGGGAAAAGTTGGTGATGTAAAAGATGTGGATGTCAGGCACTATAGATTAATGATTGGTTCATTGATGTATCTCACAGCCTCCAGACCTGACATCATGTTTGTTGTGTGTGCATGTGCACGCCATCAAGTAACTCCCAAAGAATGTCACCTTTATGCTGTCAAGAGAATCTTTAGGTACCTAAGATGTTTTCCAGATCTTGGCTTGTGGTACCCAAAAGATTCACCTTTGGAGCTTATTTCATACTCAGACAGTGATTATGGAGGTGATAAGTTTGATAGAAAATCCACAACTGGTGGATGTTAGTTTCTTGGGAGCAGGTTGATATCTTGGCAATGCAAGAAACAAACAGTGGTGGCCAATTCTACAACTGAAGCAGAGTATGTTGCTGCAGCTGCTTGTTTTGGACAAGTCTTATGGATTCAGAACCAGCTGTTGGATTATGGGTATAAGTTCATGCATACCAAGATATTTTTGACAATAACAGCACTTTATGCATTATTAAGAATCCTGTACATCATTCTAAAACTAAACACATAGAAATTAGACATCATTTTATAAGAGATTGTTTTGAAAAGGGTTTAATACAACCAGATAGGATTGACAGAGATGAAAATGTGTCTGATTTATTAACTAAACCTTTTGATGCTGGAAGGTTCCAATACTTGGTAACAAGTATTGGAATGATCAGTATCACTTAAATATGTGTTTTGGGGTCTTATTGTAAAAGTATGTACAGGATAATGCATTGTTATTGGTCTTTTTGAGGATTTAGATTTTCCACTATATTTTTCTAACACTGACTAAGGTTACTTTAACGCTAATAAGTGTTATTGTGACGTTGTCAGCAATATATTTGTCTAACGCTGACAAAGGTTTCCTTAACGCTGACAAGTGTTATCGGGGCGTTGTAAGCAACAATGTTAGTTTTGTGGTTTTTAATCTAAATGTGCAGGTGGTGTTAGCATTATACCATTGGATACAGAGTCGCTTATGGATCCTTGGAGAATCATTTGAGCATGTTTTTATTTATGGATGATGGTTGGAATTTTCTATTCCTATCTTGACATAAATTTTTTATGTTCATGCATATTTTTGGGCAACATATGTATCACAGTTTAAGGGGAGGTTTTAGGAACCTTTAGGACTTTTGGGTATTCTTATGATACTCTTATCACAATTCTAGATTGTGTCCACAGGTGAGTATGAGTTGGTTTTACTAAATCATGAGGCACTGTAGCATGTAAAGTTGATATACTATGCATGCTGCCAAGACATTTTTGGCCTAGAATTGGTTGTGGTCTGTTGGGAGACTTGGGAATTATTTTATCATGGGTTTTACCTGGGAGTAACAAAGAATTTTATGAGATAACTTCGTTGTTAAGAGTTTTGGTTAGCAAGGGACACTAGAGGACTGATATGTCTATCTTGCATAAGCAAGTGTACATAACTGGACAGTGCTTGCCTCCCTATAATAATTATCAACTTATAGGTTATCTTCACTAGGATAAATTACTTTGTTAAGGTCCTTTTTCATTTTTAATATTTTTATTTTTGGACACTGACAAGTATTTTTCCAAGCGTTGTTGTGACCAATTTAGACGCTGACATGGCTTTGGCAAACGTTGACAAGAATATAGCCGTTGGGCGTTGATGGGTTATTTTTTACCGTTGACACTCATTGGGACCTACCCAGTTGTTACTTTTTGACAAATTTTGGGGGCGTAATTTTGGGAGCAGATAACTTTCATTTAATGCATGAGATAACTTATTTTCTTTTCAATATTTTCATGATTATATTTTGAAAATAGTTGCCTCATTTTTGACCAATCACAAGCATATTTCTCTCCTATATATTTGGCTCCTATTTTTAAACAGGGTACATAGCATTCTTGTCTAATAAATTTTCTCCTATACTTCATCTTTATCAATTATTCAAACAGCTTTCAACAATGGCACCAAAATTTAAACCAAGTGATTTGGTATTGGGATTCATGAGTCAACACAACATGATAACATATTTAGAAGCTGATGATACTCTGTTTCCCCAATACACACAGATGGTGTCGTATTTGAATGCATCTCCTATTAGGTATGCTCTTTCTCATGCTCCTCTCATCTCTGTCACACATATTAAGCAGTTTTGGAACAGTGTTAGTTCCTCAACAGTTAATAGAGTGACTACATTATCATCTATTGTTCATGGGCGTACATGGGTGGTTACTGAAGCCTTGGTTCGCCAGGCTTTGCATCTTGATGATGCAAATGGTATAACCACCCTCCCCATTAATGAAATAGAACAAGGACTAAGGGCTTTGGGTTATCCTTTCCCTAATGAGGGAACTTTAAACAAATATCATAAACAGGAGTTTCCCCCAGCCTGGAAGTACCTAATACATGTCCTCTTGCAATGTTTGAGTCCCAAGTGTACTGCACACAATGAGATTAATAAATCCATTGCTAGTGCTATTGTGTGCATTGCTACTGGGCAAAAGTTTAATTATTCAAAAATGATTTTGAGGGCATGTGTAAAAACAAAGGGAATAAGATGACATTAGCTTATCCCAGATTTTTACAAATGGTTTTTGATATCCAAAATTACTGCACAAGGGATCATGATGATTTTTATGAGATCCCTGTGCAAAAGAAAGCTATTTTTGCAAAGATGAACTCACCTCCTGACCGTGACTTACCCCTCACCCCAGCTATGATTGCTGTCATTGAAGCAGCACAACCCCAACCAGACCCACAACCCTAACTAGACCCAATTCCTGAACCTTTACCTTCACCTCAACACATGCAAATTGACCAAGAACCCTTTGACGCTGACATATTAAATGTTGGCGTTGACACACCTAATCCAAACGTTGACACCAATCCTTCACAGACCCAAACACCCCTTAACCAACCCACATCCACCCAATCCACATCATCTTCTACCCCACCACAATATAGGTTGCAAAAACGCCAAAGGACTACTAGAGTGTTCTCCTCTAGTGGTCCTAGCCATGTAGCAAAGAGAACCACCACCACAAGTGTGGTTGGTGCTATGGATGAGGCTGGGACTATTGGTTCTGGCTTAGATACAGGCCAAGACAGTCCTAACATCTTTAAGACCTCATCCATGCCCCATGAATCTAACTTGGGAGGTTAAATACCCATTTTAGAGGAGGGCAGATTGGAACCCATGACATTAATGAAATTGAGGGCTGTCTGCATTAGCTTGCAAAAGCAAAATGCAGACTTGGAACATATTGTCAGTACACAAGGCCTTGAACTCAAGCAATTGAGGGAGAGGATTGTTGTTTTGGAGAATTCTAGCACAAGGCGTAGGATGGAGGAATCTTCCAAAGGGGAGGATGAGCAGATAAATGTGAGTGATAAAAGGGCTCCCATGATGGTGAATCTTTGGGTGTTACCGAGGCCCTTACTGAGTTGGAGAAACAGCCAGGTTTTGATACGTCTCTAGTTACTCCTACAAACTTAAACTTGTCTTTTACATCTATGTTGGAAGAAATTACAAAGGGCACTGAGACAAGTAAGTTGGACGTTGACAAGAAAAAGTTGAGCGCTGACAAGAGTAGTTTGGGCGCTGACACAAGAAATTTGAGCGTTGACAGACCCGCAGATGAGGTTGATGTATTCCAGTCATCATCCATCATCAAAGAAGTTTCTTCACATGTATTACCATCTTCCTTACCCATCATTGATCCATTAGATAAGGGTAAAGGAATTATGGTAGAAGTAGATGTTCCAAAGAATGCAGCGCAGATTAAGTTTGATAGAAGGTTGGCTGCACAAATTGTGTAACAAGAAAGAAAGAAGGTTGGTGAATCACCTTTTGTTGTCACTTCAGAAGAACAAGAAGGGAGTGATGAAGCTAGTTCAGACTCTAGTGTGATGATTATAGAACAACCAGAAAGACTTGAGTAAGGTGATGAATTGGCAAAAGAGAAGTTGAATGAGTTGAAATTGCAAGTAGATTTTGATATACTATAAGTTGTTCAGATGTACCATGCTTGGGAAGATAGGTGTATGGAGAATCCACATTTGACTATTTCAGACCAAATATGGGGTTTGGAGATTCTTCTAAGAGTACAAAAAGACTGCAAGGTAATTCTGAAACACAAAGCTAGCAATATTCTCTCATTGCTGAAAAGGGGTAGAAGGGAGTTGTACTACATGCTACTCAAATGTCATGGAACAGGATGGACTTATAAGAAATTGATTGGATTATCCTTTGAGGAGTTGGAGTACAAGGCTTATCCCATTTGGGCTAGAGTTCAGGAAGAAAACACTCTAAGACTTCTTTCTTATGAAAGGAAAGAAGAACTTGCAAAAGAGATGGAGCTTAAGAAGGCAATGATTGTTCCCGGACCTTTGAAGAAGGGAATTTCTCTTGAGTTTCCTAAAGATATGGATAGATTGAATCCAAGTGAAGCTGTTATAAGAAGGAGCATCAAGCTCTCACCATTGGAAGCTTCAGATATGGTGCAAGTGTTACCTTTTGATTCCAGAAACCCTATTATAAGCTATGAAGAAGATGAATGTGGGTTTTGGAAGATTGGAAGGTATGGGAAAGAGGTACACACTTTTACTACACTCATATCTATTTTTGCAAGTTTTGATAGAGAAGACTTGGTAGACCTTTGGAGGTTGTTAGAAGCCAAGTATGAGACTGAAGCTCCTACTTCAGTCAATGCAATAAACCTGTGGTCAACATTCAAGAGAATGTGTGGACCAAGAGATGAAGATCCTGCTGTTTGGAAGGATCTTGAAGATGACCTCAGTGGTCTTCAATGGCGTTTGTATTCAGCTGCTAGTGTATATTATTTGAGCTCTACAAAGTTTGCTGAGTATCTACTTGTAGATGGTCAGTATTCCATGTTCAAGGAAGTCTTGGAGAAGATGAAGACAACACAGCTAGAGATTGATTATTCAAGTGACATGGCCAAAGATTTGATCAGACATATTTATTACCGATATGATAAATGTTGTAAGATTCCTCCTAGTTCTTAATGTTTATTAAGAAACTTGATTACTAGAGTAGATATCAAGTTTAGGGGAGGATTGTTGGGAATAAAATATAGCCAGTCCACTTGAGCGCTGACAAGAGGAAAACAAGCGTTGATAGGAAGAAAACAAACGCTGACAGATCAAGCGTTGACAAGAAGAAGTCAAGCGTTGATAGATTAAAGACAAGCACTGATGGAAAGATTTAGTCTACGCCTATATTGTTTCTAGTTTGTTTCTAGTAAAGATAAGTTCAACATTGTATTTTCTATAATTATCTTTACCTAGAATAGTTGATACGTAGACTCTTATACAAGGCTTCTTATGTCTATAAAAGAAGACCTTTAGGTTAATGTTAAATATAAGTTTTCATACGTTAAGCACTTTCATTGTAGGCAAGTTTGTTATTATCAATCAAGTGAAAGTTTGTTTATATCTTTGTGTGTTCTTGTTTAAGTGTTAATTCCGCATAACACTTAGATTACTTTATACATAAACAAAGTTTCTCTACGTGTATAACTTGATCTAATCTCGTATACACAAAGCTAAATCGATCTAAGTTTGGGATCAACAAAAATATTTATTTCAAGCTATTATACAAAGTTTATTTAACACCAAAACATGTACGAATGAAACAACAAAACACATTTCATAAGTAATCACTCTTCATGAACAATTTGATATAAAGATCGTCTCTATTTTTAAAAACCCGTTTTCATTTTTAAAAACCATTTGTTTTGAAAAAGAGAGCAAAGATCGATCCAAGCTTTAAAGTACAATATACTTCAAAGATCTTAAATAACCTCGCTCTGATACCAATTGTAGAAACTAGAAGGGGGGGGGTGAATAGTTTCTAGTTCATTTTCAAAACATTTTGTTTATTCCACTGGTCGCGGTTCCTTAAATATCATCGCGGTTCCTTATCAATAAAGAACCGCGGGCTCAATAAAGAACCGCCTACAGTGGATGCCAAATATTGATACGTTGTAAACCTTGACAATCGTTTGTATCAAATTCTTGATTAAGCTTGACTAGATATAAGATGTGTTTGTAATAGATAATAACTATAAGTAAGGAAACACACAAACACATCAAATCAAGTGTACATCAAGCAATAGTCTAAACACTAAGCACACACGTACTAAGCCTCAGCTTTTCCGCAACTAAGATGTTTAGACTAAAGGATGCACACTTGACCATAATCTAAACACGAAGCACACACGTACTAAGCCTTAGCTTTTCCGCAACTTATATGTTTAGATTATGAGATGCACACAACACACAACATATAAATACATCTATAATAGTAAAGACATAAATGTAAAGGAAAGTACCGACACGATGATTTATAGTGGTTTGGTCACGAATCTCCTCTTCGCCCTACTCCACTCCTCGAGTACACCTTACTCGAGAGTTACTTCACTAGTCAACAAAACTCCTTTCAAGGCGGAGAAAACCATACACGTCGCTTACACAATTTCCGACACTAAGCTAGATGTTGAGTCCTAATCTTAGGTAGGACCAATCTACACAACGTTGCCCACTTCACCATTTAACGACACAATGCTAGATGTCGAGTTCTAATCGAAAGGTAGAACCAATCTTCACGACTCTTCACAAGCTAAGTGAGAACTTCACTAGACACAACTACATCACTTTATAGTTTAGTGAGAACTCACAAGACACAACCACATCACTTTATAGTTTAGTGAGAACTCATAACTCTTACCTATTACAACTCAATAAAACACATATCCAAGTATACACATGTAACTTGGATCTACACAACATAAATCCAAGTATACACATATACAATGGATTTACACAAGACATAATCCAAGTATTCACAAATACAATGGATTAATACAACTAATCCAAGTATTCATAAATACATTGGATCTACACAATATTGATCCAAGTATACCCATATACATTGGATCTACACAAGATTGATCCAAGTATACACATATACATTGGATCTACACAAGACACAAATAAAAATGATGAAAATGATGATCTTCATCAAGACTTCATCTTTAATCACATAACAAATGTGTGAGTGATCTTCTCTTTGCACTTAAGAGGATGAGGAGATTGAAGGAGAGAATCACATATTAAACAAGATTAATCTAAATTAACTAATCAAGGGTTTAAAGATGTTTTTGAAGAAACTGTGCAAAAAGGGTTGAAAGAAAATCTGGGAATGATCCACTATTTATAAGGCAACATTGCAACGGACAAAAACACCCGCGGTTCCTTATCTCTACCCGCGGTTCCTTATCAATAAGTAACCGCGGGTTCCTTTAAGGAACCTCCGCGTTGGAGTCCGTGCAAATTTGTCCTTTAGTGGGGATATGCCATCTGGGGTAGTTTATACCCTCAAAGGATATTCCTTTGGCATATGGAATATGCCAAATTCAAATTTTCAATTTCTTTTTAATAAAATATTTTCTTAACAATAAAGTTAATTAAAATCTTTTGTCACATTTGATTAAATGTGAGTTTTAAGAAAATATTAATCCTTGATCACTTAGTTAGGCTAATGACATGTTTGTACATACCTTGAGTGATTCATGCCGAATGCGATCTTGGAGGTGTCGAGAGAATTATACAAATGTATTCTTGAGTGATTACGAGTACCTTAACATTTTACATAATGTATTGTGAATTATACGTTTGTCATCAACAAAATATAAAGAGATTATATCGACAAAGCATCGTAATGTTTGCACTAACAGATCATATATCCACATTAGTTCTTATTCCTATGATCTTCTAACTCTTTCCCCATCCTTAAAGGCATTCCGACTATTCTCTCAAAGCTACTAATCTTGGTCGTGTAAGCGCAACCAATTCTTCCATATGACTACATCAATGCCCTCGATCCATACGAAACTAAAATTACATCTAGAGTCTACCGGATACGATCAACGGATCAAACCCATGGATAACTGACGACATTTCACTCGAAGAGTACGCTTCAACGATGGTTGAATATCTAAAATAGAAGCGAGTTGGCCACTTTTCTAAGAATACCATCGATAATGGTAGGGGATCATACATATATAGGCATATTAGGATACATATACTATAATAGCATGTATTAAACCTCTTTCATGCAATCATAC
Source organism: Glebionis coronaria (assembly GCA_025667525.1). Taxonomy (NCBI): domain Eukaryota; kingdom Viridiplantae; phylum Streptophyta; class Magnoliopsida; order Asterales; family Asteraceae; genus Glebionis; species Glebionis coronaria. Next base: position 159,235,438 of record CM046882.1, read on the forward strand.
TTAGGAATCCATTGAAGTTGTGATACTTGTATAACTATGTTGGCCACCATACTTATAAAATTACCCTTTCCCTAATGCACTCCCTCCTATGATGACACTTACAAGTATCAATACAACATATATCACATACATCTACCAATTAAGCACACTCACATAACCAAAAAGGTCCAAAAATCCATTTATAATAACATAGTCAAAACACATAAATCTATAGTCTAGCTAAACTGGCATAGACATAAATCCAAATGAAAGCGAAATTAATACTAAGTCATGTTGCCCTTAAGAGTGGAAACGACCTAAACTAGGTGAACAAATAATTGTTGGAAGTCTTGGATTCAGTATCCGCTTCTTGTCCTCCATTATTGTTACTATCCGGATAAACCGGTTTTGTCTTGACATTCCTCAATAGTACTTCCTTATTCCCTTCCTTACCCGTTATTGTTAACACAGTCTTATAGACCCACATATTGTTCACTTCCACCTTAGACATGCATTTTATCGTCTTACATGGATACCACACATGTGGAATTTTCCTCCTATAGTTTGTACGTCGGTTGCATCCTATCCTCGTAATTCTAGTGGCTTGAACCACTACGTGACTCTTAGGGGGCATGACTTAAACATCAGAAGAAAATATTACTCATCGGATACATAGAATAACACAACAAAAGACAGAAACTATCATGTACAAAGTTATGTACTATAATGTACAATTCTAAGAAAGTACAACAATGACTAGCGTGGACGATTGTGGTTCAACCCGCACCAGTCAAAACCCAAAAAGAAAAATAATATGTGGCTAAGTATGAACCATAATAGTAAATAACTTAACCAACAACACAATAAATAAAAACTATCCATAAACACTTCAATTAATATAAAATGCACACATACTCCTATGACGCCTATATACAGGGACCCTTAAGCTATAGACTAGGCTACTAGGCTAAGAAACCTAATTCTCTATATCCATTGTCTCTGATACCATTCTGTCACATGCCACCATGGCGGGATATGGGGCACGAACTATGGATATCATCACAACAATAGCGTTTCTATAGAGAGAACTAAATGAAATTGAAATATCATAAATGGTGACACATATGTCATGACAATATCTCAACAAATGCAGGAGTCTAGGTAAGTAGGTAAATGTCCACCTCTTACCAAAGACAACAAACAAAACAAACATACACACGTAGGTATTCATAGTATCACTTATTCAAAAGACAAATATAAACTAAGAAGGAACGGGGATCTCCTTCTATATGCATATCTTACGTGTCTCCAGTCCTATCCACTTATGTTCTCATGCTTAACCTTATTATTACCTGAAAGAAAAACTAAAACACGTCAACAATAATGTTGGTGAGAGTCATAGGTTTATACTCAAACGCCAAACATATACATTTCAATACATTATCTTTGAATAACGACATACAATAACATTTAAGACAGTTGGACAGTGTACTACTAACATGCATAATTATTCCGTACTAAGCGCTTATCCTTTCTGTCCCAAGGATCCAAGTCTTGCATATCCTTCCTTTCTTCTAAGGCATATTAGGCGCCCATACAACTAACATACAACCCCCAAGACTCAGTCTTGTCCCCAAGGCCCAGCCTTGTCCTCCTTGATATAAAGTATTCTTAAATAAATTAAGTATTCCACATAGCAGTTAAATGCATAAGTAAACACATAATGTCAAGACTAACATACTAAAACATTCACTACATTCATTTATAAGAACAAATAAAATAGAGTGTCTCTTCCATCCCATCTGGAAGTAAAATATTAAGAAATATGGGACTATGAAACTTAAGTGATTGAGCTTCTCCAAATATCTCGTGCACTAGCAAAAAGCTAAACAAAATAAATGCATAACATCAAGACATGAACCAATAACTAAAATGGCTCATCAATCTATGATGGACATATAACCTTACCCTCATATTAACTTCATTAATATTTCCTAAACATCCCATTATCCCTCTCTTACAAGCCCTTAACTTAGTTAAGTTCATAACGTATCCCTTTCACATTTTACCCAAAACAGTCTCGATTTTTAGACCCTAAACTATGAGCCAAACACCCACCTAACCATACTCATACTTTTGTAAAGAAAACCTTATGTCCATACATGTGTTAGCTAACTCTACTCTTTGGACCCAACCTTAAAGCTATTGTTAAGGCCTCGATTTACATATATATACTTTTACCTATTCAATTTTTACTGATTTTGAAAAAATGAAATGTTTGTTATGATCAGAGGGTCTTCCACTATCTCAATTGATTAGCCCTCTTTTATATCTCTTATTTAACATATAAAATAACTTACATATTCATTTAAAGGTCCAATTGCACTCCTAAGTACCCTAACCATCTTAAAACATTAATTTAAACCCGACTGATTTTAAAACAGTTTTGACATCCGACTGTTGTAACCTGTTTTTGACCCACTTCATGCCCTTCAATTTAGTCCTAGGTTCTTGAATTCAAAATCCAACTCAAATACCTTTTCAGGGGTACTTTGATCGCATCATGAATGTGTCTAGAACTCTAGATATGATAAAAACAATTAACCTAAAAGTTTGCTCAATTTTTATTACGAATTTAATTGAATGAACCTAATTGATTACCCAATACTTAATTAATTGCAAGCCCTAATTATTCTTATCATTTTTATCATTAATTTACAGATTTTAATTTTTCCCTAACCCTAGATCTATCATATTTGGATGTATACATGTTTAAAAACAAATTAAATAAAAGGGTTTGAATGTTTTACCTTAGATTTGAAAGAACCAAGATTTTTGAAGAAGAACCCTAATTTTTATTAAGGTGCCGTGACTTTATGATCTCCAGGAGAAAGATTTAATTTTTTTATTAAAAGACTTTATATAATGTGTGTGTATATCCTAGTCCAACCCAAGCCCAACTTCCTTTTCCTTGTCCCTTTCTCCTTTTGATCCGTCGCCCCAAACCGACTATACTTACACTTTTTTTAATTTTTTTCTCTTAATTGCTTATCATTACACTACTAAATTTTCCTTAAATTTCCCTAATTTTATTAAAGCCCTTAAGTCCTCCTAAACCTTAATACCGTAAAACTATTCAGTTTTACGCGTATACCGTAATAGACGTAAAAATATACATTATTATAAAAACTCTTAAAATATGAAATAAACTAAATAAATAAGTCCTAAATGACGTAAAACCATCCTATAAATTATTCCTGTGACTAAATACCTTATCCGAGACCTCTGAATGCTAAACCCAGAATCGTAAAAATACGATTTACTATAATACTTATACGTATACGTAAATTACCAAAATGATTCCATTTAATTTAATAGTCACTATAATGTGAGCTCATGATCATGAAATATCCTCCCATCTATTTACTTATGAGTAAAATGTACCTATAAACGATGTCCCTTTGTAAAACCCGCATATAAATGCCATGAACAGTACACTACTTAAACATACAAACCAATTAAAACTTTCCATTTATGTCATGTACACGTGTCACGAACATTAATTCAGACACTACGTACGTTTTAGTGCACGATAATTATTAAGTACGTGATAATACACGATAGTTATTAAGTATAACAATTATAATCACGAACATACGATCACGAACAATTATGAACATGATAATTATTACGTATATAACACGACTATTAGAACACGGTATGTATACATAATATATGTAACACGAACATTTAAACACGAACTAGAACGAATAATAAACACGAATGCACACGAGTATTAGCTTAAACATAAAAAGGCAAAGGTTTTACCTTGGGCCTTGTGGTAGCCGCGGACAAGGAAGACAAGGAGGGAGCCCAAGCCCATTTTTGGTTTAACTAAAGGAAACTAAAAACACAGAGTTTATCATAACATAATTTAAAAAAAAACACTAGCCCTCCTCCTCCTTGTTGTCGCCGGCCATCAATGATCACCAAGGGTGTTGTGGGTTTTGATCTTTGATTTTAATAGATTCGTGTTCGTGTTCATTAACCTAATTCATTCACGCATTTGGTAACATCAAAACCTTAATCTTTTTATTTTTCTTTTCTTTTAATCATGTTCATGTGATTTATATATTGAAAGAAAACATAATTAAACATGTTAGATAAATCCAAGAATCAAGAAAAGTGGGTTTTGGTGGGGTTTTGTTTCGGCCGACACACAAACCGAGAGACACGAGGCTCTCGATGGTCTTTTTAGCACCACCAGCTGAGACCTTAAGGTCTCGGTGTGGTCTTGATTATTCGGCCGCAAGAAAAAGGAACCCCGACTCGAGTCGGGGTAGCGTTTGGTTTGATGCTAGTGTTAACCAAGACCTATAGGGTCTTGGTGGGACTTAGTTTGCTAGTAGTGGGAACACCGACTTGAGATGGGGTGTGATTGGTTCGACCAGTGGCTAGCTGAGCCACATCAGTGGCAACCACTGGCTACAGCCGGTGGTAATTTTGGTTCGGATAGTGGCAACCGGCTAGACCGGGTTAGCCACTGTCAGCTCTGTTTGATTTGGCTTATATGTTTTGGTTTATATTAGAACACGGGTACGGCTTCGGTAAAATTATAAAATCTGTTGTATACTTATTTAATTAAATTATAACATGACTAATAATTTAATTAAAAAATGACTTAGGTTATAATTCTTAAATATAATAATTCATGATTAACCTAAGTATTTTATTTAGACTAATTTAATTAAATCATGCTTTATTTAATTAAATCATATAACCTATAGTTTATTAATTTACCATGTCATTTATTTAATAAACTATGCTAGTTAACCATGACTTATTTAAATTTGTATAACCTATAGTTTATTAATTAACCATGATATATTATTAATTAATAAAACATGAACTATTATTATTAATTAATAATCAGTTATAACCTTAAGTATCTAAATAATAAACTATACTATTAATTACATGACTTAAGACTTTTAATCAGTAAACACTAGCTTATATTATTAGCTTATGAATCCGGCTTATTTCCAAATATGGAAACTTTCTATTTCAGGAAACTTACTATTTTTAGAAACTTTATATTTTTAGAAACTGGTCTATTTTTGGAAACTTTCTATTTTTGGAAACTTTCTATTTTTGGAAACCTGCTATTTTTAGAAAGTTACTTTTTATTACACTACAAGTATAATAATACAAGAATACAAGATAATACGTAATCAGAATACATGAAATACATGAATAATACAGCGTATCATTTAAAACAGTAAAATAAGACAAGAACATATAAAACAAGCAAATAACATACAAGAACCAGTAACGTACTCAGTAATCAGACAACTTATACATGTCCATTATTTTTGTAGCATTAATGAGGTCCGAGTAGGACTATTCATCCTTTCATCTTTCCACGTTAACTGCACACAAGGTACGGTTTTCCGTCCTTCAGTATGGACATTCTTTCCTTATTAGGATTCCTCGTTTGCAGCCAACTATTTTACCAAGTATATGTTTTATATGTTTTGATTACTTATGTTTAGTTTTAAATGCCTAAGCCATATACATGCATGACCAGTGTCACCTAGTTATGGAGGTACCATAACCATAACATTGGAGGCACCAGTATTATGACATCCCCATGGCGGAGTGATTGCTCGTAGCGTCCCTTTACAGTTATGGCCTTATATTTATTTTATCATGTGGGCCTATGGGTACATCCTAGTTACATGTTTTACAAGATTTTCATGGTGAATGCGATGTGTGCCTTGCATCCTTCACAAGGTGTTGATTCCTCCTACCCATACTAATTAATTAGAGACAACCCCTCTAATTTCATGATGAGGTCTCCCCTCCAAGTATTCATGCACGGTGGAACCTCATGACCTATATGGGCTATTTGCTAATTAATACAGTTTTCATATAAAAACATAAGTCTTTTCAAACTATAAAACCAGTTTTATGATCATGTTCCAGGTTATCTAGGACTTATACATTTCCGCTGCTATTAGTCGTTTATGCTTATGTCATTTCATGCTATGCTTGTATATCCGTTCACTGGGCGTTATGCTCAACCGTTTTCCTTTCATGTTCCCAAACGACAGGTAATCAGGGACGCACGTAGACTTTGATAGTATGTGCATACGGATGGAAGTTATCTAGCCTTCATTACTTTATGCATTTCCATACATTATGTTACTTTATTTCTTTGGACATTGTTTAGTCCTTTTCCATTTCAATACTTATATTCATGTGTGTGAGCTTATACTTGGACTCCCGATGTTTGTTTCCGTTATTTCGATTCATGGTCATTTAATATTTTTGGACACTTACTTTGCATGATTTGATGTGTGACAATCCGTCAATTTATGGTTGATATTTTATTCTCGAATATTATTTAAAAACATTATTTTAATGTTACAATGTGAACTCATGTATTTTTGGGAAGAAATTTGGATTTACATCTTGGAGTAGCATCGACTACGTCTAAACCGGAGGATTCAACGTTACGTGCTTACGTTTACATACACCGTCTTTGGTGACACTCCGACATTTTAGAAAATAAATTTGTCTGTGAATATTATTTTGGAGTTTTAAATTTGTGTTAGTTCATAAACTCACAAATTTACGAGAAGAGATTAGGACTTACGATTTTATTTTAACGTCCTTTACGACTAAACTGGAAACCTTAGGATTACGTATTTACGTTTTCGAACTCCGTTTTTGATGAGACAATTTTTATTGGATTCGTTTTGTGACGTTGATTCATAATTTATAAAAACGTTTTTCGTAAAACGACCTGAGGGCACGCAAATCAAGAAAACTAGAATCGAGAAATACCCGTAAACTAGTGAGATGGGACAAAACACATTGTCCCACCCCACTAGCTTGCATGGGACGGCACAATATGTACAACACACCACATTTGGTTTACTAGTTAGACACTTGTCTACTAAGCTTAAAATTTAAGCTTCCACTACACAAAACTAGCTAACAACCTTCACAAAACCACTAGCAACTTCATTCCATCTTTCCCTTACATGCAAACTTCACCATTTTCTCTCATCCCTCTCATTTTGGCCGTCCCATATTCACCTTCAAACACCCATTTCATACAAAATTTAACCACAAAACATATGTTATAATTAACATATGTTAAACTCCATTCAAAAAGATGAAGATTGGTGCAAGTTATAACATCCAAGGAGGAGTATTCATGGTGTCTTGGGGCTGATGTTCCACAAGGTGATCATAAAGATTGATGGTCTTGAAGATGGTGTTGGCTAAGCACAAGTTTCTCCATCAAAATCCATGTTTTGATCACAACCTACATCATCATGGTGGTATAAAGATTGTCCTCCTCATCTTCTTATTATTTTGATTATGTAAACATTTATTTTATTTCCTATTGTATATGTATTTGATGATTATATGATGATAAAAATGTTATGTGGGGATTTGTTGTTGATAATCATGGATAAAAAGATGAAAAACTACAAGTAAAAATGGGTAAATCTTGTTTAAATGATAGGCTGTATAAAAACAGTAAAGAACCATATGGTAAACTGATAAAATGATGAATTAGAATGGATTTACAGTAAGCTATGGGTCTTGTACACATGTGAGAGTTGGCCATGCAATGGAATCAAAATAATGAGTGAGATATGATCAAAACAAGTTAGGTGGTCTAATCTGAATAAGCAGTTTTGTAGGGACTGTTAAGGCAACTTAAACTCAAAATGGGCAGTAGCTATAACTAAGTTAAATGTAGCACATATTATGAAGATCATGCCATCCAAAAATGAGCTTCTAATTCATTATAGAACTCTAGATATGTTAAAAATGGTGAACATGAAGTTAAAAATCAGATTTTTGGAAATAATGTTTATTATTATTATATAAGCACTCACATTATAATGTATAAAATGTAAAAATATAAACCCACTAACTTATAAAACTTATTTATATAAATGTATAAAAGTTTAATTAAATGGGTAAATTATAGAAAAGGTGGTAAAATAATATTTATAAGTAATAAAAACTATAAACTTGATTTTTACGACTTTTTCGGCTATCGCCGTAAAATTAACGTTTTTCGCCAAATAAAACTTAAACGACCAAACCCGTTTAATGTAAAGTTTATAAAAGTCATATAATGATGTATAGGTAACTAATACAATCAAAAACCGATAAAACCCGAACTATAAGAAATACGGACATTAACGAGCTAAGTAAACATATTGGACTAATACTTGGGCTAATAATCGGACTAAATAAGATAAACACCCATAAAAAAGAACTTATTGGGCTTAACCCATTGGGGCCCAACTTGAAAGTGTATGTACTGATAATATAAGTACAAAATGGATTAAAATAAGTTAAATAACTTATAATAAGCTTATTGGACTTAAGACACGTAAATAGGTAAAACGAGAAAACTAGTATAAAAGTTGTCGACATATAACACTAAAAATGAGTAAACGAGAATATGTAAACCCACTTGATCATATATATCTATAATCATCATATGTATACATACTTGTTATTTTTATAAAGTCATTGGACATGAGTCTAAGACTGAGTATTATTTGTCTAGGTTTCCGTGATTGAAGCACGTACCGTACGTCCGAATTGCCGATAACCCGCCTTCCCATATCAACGTGAGTTCATAGCCTCGCACTCTTTTAAATGTTTTTATAAATGTTTTTTAAACCCGCGAGGGAGATAACATGTTAGTTTTTATAAAATAGGACATCATTTGTCCCGATTGTTTGTTTATTGATTTTGGACCCGAATGATTGAATGACCCGATTGTATGACCCGATAAATGATTAAAGGACCCGATAAATGAAATAAAATGGATTATTAAAGTTAGGTTATGTCACTAAAAGTCCCATTAGCATGAATTATGAACTACCGGGAGTTGGTAGACGCTTATGCATTTAATAGTACTATTTGGGGACGATCACCCCAGTTCGCGCCTTGACGGTTGATCCCCGTCGTGCCACATTGATTGGTAAGCGAATTTATGTATGAGAAGATTTCCATAGTGTGACCTTTGTGACGACACGCTACTTTAGATGGGCAAAATTGGTATCGGGTTAGCTACCCGTTTTGGTTTAGTAAGGTAACAATGTCATGCGGCTTATAATAATCCAAATCACAGAAATACTATTAGACGCTTCGAATTGCGATGTATTGCCTGACTAGCAATACACGGTCATACTACTGATATTATGTTCGTGTTTTGGTTTTCATAACCATATTCATATAACGGTTTTTATTTGATTTTATACAACGTCATAAGACGTATTGTATGATGTTTTTACGACATTGGCTCGTATAATGATTCTTAAGGCAAATGCCTATATTACGATTTTCGATAAGGATTTATATAAAATGACTTTGGCTATTTTATGGCCTATTACAAAGATTTGTATAAAATGATTTTGGCTATTTTACGGCCTATAACAATGATTTGTACGAATTGATTTTTGGTACTAATTTTATACCAAAGTTATATTGATGGAATTTATTAAACTCTATGAATTCACTCGACGTTATCGCTGACCTTTTCTTTTAACATGTTTTATCTCAGGTACTTGAAGGTAGTTCTCGGGAAGACGACAAGAATTCATGGCCCACACTTAAACAATATTTCCCATTCAAATATTTTGTAAAACTTTATATGAAATGTAATGACTTGGGACCGATTTGATATTTTTGAATGGAAATGCTTTATTAATAAACGACGCGGTTTTTATGCGTTGTCTATGATGTGAGTAATGTGCTATCCCGTAACACCAACTAGTCTTCCGCTGTATTGAGTTGTATAAATTTGGGGGTGTTACAGTTTGGTACCAGAGCTCTCGTTATAGAGAACGAAAGATTTTTAAAAACCAAGGTTTTGAACAAAACATTTCAAAATCTTTTAATTAAAAACATTTTTCTAAAAATGTCTAAAAATCTTTTGACTATAACGGTGCCGATGAATTCCCGAGTTACCGACAAGGCCAGACTGAGAAGTGTTATTTTCATATATATAACTTGGATAATATATATATATATGATGTAATTTTATTACATGATTGTTTGATGATTATTTCGATATTTATACGAGGTATTTATACGACGTAGATTGTCACAAGTAACCCTAACTCCCCTACTAAATTAATCGAAGCTATTCTCGTAGGAATTCTAGCTATCCTAGATCTAAACCAAGTTGTGGATATTTATGATCCCAACAAATGGTTGATATTCGTAGAAGTGTAGATATTAGTTGATTGTGATATTGAAAAAGGATTGGCGAGATTAAATCTGATATCGATGTCATGACGATCTTTCCTTATAGAGTGGAGTTTGACAAAACGTTACCACCTAGAAAGATGTCATCTGACTCGTTGTCATCCAATTCTTAAATTTGAAATCGAAAGGGTGAATGTTGCACTTGAGGCTGTTATTGGAACCATTACCCAAAGGCCTCATGCCACTAATACCTTTCCGAGAATTTTAAGTTGAATGATCAAGTCATTTCATATTAATGACTCATTTGATAATTGTTATTGTAAGAGATATAAGATTGGAAATTAAGTGTTGATTCATATTGAGATTGTATTGCCCTTACAAGGCCGAAGAATAAGGTTGTAAGTATTAGATAATGAGGTAAGATATCGAATTGAGTATAAAAGTGGTTGAAATTTAAATAAAGTAAAACTTAACCTGTATGGAATATGAGATTGATAAAAGGAAGTCGTTAAGTCCTGAGATTGAATTATAAGGTTTTAATTGATTGTTGATTCGTGTTAAGGGTTGTTCCTAGGCCATTGTCCACTAACGAGGATGCCCAGTGTCCAAGAAATTAATTGAAGAAATCTTCTTTTGAATTGGGACCAATAGATTTTCCGGGACATGTGGAACACCTAATGACTCTTGTAGATTAGTATTCATTGTGGTATCTTTTAAAAATCCCTGACTTAACTGAGACATCAGTTGGTAGGATGAGTTCTGAGAATTGTATGACATAGTGACACGTAATGTGTTACGGTACAACTTTGACTTGTTTGTGATTAATGAAAAAGACTACCTTTGATTGCTAAATCCTACATGTATCGATGTTATCTATCTCTTATTGCTTCATCCTAATGTTCACATTAGTGATTCAACCATTGAACAAGTACTCATCTCGATTTGAGTTACGTTGTGGATTATTCTCTTTGTATTCCTGAGTGCCATCGAGGTCATGAACCTCATGATTATTTGGCTAAGCTCATTTCCTATTAGATTGTAGTTAAGTTCTTGTGAACAACTCTTCGTCACTCTTTTGCAGATCACACATTGTTTTTATAAAGATAAAACGGTATCCTTTGAGAAAATTGAATTTTCATCACCATAAGGATTATTTAAAGTGAGATTTATAAGTGATTGTTATCGAAATGAAGTTGTTAATAAAACACCTTGGAAATACTACTTGTTTTCATAACAAAGAAAATCTTTGTAAATTTATTTTTGATTCTTATTTAAGAATTAAGCATGAAAATGTTTTTATTATAAACATGATGATAAAATTTTGATGAACTGAGTATTGCATCGTTAATCTTGAAATTCTATATATAGTTGCGCGCCTACATACAATTTGGAATGGAACATGCAAGGCTGATTAGTAGTCACCACAAAAACTTATTAATAAACACCAAAGTTTCTTTGAAGATTGTGAAAGATTAAAAATTTATGAGATCTGCAAGAAGTGAAAAATAAGGACATAATGTTAGGGACACCTACATATGTACCTGTAGCATCTATTCTTCTGAGTTGAATTTACTCATCTGTGGAAATTGTCTTATTTGACAATTGACAATTCTTTCTTGTCCAATTCTCCCGTAGTGAGATTCTTAGGAAAAGTATTTGATTACCGAGTGTTGATACCCGACTGGATGTATTGACATTCTTATCATTTGATTTCATTTGAATGACCTGGGTAACGATCCGAGGAGCTTTCGAATGTGTACTCAAATTATGAAAACATGGGATATATTCATATTCGTTAAATGTTTTCGTCTGTATCTGATTTGAAATCCACTCGCGTAGATTATGCGTTGACCTTACTCTCTTAAGGTTAGTTATGTCTCCTGATATCCGTGAACTTGTGAAGGATTATGAGTTATTATTAGTCTTTTGAGAAGTTCACATCTTATCGAAGGCAATGAAACTGGAAAGTTGATAGTGCCAGTAGAATGGATTGATTGATTATGACATGACGACATTGTCTTAATTGATGGGAACTCGAGTAGAATTCCCCTAAATGATAAGATGTTGATTATCAAAAGTGATCTAAATAATTCTTGACGGATGCCCGTATCCTGCATTTACACTTAAGATTATACCGTGAATGGTTGTGAATTAGTCATAGATATTGTAATCTAGAAAGAACCTAATATGATTTACTAAAAGATGTTCATGTTATCTAAAACTTTAGGAGGTATTTGTTGACGAATTACCTAGACTTTTGCCATTAAGGCAAGTTGAAATTAGTATTGATTATATTTCCGGTGCTGCACTTGTAGCGTGTGCACTGTACGTCAGCACCATCTGAATTAAAGGAATTTCCGTACAACTGAGAGAGTTATCGGAAAAAGATTTTATTATACCAAGCCTGTCATCCTGAAGAGCTATGGTGTTATCATTCCTTATATTTATAGATTACTGTGACTGAGTAAATTGACAATCGAAAACGATATCCATAACTCGAAATGGAAGATTTGTTCGATCATTTACAAGGTTCTAGCGTATGTTTTAAAGATTTGATCCACGGCATGGTTATCATCAACTTCGCATCTGCGAAAAAGATTATTTATTCCAATCACTACATTCGGTACTTGTAATGAACATTACGAGTTTCACGTGATGTCGTTTGGATTAATTAATACACATGTAGCATTCATAAATTTGGTGAATCTCGTGTGTAGGCTGTAATTTGATAAATTCATGCTCGTGATCATTAAGAACTATTTGTTTGTTTATAATAATAATAATGAGTTAATAATTAATTATAGATTGCCCTGAACTGGCCGAACAATGAAAACCTGAACCTTGAATAATTGATATGTGATTAAAAACTTAAACCTTTACAGTATTTGACTATGTGATTAATAGATAATGGAATATATATTGACTTTAAAATTTAGAAATCATTTAGAACTTTGAGTTATACTAAAAAGAAAGTGCAAATATATTTTGACAAATGTTTTAACAAAGGATTTTAAGGGATTATTCCCTTACACACAAACCAGTTAACTAAACTTCTGTTTAGGGGTAAATGTTTGTGTATACCTCAAAATAACTTAAGAAGAATTGAGGAAACCATTTAAACTTTGACTTCAAAATTGAAACGACACTTTTTGCTTTTCAACTAAGAAAATTTTGACCAAAATATAAACAAAGGTTTCTCGAACATTTACGAATCTTATTAAATATTTTCGATAAATCAACCAACAATCTTGTTAATTAAATTCAAATTTATTTTTGAACATTTTATATAATTGGTCGAACTAAGAAATTTAAAACTTTTACGCTTCATAAAAATTAACTAATAATTTTTTAATTAATTATGATAATTATCGAAGCTTTAGACGACGGCTTGAGTAAAACGGATAAAAAAAATGATAGATGAGACGAAACCAAAACTTAGAAAATATGAAGAAAATTTTTTTGAATAAATACGGTTATGGTATTTATTTCATCAGGAAGGTGAACGTAATTACTGACGCATAATATAGAAAGAATATCTGAGTGAATTGTGGACATGATAATTATATCATCATGAGAAGTGAACATAGATATCGACACATTATGTATAAAAGATAAAGAACCAGTTCGGACATGTTCCTTAATAATGAAGGTGCAAAATAAATTGCCGAACAATTTAAAATATAGCCGATGCTTATAAAAAGGTTAATATAGATAATAAAAGGGGTTCGCGGTTAATACGAACCATTAAAATTGAGAAGCCGATAGCGTTAAATATTTTAAAGACCACTTATGGTTGCCTAAATATGGAAAATTGTGAGATATAGTTATGTTGGAATTTGTAAGTATAAGTATTATATGTATGTCATTTTTTTGACTAAAAATATCTTTGTCTGAAGAAGTTGTACTGATGGCAATTATGAAGGCAGACATCGCCTCATACATTAGTAAACGTCTAGATATTGCAAAGGTCATCATCTGAATTTGATTCGATTTGGGTCATAGTCGACAGACTGACCAAATCTGCTAATATCATTCCCGTTAATGATAAATGAAAAAGAGTTATGTAAACATAGTGTGCCTGTATCGAACATCTTTATCAAGATCCTCGCTTCGCATCGAATTTCTAGAGATTTGCTCAGAAATCATTGAGAATGAACCTTGATGAGAGTACTATGTACCACCCCAAATCTATGGGACGAGGTAAAGTAACGATACAAAATACTATAAGCGTTGTTCTATGTTTGAATGATTGACCTTTGGATATAGACCGTATAATCGTTTTCCTTTGGAAAGATTATCCTTGATAACTATCGTGTTAGGATCGAGATCGAATCTTGTTAGGATCTAAATATTAGAGCATCTGTAAGCAAGAGTTGAGATAAAGACATCCGACATACACCCATTGTGAGTTGGACATGTCTTTTAGGTTTAAGGTTTCCTATGATGGCGAACCTAATCTTACAAAATATCCGACCCGCGAAACCTAAAATTGATTGTTGAAATTAGATCTGATTATTGACTGCCGGTAACGGGCAAGAGGTTATGTGAATGTGAAATTGTAGATCTTGAAGTGCCAAATGGGTAGCGAAGTTATGCCACAATTTTTAAAACTTGGAAAAATGAATTCATGATCTGACAAATCATGGGATATAAGTCCCCGTTGTATGGGACCATTGGGATGATGTAAAAGTTGGGATTGAAAGGCATATAAGCTGGATCTACCCTAGGACTTCAAGAACTTCGTGAATTATGTTTCGTAAATCGAACTTGATGGAATATCTATCAAGTGAAAATCTGACTGTTCTTAGTAAAGCTTAGATCGGCGAAAAGTTGCATTCATCTAAAACCCATGAACATCATGGATAGAGAAAGTAAGTCAACATTAAGCCTGATCTTATTCCCGTAGTTATGTTTGATGAAACTCGCGTATTATAATGGATTACACTTGTGAGAAAAGACCGAATGTGGAGGAAATACCCACATGGCTTTAACTCTATAATAAGCGAGTAGTAAGGTAAGATGATCTTTGAGGACAAAGATCCTGTTTAGGGGTAAATGCTATGACAATCCGTCAATTTATGGTTGATATTTTATTCTCGAATATTATTTAAAAACATTATTTTAATGTTACAATGTGAACTCACGTATTTTTGGGAAGAAATTTGGATTTACATCTTGGAGTAGCATCGACTACGTCTAAACCGGAGGATTCAACGTTACGTGCTTACGTTTACATACACCGTCTTTGGTGACACTCCGACATTTTAGAAAATAAATTTGTCTGTGAATATTATTTTGGAGTTTTAAATTTGTGTTAGTTCATAAACTCACAAATTTACGAGAAGAGATTAGGACTTACGATTTTATTTTAACGTCCTTTACGACTAAACCGGAAACCTTAGGATTACGTATTTACGTTTTCGAACTCCGTTTTTGATGAGACAATTTTTATTGGATTCGTTTTGTGACGTTGATTCATAATTTATAAAAACGTTTTTCGTAAAACGACCAGAGGGCACGTAAATCGAGGAAACTAGAATCGAGAAATACCCGTAAACTAGTGAGATGGGACAAAACACATTGTCCCACCCCACTAGCTTACATGGGACGGCACAATATGTACAACACACCACATTTGGTTTACTAGTTAGACACTTGTCTACTAAGCTTAAAATTTAAGCTTCCACTACACAAAACTAGCTAACAACCTTCACAAAACCACTAGCAACTTCATTCCATCTTTCCCTTACATGCAAACTTCACCATTTTCTCTCATCTCTCTCATTTTGGCCGTCCCATATTCACCTTCAAACACCCATTTCATACAAAATTTAACCACAAGACATATGTTATAATTAACATATGTTAAACTCCATTCAAAAAGATGAAGATTGGTGCAAGTTATAACATCCAAGGAGGAGTATTCATGGTGTCTTGGGGCTTATTTTCTACAAGGTGGTCATAAAGATTGATGGTCTTGAAGATGGTGTTGGCTAAGCACAAGTTTCTCCATCAAAATCCATGTTTTGATCACAACCTACATCATCATGGTGGTATAAAGATTGTCCTCCTCATCTTCTTATTATTTTGATTATGTAAACATGTATTTTATTTCCTATTGTATATGTATTTGATGATTATATGATGATAAAAATGTTATGTGGGGATTTGTTGTTGATAATCATGGATAAAAAGATGAAAAACTACAAGTAAAAATGGGTAAATCTTATTTAAATGATAGGCTGTATAAAAACAGTAAAGAACCATATGGTAAACTGATAAAATGATGAAGTAGAATGGATTTACAGTAAGCTATGGGTCTTTTACACATGTGAGAGTTGGCCATGCAATGGAATCAAAATAATGAGTGAGATATGATCAAAACAAGTTAGGTGGTCTAATCTGAATAAGCAGTTTTGTAGGGACTGTTAAGGCAACTTAAACTTAAAATTGGCAGTAGCTATAACTAAGTTAAATGTAGCACATATTATGAAGATCATGCCATCCAAAAATGAGCTTCTAATTCATTATAGAACTCTAGATATGTTAAAAATGGTGAACATGAAGTTAAAAATCAGATTTTTGGAAATAATGTTTATTATTATTATATAAGCACTCACATTATAATGTATAAAATGTAAAAATATAAACCCACTAACTTATAAAACTTATTTATATAAATGTATAAAAGGTTAATTAAATGGGTAAATTATATAAAAGGTGGTAAAATAATATTTATAAGTAATAAAAACTATAAACTTGATTTTTACGACTTTTTCGGCTATCGCCGTAAAATTAACGTTTTTCGCCAAATAAAACTTAAACGACCAAACCCGTTTAATGTAAAGTTTATAAAAGTCATATACTGATGTATATGTAACTAATACAAGCAAAAACCGATAAAACCCGAACTATAAGAAATACGGACATTAACGAGCTAAGTAAACATATTGGACTAATACTTGGGCTAATAATTGGACTAAATAAGATAAACACCCATAAAAAGAACTTATTGGGCTTAACCCATTGGGGCCCAACTTGAAAGTGTATGTACTGATAATATAAGTACAAAATGGATTAAAAAAAGTTAAATAACTTATAATAAGATTATTGGACTTAAGACACGTAAATAGGTAAAACGAGAAAACTAGTATAAAAGTTATCGACATATAACACTAAAAATGAGTAAACGAGAATATGTAAACCCACTTGATCATATATATATATAATCATCATATGTATACATAGTTGTTATTTTTATAAAGTCATTGGACATGAGTCTAAGACTGAGTATTATTTGTCTAGGTTTCCGTGATTGAAGCACGTACCGTACGTCCGAATTGCCGATAACCCGCCTTCCCATATCAACGTGAGTTCATAGCCTCTCACTCTTTTAAATGTTTTTATAAATGTTTTATAAACCCGCGAGGGAGATAACATGTTAGTTTTTATAAAATAGGACATCATTTGTCCCGATTGTTTGTTTATTGATTTTGGACCCGAATGATTGAATGACCCGATTGTATGACCCGATAAATGATTAAAGGACCCGATAGATGAAAGAAAATGGATTATTAAAGTTAGGTTATGTCACTAAAAGTCCCATTAGCATGAATTGTGAACTACCGGGAGTTGGTAGACGCTTATGCATTTAATAGTACTATTTGGGGACGATCACCCCAGTTCGCGCCTTGACGGTTGATCCCCGTCGTGCCACATTGATTGGTAAGCGAATTTATGTATGAGAAGATTTCCATAGCGTGACCTTTGTGACGACACGCTACTTTAGATGGGCAAAATTGGTATCGGGTTAGCTACCCGTTTTGGTTTAGTAAGGTAACAATGTCATGCGGCTTATAATAATCCAAATCACCGAAATACTATTAGACGCTTCGAATTGCGATGTATTGCCTGACTAGCAATACAGGGTCATACTACTGATATTATGTTCGTGTTTTGGTTTTCATAACTATATTCATATAACGGTTTTTATTTGATTTTATACAACGTCATAAGACGTATTGTATGATGTTTTTACAACATTGGCTCGTATAATGATTCTTAAGGCAAATGCCTATATTATGATTTTCGATAAGGATTTATATAAAATGACTTTGGCTATTTTATGGCCTATTACAAAGATTTGTATAAAATGATTTTGGCTATTTTACGGCCTATAACAATGATTTGTACGAACTGATTTTTGGTACTAATTTTATACCAAAGTTATATTGATGGAATTTATTAAACTCTATGAATTCACTCGGCGTTATCGCTGACCTTTTCTTTTAACATGTTTTATCTCAGGTACTTGAAGGTAATTCTCGGGAAGACGACAAGAATTCATGGCCCGCACTTAAACAATATTTCCCATTCAAATATTTTGTAAAACTTTATATGAAATGTAATGACTTGGGACCGATGTAACTTTGATATTTTTGACTGAAAATGCTTTATTAATAAACGACGCGGTTTTTATGCGTTGTCTATGATGTGAGTAATGTGCTATCCCGTAACACCAACTAGTCTTCCGCTGTATTGAGTTGTATAAATTTGGGGGTGTTACATGATGACACGCCATAATTATTCTATGATATTCCATTCACCAAAATGGGGTGTTACAATTAGGGTATCAGAGCCAAGGCTTCGACCTGTAGGATCTAAAAACATGACCTGTGATTAGTGGGTAATCACCAT
The DNA here is from genome assembly GCA_025667525.1 of Glebionis coronaria. NCBI lineage: Eukaryota > Viridiplantae > Streptophyta > Magnoliopsida > Asterales > Asteraceae > Glebionis > Glebionis coronaria. The sequence goes on from CM046882.1 coordinate 159,254,368, forward strand.
GGTCTTCCTAGAACTGACAGTTTGTTTTCATGCATTTGTTTCATGTATCATTGTCGTAGGAATTTTGACTAAGTAATGGTTGGTATATGACTGACCATATTTAGTCGCATGTGCTTTTATCAAATCATTTTGTTTTGATGAACCGGCCCATAGGCGTTCATCCTCATTATGTCATTTTGTTTAGGTGAACCCGACCCACGGGGGTTCACCCAAACCCATGTCATTTTCATTATCATGCATTCATACACTGTTTTCATGCACAATTTTTTTTTCATGTTTATATGCATAACTTTTTTTCATGTTTATATTATGTTAATCAGATTAATCATTGCATTTTGTTTTATACTGTCAGATGGTTTTCACACATGAACAAGAGCAACTGAATTCAGCAGTTCAGGCTGCTATGCAAGCCATGCTTCCTCAAATGAGGAATGAAATTCGGGCAGAGGTGCAAGCTGCCAACAATCAGCACCAGCACGAGCACCAGAATCCTCCTCCTCCAACTCCAGCTACCCTGATCACATGGCTGGAGCGATTCAATAAGCAGCGTCTGAAATCTTTCGAGCAGACCGATAGCCCTGCTGAGACTGAGAGCTGGATAGCTCACATTGAGAAGATCTTTGACGCAATGGGATGCGACTCTGTCTTTAAGGCAAGGTTAGCCTTCTACAAGTTTGAAGGGAACGTGCTTGCTTGGTGAAAGGCACTTAAGCTATCGAATGTAGGCGACGACTGGGTGACTGGCTTGACTTGGGCAGAATTTAAGGAGTTGGTTATGGGGCAGTTCTTCCTGAAAGCTGAGCAAGATAAGCTCAAGAGGGAGTATCATGGTATTAGGCAGAGAGCTGGGGAAAACAGCAATGAGTTCATGCAGAGGTTTCTTCGACTGGCTGGATTCCTTGGCGCAACAACCGGGACAGTAGAAGAGCAGGCGTATCACTTTCGCTGGGCTCTTCGCACATATGTCGCCAATAACTTGGTGTGTGCTACCTTTAATATGGTGGCACAAGTAGCTGATGCAGCCCGCAAGTTGGAGATGCTGCAAGAGAGGGATGAGTTTGGAGAGGCAGAAAGACCCGACAAAAGGTATATTTCGTCATCAGTGGTGATCATTTCATTTAATTAAGTACTATTCAAATATTTAACTTTCTCTATACAATTGCATTTTTCAGGCATAAGACTGGGGACCGGTCCCAACCGGCCACTCAACAGCAGAATCAACCTAAGGGTAACGGTCAGACCCATGACCGTTTTGCTTCAGATAGGCGTGGCAGTATTGACGATTACTATAGAAACGTTAATAACTCCAACAGCAGCAGGTCCCTAAACTTACTCATTTTTATGTTATATACTTTATGATTCATAATTCTGACACTTCAACATCTACTACCAGGAATCATGGCAACGGACGAGAGTAGGACCGCAGAGGTTCATAGCCCAACCGTGCAGCTACATCTGGTATTACATCTTACGATTTTCTACATTGTTAGTTTGTACCCAATAAACATGTCTCACATATAATTTTCTGAAACAGGCTCCCGGCCAGCTAGGGCACCTGTTGGAAGGTATACTCACCCTCTTTGCACTACGTGCAACCACAGACACCCACGGCCATGTCGCCGTGATAGCGATGCTTGCTTCAACTGTGGCCAGCCATGCCATCGCATGAAGGACTGTCGTAAGGGTGAGATCGAGGGCACTTCTGTACATGCCGACTCCAAGCCACCCCTACTACTGGATGGGCATACATGACCTCGCGTGATTAGGCCAACAAGTCAACAGGTACCATAACTGGAATCTTATATGTATGGTCTAGCTGCATGCGTATTATTTGACACGGGGGCTACGCATTCGGTCATATCCATTATTTATGCCAAGCGTGTTAGGATATCCCCTATGCCATTAGAAAACATCTTAAACATTTCCAAGCCCTTAAGAGACTCTGTACGCATCCCACATGGGTACAAGGGTCTTCACCTTGAGTTCGATGACAAAATTCGTCCAGTTGACGCACTTCCTTTGGACATGTGAGACTTTGACATGATATTAGGCATGGACTGGCTATCCAAACACCACGTCACCATAGACTGCCACTCATATCGGGTCATTTTCGGTGATGTAAACGCACTAGAGTACAATCACAAGGGTTTTATACCCGGAAGGTCTGTACAAATAATTTTAACCTTACAAGCACGTGCATTACTGTCACATGGTTGTGAGGGCTACTTAGCTACTGTTCATGATATGGAGGCTGCATCTCCATCCATCCAGAATCATCCTATCGTGTTAGAATTTACAAACGTGTTTCCTGGAGAACTTCCAGTCATACCACCTGCTCGTGAAGTAGAATTTAATATTGAGCTCATTCCAGGAGTTGAGCCAATTTCCAAGGCTCCTTATCGCATGGCTCCAATAGAGCATAAGGAGTTAAAGGAACAATTACATGAACTTTTGGAACGAGGTTTCATCCGCCCTAGTGCATCTCCATGGGGTGCACCAGTTTTATTCGTGAAGAAGAAAGACGACAGTATGCATCTCTGCATTGATTATCGTGAGCTTAATAAGATCACCATCAGAAATCGATATCCTTTGCCACGCATTGATGATCTGTTTGACCAACTCCAAGGGGCAAAACATTTCTCCAAGAGTGATCTGAGGTCTGGCTATCATCAGTTACGGGTGAAAGAGCAGGACATCGCCAAGACTGCTTTCTGTACACGTTATGGACAATACAAATTCCTAGTCATGCCATTTGGCCTTACCAATGCTCCAGATGTTTTCATGTACTTGATGAACCTTATCTTCCATGAGTTTTTGAACAAGTTCGTAATTGTCTTCATTGACGATATTCTGATTTTCTCTAAGTCAAAGGAGGAACACGAAGACCATCTTCGTACAATATTACAGATACTTCGCAAGAAGCAGCTGTATGCCAAGTTATCTAAATGCGAATTCTGATTAAGCAAGGTGGCGTTTATATGCCACATAGTATCCGCAGAGGGAATAACCATGGATCCTGTGAAGGTTGAGGCTATTACCAAGTGGCGAAGACCGACATCAGCAACTGAAGTTCACAGCTTTCTAGGCTTAGCTGGTTACTACCATAGGTTCGTAGAGAAGTTTTCCCGATTAGCACTGCCATTGACCAAACTGATGCGAAAAGGGGAGAAATTCGTTTGGACTGAAGAAAGAGTGAAGAGCTTTGAAGACCTAAAGTAGAGGCTGGTATCTGCACCTATTCTTACTCTCCCATCTGGTACAGGTGTATTTCAGATCTATAGTGATGCTTCAGGGAAGGGCCTTGGATGTGTTCTCATGCAACATAAGGAAGTGATTGCTTACGCATCACGATAGCTTAAGCTATATGAGAACTATCCTATGCATGACTTGGAACTTGTAGCAGTTGTGTTTCCACTGAAGATATGGAGGCACTACTTGTATGGCGAATAATGTGATATCTTCACAGATCACAAGAACCTAAAATACATCTTCACTCAGCGTGAATTGAACATGAGGTAGAGAAGACGGTTAGAGCTGTTGAAGGATTATGACATTAATCTGCAGTATCATCCCAGCAAGGCGAATGTAGTGGTAGATGCCCTTAGTAGAAAGTCGGGTATGATCAACGGCATTAAGATAGAGGAATAGATCATACGAGACTTGGAGCGGCTGGATATTGAGATCATGGTACGTAGACAACATGGCTACTGGGCTAATCTTAGAGTGGAGCCTGACTTACTCTCTAGGATTAATGAAGCTCAGAAGGATGATGGTGAAATCTGGGAAATTATTCAGAACTTAGATCAGCAGACGGTGTTTCGGTTAGATGATGACGATATCTTATGGCAGGGCACTAGACTTTGTATTCCTGATGATCTTACACTTAGGTAGGCGTTATTGGCTGAAGCTCATAGCTCCCCATTCTCCATTCATCCTGGTTCTACCAAGATGTACCACGGCATCAAACAGTATTTTTGGTAGAGTGGTATGAAACAGGATGTTGCTACCTATGTCTTCAAATGTCTTACCCGCCAGCAAGTTAAGATCGAGCATCAACGATCTAGTGGTCTACTACAACGATTAGACATTCTAGAGTGGAAGTGGGACAAGATCAACATGTATTTTGGCACCGGACTTCCGCAGACCAAGAGGAAGAATGATGCCATTTAGGTTATCGTTGACCGACTTACCAAATCAGCTCATTTCTTACCGATCCACAAGGATGATCCAGTTAGCATATTGGCTGACACATATAAGAAGGAGATCATGAGACTTCATGGTACTCCATCCAGTATCGTCTCGGACAGAGATCCTCGGTTTACATCGCGATTTTAGAAAGTCTGTAGAAAGATTGGGGCACCAAACTTACGCTTAGCACGGCTTTTCATCCTCAAACAGACGGACAGTCGGGGCGTAGCATTCAGACATTAGAGAACATTCTTCGAGCGTGTGCTTTAAAATGGACAGTAAGCTGGAACGATTATATCTGCTTGGTAGAATTTGCATACAACAATAGTTGGCACGCCAGCATCAAGTGTGCACCGTTTGAGATGTTGTATGGTAGGAAGTGTCTCACCCCAATTTGTTGGGATCAGGTTGGTGAGCGAACACTTGAAGGTCCGGAGATGATAGAGTTGACAAACGAGAAAGTCGATGTAGCTAAGGCAAAATTGTAAGAAACTCGTGCACGTCAAAAGAGTTATGCCGACAAGCATCATAGAGATTTGCATTTCAACGTGGGAGATCATGTCTTTCTCAAGGTATCACTGGCGCGTGGATTTAGGTGTTTCAGAATCAAAGGAAAACTCAGTCCTCGATTGATCGGACCATTTGATATCCTCGAACGAGTCGGTGAAGTATCGTATCATTTAGCGTTACCTCCACAGCTTTCTTACGTTCATAACTTCTTTCATGTGTCCCTACTCAGAGGGGACAAGTATCATCACCTTCACATGGTTCAATATCCACATGAACAGATTGAAGATCTTACCTTCATTGAGGAGCCCGAACGAGTTCTTGATCATCAACAGCGAGTCATGAGGAAGAAGATGATTCCATTCGTCAAAATCCTTTGGAGGGACTATACCGAGCGGGAAGCCACTTGTGAGACAGAGGAGTCTATCCAGACTTCTTACCCTCATTTTAAGTTTTGATTCGGGTATTTCCTCTTTCGGTTTACGTTATTTATAATTCGGGGACGAATTACTCTTTTTAGGGGGGAAGAGTTGTAAAACCCGCATATAAATGCCATGAACAGTACACTACGTAAACGTACGAACCAATTAAAACTTTCCATTTATGTCATGTACACGTGTCACGAACATTAAATTCAGAAACTACGTACATGTTAGTGCACGATAATTATTAAGTACGTGATAATACACGACAGTTATTAAGTATAATAATTATAATCACGAACACACGATCACGAACATTTATGAACATGATAATAATTACGTATAATAATTATAACACGACTATTAGAACACGATATGTACATAGTATATGTAACACGAACATTTAAACACAAACTAGAACGAATAATAAACACGAATGCACCTGAGTATTAGCTTAAACATAAAAGGGCACGGGTTTTGCCTCGGGTCTTGTTATAGACGCGGACAAGGAAGACAAAGAGGGGGCCCAATCCCTTTTTTGTTTAACTAAAGGAAACTAAAAACACAGAGTTTATCATAACATAATATTTACAGAAAAATTAAAAACCCTAGCCCCCTCCTCCTTGTTGCCGCCGACCATCAAAGAACACCAAGGGTGTTGTGGGTTTTGATCTTTGATTTTAATAGATTTGTAACACCCCCAAATTTATACAACATAGTACAGCGGAAGACTAGTTGGTGTTACGGGATAGCACATTACTTACATCATAGACAACGCATAAAAATCGCGTCGTTTAATAATAAATCATTTCCATTCTTAAATATCAAAGTTACATCGGTCCCAAGTCATTATATTTCATACAAAGTTTTACAAAGTATTTGAATGGAAAATATTGTTTAGGTGCGGGCCATGAATTCTTGTTGTCTTCCCGAGAATTACCTTCAAGTACCTGAGATAAAACATGTTAAAAGAAAAGGTCAGCGATAACGCCGAGTGAATTCATAGAGTTTAATAAAATCCATCAATATAATATCAGTATAAAATTATTACTGAAAATCATTTTATACAAATCATTTTAATAGGCCATAAAATAGCCAAAGTCGTTTTATACAAATCCTTATCGAAAATCATAATATAGGCATTTGCCGTAAAAATCATTATACGAGCCAATGTCGTAAAAACATCATACAATACGTCTTATGACGTTGTATAAAATCAAATAAAAACCGTTATATGAATATGGTTATGAAAACCAAAATACAATCATAATATCAATAGTATGACCCTGTATTGCTAGTCGGCAATACATCGTAATTCGGAGCGTCTATTATTATTTTGTTAATTCGGATTATTATAAGCCGCATGACATTGTTACCTTACTAAACCAACAACGGGTAGCTAACCCGATACAAATTTTGCCCATCTAAAGTAGCGTGTCGTCACAAAGGTCACGCAATTGAAATCTTCTCATACATAAATTCGCTTACCAATCAATGTGGCACGACGGGGATCAACCGTCAAGGCGCGAACTGGGGTGATCGTCCCCAAATAGTACTATTATATGCATAAGCGTCTACCAACTCTCGGTAGTTCAAAATTCATGCTAATGGGACTTTTAGTGACATAACCTAACTTTAATAATCCATTTTATTTCATCTATCGGGTCCATTAATCATTTATCGGGTCATATAATCGGGTCATTCAATCATTCGGGTCCAAAATCAGTAAACAAACAATCGGGACAAATGGTATCCTATTTTATAAAAACTAACATGTTATCTCCCTCGCGGGTTTATAAAACATTTATAAAAAAACATTTAAAAGAGTGCGAGGCTATGAACTCACGTTGATATGGGAAGGCGGGTTATCGGCGATTCGGAAGTATGGTACGTGCTTCAATCACGGAAACCTAGACAAATAATACTCGGTCTTAGACGTTTGTCCAATGACTTTAAAAATAACAATTATGTATACATATGATGATTATATATATATGATGATCAAGTGGGTTTACATATTCTCGTTACTCATTTTAGTGTTATATGTCGATAGTTTTTATACTAGTTTACTAGTTTTACCCGTTTACGTGTCTTAAGCCCAATAAGCTTATTATAAGTTATTTAACTTATTTTAATCTATTTTGTACCTATATTATCAGTATGTATACTTTCCAAGTTGGGCCTAAATGGGTTAAACCCAATAGATTCTATTTACAAGTTTTTATCCTATTTAGTCCATTTATTAGTCCAATATGTTTATTTAACTTGTTAATGTCCGTATGCCCTATAGTTCGGGTTTTATCGGTTTTTACTTGTATTAGTTACCTATACATCAGTATATGACTTTTATAAACTTTACATTAGACGGGTTTGGTCGTCTAAGTTTTATTTGGCGAAAAACGTTAATTTTACGGCGATTGCCGAAAAAGTCGTATAGTTGTTATTAGTTATAAATATTATTTTACCACCATTTATATAATTTAACCATTTAATTAACCTTTTATACATATTTATATAAATAAGTTTTATAAGTTAGTGGGTTTTTTTTATTTTACATTTTATATATTAAAATGTGAGTGCTTATATAATAGTATTATTCTTTAATTTCCAAAAATCTGATTTTTAACTTCATCTTCACCAAAACTGCCATATCTTGAGTTCTACATGGAGATAGAAGCTAAACTTTTTATCACATAAACTACATGATATGTGCTACATTTAACTCTTCTATAGCTACTGTTGAATCATCCTTTAAGTATTTTCTAAAAATCGTCCAAAACAGTAACTTCAGATTTATACCCTAAACTTGTTTTGATCATATCTCACTCATTATTTTGATTCCATTGCATGGCCAACTCTCACATGTGTACAAGACCCATAGCTTACTGTAAATCCATTCTACTTCATCATTTTATCAGTCCATGACGTATTTACTTACTGTTTTATACAGCCATGTAAATTAATCAAGATTTTAACCTTGTTTCATATGGTTTTTCACCTTTTTAATCATGTTTATCAACAACAAATCCCCACATAACATTTTTATCATCATATAATCATCATAAATATATACAATAGGAAATAAAATACATGTTTAAATAATCAAAATAACAAGAAGATGAGGAGGACAATCTTTATACCACCAAGTTGATGTAGGTTATGATTTGGACATGGTTTTTGTTGGAGAAACTTGTGAATAATCATGACCATCTTCAAGACCACCATGCTCCTGAACTCCTTGTGGAAAATCAGCCCTCCTACTCCATGAAAACTCCTCCTTGGATGTTATAAGCACCACCAATCAATAGGGTTTCAAAAGAGCTTCATCTTATGTGTAAATAACATAAGATTCCATGGTAAATTTTTGATCAAATGGGTGTTTTTGGTGAGATATGGGACGGCCAAATGGGAGAGATGGGAGAAAGATTAAGTTGTTTTGCATGTTAGAAATGAGGAGAGTGGTAGAGTTGATGGTTTTGTGTAGTGGAGGCTTACTTTGTAAGCTAAAGTTAACAAGTGTTAACTTGTAGCTACTAATTTGCCACATCACTTGATGTGGTGGTAGCTTGTGAACCGTCCCATGTGTGGGGTGAGGCAAGATTTATCTTGTCTCATCCCACTAATTTACGGGTATTCCTCGATTCTAGTTTCCTCGATTTGCGTGCCCTCGGGTCGTTTTACGAAAAACGTTTTTATAAATTATGAATCGACGTCACAAAACGAATCCAATAAAAATTGTCTCATCAAAAACGGAGTTCGAAAACGTAGATACGTAATCCTAAGGTTTCCGGTTTAGTCGTAAAGGACGTTAAAATAAAATCGTAAGTCCTAATCTCTTCTCGTAAATTTGTGAGTTTATGAACCAACACAAATTTAAAACTCCAAAATAATATTCTCAGATAAATTTATTTTCTGAAATGTCGGACTGTCACCAAAGACGGTGTATGTAAACGTAAGCACGTAACGTTAAATCCTCCGGTTTAGACGTAGTCGATGCTACTCCAAGACGTAAATCCAAATTTCTTCCCAAAAATATGTGAGTTCATATTGTACATTGTTTTTAAATAATATTGAGAATAAAATATCAACCATAAATTGACGGATTGTCACAGCATTTACCCCTAAACAGGATCTTTGTCCTCAAAGATCATCTTACCTTACTACTCGCTTCTTATAGAGTTAAAGCCAGGTGGGTATTTCCTCCACACTCGGTCTTTTCTCACAAGTATAATCCATTATAATACGGGAGTTTCATCAAACATAACTACGGGAATAAGATCAGGCTAAATGTTGACTTACTTTCTCTATCCATGATGTTCACGGGTTTCTGATGAATGCAACTTTTCGCCGATCTAAGCTCTACTAAGAATAATCAGAATTTCACTTGATAGATATTCCATCAAGTTTGATTTACGAAACATAATTCACGCAGTCTTTGAAGTCCTAGGGTAGATCCAGCTTATATGCCTTTCAATCCCAACTTTTTACATCATTTCAATGGTCCCATACAACGGGGACTTATATCCCATGATTTGTCAGATCATGAATTCATTTTTCCAAGGTTAAAAATTGTGGCATAACTTCGCTACCCATTTGGCACTTCAAGATCTACATTTCTCATTCACATAACCTCCTGCTCACTATCGGCAGTTAATAATCAAATCCTAATTTCAACAATCGTTTCAGATCTCGCGGGTCGGGTATTTTGCAAGGATAGGTTCGCCATCATAGGAAACCTTAAACCTAAAAGACACGTCCAACTCACAATGGGTGTATGTCGGGTGTCTTCATCTCAACTCCTGCTTACAAATGCTCTAATATAGATTCTAACAAGATTCGATCTCAATCCTAATACGACGATTATCAAGGATAATCTCTCCAAAGGAAAGCGATTATACGGTCTATTACCAAAGGTCAATCATTCAAACATAAAACAACACTTCTATTACTCTGTATCGTTACTTTACCTCGTCCCTTCGATTTGGGATGGTACATAGTACTCTCATCAAGGTTCGTTCTTAATGACTTCTGAGCAAATCTCTAGAAATTCGATGCGAAGCGAGGATCTTGATATAGATGATCGATACAGGCACGCTATGTTTACATAACTCTTTTTGCATTTATCATTAACGAGAATGATATTAGCAGATTTGGTCAGTCTGTCGACGATGACCCAAATCGAATCAAATTTAGATGATGACCTTTGCAATAGCTAGACGTTTTACTAATGTATGAGGCGATGTCTGCCTTCATAATTCGTCATCAATACAACTTCTTCAGACAAAGATACTTTTAGTCAAAAATGACATACATAGAATACTTATACTTACAAATTCCAATTTAACTCTATCTCACCATCCTCCATATTTAGGCAACCATAAGTGGTCTTTAAAATATTTAACGCCATTGGCTTCTCAAATCTGTTGGTTCACATTAGCCGTGAAACCCTTCACTATTTATATTATCCTTTTCTACAAACATTGTTTATTTTTATATCGTTCGGTAATTTATTCTGCACCTTCATTATTAAGGAACACGTCCTAACTGGTTCTTTATCTTTTATACATAATGCGTCGGTATCTATATTCACTTCACCTGATGATATAAGTATCATGTCCACAATTTACTTTAGATATTCTTTCTATATTAAGCGTCAGTAATTACGTTCACTTTCTCCAGATGAAATAAATATCATAACTTTATTTATTCAAAATTCTTTCTTCATATTCTTTATGTTTCAGTTTCGTCTCAACTATCATTTTTATCAGTTTTCCTCAATCCGGCGTCTAAAGCGTCGATAATTATTATAATTAATTAAATAATTATTACTTAATTTTTATGAAGCGTAAACGTAAAAGTTTTAAATTTCTTAGTTCGACTAATTATATAAAATGTTCAAAAAAATAATTTGAATTTAATTAACAAGATTTTTGTTGAATTATCGAAAATATTTAATAAGATTTCGTAAATGTTCGAAAAAAAACTTTGTTTATACTTTGGTCAAAGTTTTCTTAGTTAAAAGGCAGAAATTATCGTTTCAAATTTCAAGTTATGGTTTAAATGGTTTCCTCAATCCTTCTTAGGTTATCTTGAGGTATACACAAACATTTACCCCTAAACAGAAGTTTAGTTAAATGGTTTGTGTATAAGGGAGTAATCCCTTTAAACATCCTTTGTTATTACATTTGTCAAAACATATTTCTATTTTTCTTTTTGGTAAAAAAAAACCAAAGTCTTAAAAGGGCTCTTAATTTTTGAAGAGTCTATATGCATACATCTTACCATTATTAATCCTACGGTCATTTTATGTAAAGGATTAAGTTTTTAATCCCTAAGCGTTAATGGTTCTAATCTTTGAAAAGTCATTATAGCTTCCATTATCTATTAATCACATGGTTAAATCATGTAAATGATTAAGTCTTAAATCTCATGTTAAATATTCAAGGTACAGGTTTTCATTGTTCGGCCAATTCAGGGCAGTCTATAAATAATTATTAACTCATTCTTATTCTTATAATCAAACATATAGTCCTTAATGATCACGAGCATGAATTTATCAAATTACAGCCTACACACGTGATTCACCAAATTTATGAATACAACATGTGTATTAGCCAATTCAAACGACATCACGTGAAACTCATAATGTTCATTACAAGTTCTGGATGTAGTGATTGGAATACATAATCTCTTTCGTAGATGCGAAGTTGATGATAACCATGCTATGGATCAAATTTGCTAGAACCTTGTAAATGATCGAACAATTCTTCCATTTCGAGTTATGGATATCGTTTTCGATTGTCAATTTACTCAGTCACAGTATTCTATAAATATAAGGAAAGATAACACCATAGCTCTTCAGGATGACAGGCTTGGTATAATAAAATCTTTCTCCGACAACTCTCTATTGCACGGTAATTCCTTAAATTCAGATGGTGCTGACGTACAGTGCACAAGCCACAAGCGCAGCACCGGGAATATAATCAATACCAATTTCAATTTGCCTTAATGGCGAAAGTTTAGGTAAGTCATCAATAAATACCTCCTAAAGTTTCAGATAAGATAAACATCTTTTAATAAATTCATATTAGGTTCTTTCTAGATTATAATATCTATGACTAATTCACAACCATTCACGGTAATATTTCAAGTCTAAATGCATGATAAAATCATCCATCAAGAATTATTTAGATCACTTTTGATAATCAACATCTTATCATTTAGGGAAATTTTATTCGAGTTCCCATCAATTAAGACAATGTCGTCATGTCGTAATCAATCAATCCATTCTACGGGCACTATCAACTTTCCAGTTGCATTGCCGTCGATAAGATGTGAACTTCTCAAAAGACTAAAAATAACTCATAATCCTTCACAAGTTCAGGGATATTAGGATACACAACTATCATCTAAAGAGTAAGGTCAACGCATAATCTATGCGATAGAATTTCAAATCGGATACAGATGAAAACATTTAATGAATATGAATATATCCCATGTTTTAATAATTTGAGTACGCATTCGAAAGCTCCTTGGATCGTTACCCAGGTCATTCAAATGAAATCAAATCATAAGAAATGATAAGAACGTCAATACATCCAGTCGGGTATCAACACTCGGTAATCATATACATTTCCTAAGAATCTCACTACGGGAGAATTGGACAAGAAAGAATTGTAAATTGTCAAATAAGACAATTTCCACAGATGAGTAAATTCAACTCAGAAGAATAGATGCTACAGGCACATATGTAGGTGTCCCCAACATTATGTCCCTATTTTTCACTTCTTGCAGATCTCATAAATTTTAATCTTTCACAATCTTCAAAGAAATTTAGCGTTTATTAATCAGTTTTATGGTGACTACTAATCAGTCTTGCATAGTCCATTCCAAATTGTATGTAGGCGCGCAACTATATACAATTTCAAGATTAACGATGCAATACTCAGTTCGTCAAAATTTTATCATCATGTTTATAATAAACATTTTCATGCTTAATTCTTATACAAGAATCAAAAATAAATTTACAAAGATTTTCTTTGTTATGAAAACAATTAGATTTTACAAAGTGTTTTATAAACAACTTAATTTCAATAACAATCACTTATAAATTTCACTATGAATAATCCTTATAGTGATGAAAATTCAATTTTCTCAAAGGATACCGTTTTAACTTTATAAAAACAATGTGTGATCTGCAAAAGAGTGATGAAGAGTTGTTCACCAAGAACTAACTACGATATGATAGGAAATGAGCTTAGCCAAATAATCATGAGGTTCATGACCTCAATGTCACTCAAGAATATAAAGAGAATAATTCACAACGTAACTCAAATCAATATGAGTACTTGTTCAATGGTGGCATCACTAATGCGAACATTAGGATGAAGCAATAAGAGATAGATAACATTGATACATGTAGAATTTAGCAATCATAGGTAGTCTTTTCATTAATCACAAACAAGTCAAATTGTACCGTAACACATTATGTGTCACTATGTCATACAATTCTCAGAACTCATCCTACCAACTGATGTCACAGTTAAGTTAGGGATTATTTTTAAAAAATACGACAATGAATACTAATCTACAAGGGTCATTAGGTGTTCCACATGTCCCGGAAGATCCATCGGTCTCAATTCAGAAGAAGATTTCTTCAATTTATTTCTTGGACACTGGGCATCCTCATTAGTGGACAATGGCCTAGGAACAACCCTTAACACGAATCAACAATCAATTAAAACCTTATAATTTAATCACAAAACTTAACGATTTCCTCTTAACAATCTCATATTCCATACAGGTTAAATTTTACTTTATTCAAGTTTCAATCAATTTTATACTCAATTCGATATCCTACCTCATTATCCAATACTTACAACCTTATTCTTCGGCCTTGTAAAGGCAATACAATCTCAATATGAATCAACACTTAATTTCCAATCCTATTAGCTCTTACAACAACAATTATCAAACGAGTCATTAATATGAAATGACTTGATCATTCAACTAGACTTCTCGGAAAGGTATTAGTGGCATGAGGCTTTTGGGTAATGGTTCCAATGACAGTCTCAAGTGCAACATTCACCCCTTTCGATTCTCAAATTTAAGAATTGGGTGACAATGAATCAGATGACATCTTTCTAGGTGGTGATGTTTTGTCAAACTCCACTTTATAAGAAAAGATCGTCAAAACATCGATATCAGTCTTAATCTCGCCAATTCTTCTTCAATATCACGATCAACTAATATCTACATTTCTACGAGTATCAACCATTTGTTGGGATCATAAATATCCACAACTTGGTTTAGATCTAGGATAGCTAGAATTCCTACGAGAATAGCTTCGATAAATTTACTAGGGGATTTAGGGTTTCTTGTGACAATCTACGTCGTATAAATACCTCGTATAAAAATCAAAATAATCATCAAACAATCATGTAATAAAATTACATCATATATATATATATATATATATATATATATATATATATATATATATATATATATATATATATATATATATATATATATATATATATATATATATATATATATATATATATATATATATATATATATATATATATATATATATATATATATATATATATATATATATATATATATATATATATATATATATATATATATATATATATATATATATATATATATATATATATATATATAATCCAAGTTATATATATATTAAAATAACACTTCTCAGTCTTGGCCTTGTCGGTAACTCGTGAATTCTTCGGCACCGTTATAGTCAAAAGATTTTTTAGACATTTTTAGAAAAATGTTTATGGTTAAAAGATTTTGAAATGTTTTATTCAAAACCTTGGTTTTAAAAATCTTTCGTTCTCTATAACGAGAGCTCTGATACCAAACTGTAACACCTCCAAATTTATACAACTTAGTACAGCGGAAGACTAGTTGGTGTTACGGGATAGCACATTACTCACATCATAGACAACGCATAAAAATCGCGTCGTTTAATAATAAATCATTTCCATTCTTAAATATCAAAGTTACATCGGTCCCAAGTCATTATATTTCATACAAAGTTTTACAAAGTATTTGAATGGAAAATATTGTTTAGGTACGGGCCATGAATTCTTGTTGTCTTCCCGAGAATTACCTTGAAGTACCTGAGATAAAACATGTTAAAAGAAAAGGTCAGCGATAACGCCGAGTGAATTCATAGAGTTTAATAAAATCCATCAATATAATATCAGTATAAAATTATTACTGAAAATCATTTTATACAAATCATTTTAATAGGCCATAAAATAGCCAAAGTCGTTTTATACAAATCCTTATCGAAAATCATAATATAGGCATTTGCCGTAAAAATCATTATACGAGCCAATGTCGTAAAAACATCATACAATACGTCTTATGACGTTGTATAAAATCAAATAAAAACCGTTATATGAATATGGTTATGAAAACCAAAATACAATCATAATATCAATAGTATGACCCTGTATTGCTAGTCGGCAATACATCGTAATTCGGAGCGTCTATTATTATTTTGTTAATTCGGATTATTATAAGCCGCATGACATTGTTACCTTACTAAACCAACAACGGGTAGCTAACCTGATACAAATTTTGCCCATCTAAAGTAGCGTGTCGTCACAAAGGTCACGCTATTGAAATCTTCTCATACATAAATTCGCTTACCAATCAATGTGGCACGACGGGGATCAACCGTCAAGGCGCGAACTGGGGTGATCGTCCCCAAATAGTACTATTATATGCATAAGCGTCTACCAACTCCCGGTAGTTCACAATTCATGCTAATGGGACTTTTAGTGACATAACCTAACTTTAATAATCCATTTTATTTCATCTATCGGGTCCATTAATCATTTATCGGGTCATACAATCGGGTCATTCAATCATTCGGGTCCAAAATCAGTAAACAAACAATCGGGACAAATGGTGTCCTATTTTATAAAAACTAACATGTTATCTCCCTCGCGGGTTTATAAAACATTTATAAAAAAAAAAACATTTAAAAGAGTGCGAGGCTATGAACTCACGTTGATATGGGAAGGCGGGTTATCGGCGATTCGGAAGTATGGTACGTGCTTCAATCACGGAAACCTAGACAAATAATACTCGGTCTTAGACGTTTGTCCAATGACTTTAAAAATAACAATTATGTATACATATGATGATTATATATATATGATGATCAAGTGGGTTTACATATTCTCGTTACTCATTTTAGTGTTATATGTCGATAGTTTTTATACTAGTTTACTAGTTTTACCCGTTTACGTGTCTTAAGCCCAATAAGCTTATTATAAGTTATTTAACTTATTTTAATCCATTTTGTACCTATATTATCAGTATGTATACTTTCCAAGTTGTGCCTAAATGGGTTAAACCCAATAGATTCTTTTTACAAGTTTTTATCCTATTTAGTCCATTTATTAGTCCAATATGTTTATTTAACTTGTTAATGTCCGTATGCCCTATAGTTCGGGTTTTATCGGTTTTTACTTGTATTAGTTACCTATACATCAGTATATGACTTTTATAAACTTTACATTAGACGGGTTTGGTCGTCTAAGTTTTATTTGGCGAAAAACGTTAATTTTACGGCGATAGCCGAAAAAGTCGTAAAAATCAAGTTTATAGTTGTTATTACTTATAAATATTATTTTACCACCATTTATATAATTTACCCATTTAATTAACCTTTTATACATATTTATATAAATAAGTTTTATAAGTTAGTGGGTTTTTTTATTTTACATTTTATATATTAAAATGTGAGTGCTTATATAATAGTATTATTATTTAATTTCCAAAAATCTGATTTTTAACTTCATCTTCACCAAAACTGCCATATCTTGAGTTCTACATGGAGATAGAAGCTCAAATTTTTATAACATAAACTACATGATATGTGCTACATTTAACTCTTCTATAGCTACTGTTGAATCATCCTTTAAGTATTTTCTAAAAATCGTCCAAAACAGTAACTTCAGATTTATTCCCTAAACTTGTTTTGATCATATCTCACTCATTATTTTGATTCCATTGCATGGCCAACTCTCACATGTGTACAAGACCCATAGCTTACTGTAAATCCATTCTACTTCATTATTTTATCAGTCCATGACCTGTTTACTTACTGTTTTATACAGCCATGTAAATTAATCAAGATTTTAACCTTGTTTCATATGGTTTTTCACCTTTTTAATCATGTTTATCAACAACAAATCCCCACATAACATTTTTATCATCATATAATCATCATAAATATATACAATAGGAAATAAAATACATGTTTACATAATCAAAATAACAAGAAGATGAGGAGGACAATCTTTATACCACCAAGTTGATGTAGGTTATGATTTGGACATGGTTTTTGTTGGAGAAACTTGTGAATAATCATGACCATCTTCAAGACCACCATGCTCCATGAACTCCTTGTGGAAAATCAGCCCTCCTACTCCATGAAAACTCCTCCTTGGATGTTATAAGCACCACTAATCAATAGGGTTTCAAAAGAGCTTCATCTTATGTGTAAATAACATAAGATTCCATGGTAAATTTTTGATCAAATGGGTGTTTTTGGTGAGATATGGGACGGCCAAATGGGAGAGATGGGAGAAAGATTAAGTTGTTTTGCATGTTAGAAATGAGGAGAGTGGTAGAGTTGATGGTTTTGTGTAGTGGAGGCTTACTTTGTAAGCTAAAGTTAACAAGTGTTAACTTGTAGCTACTAATTTGCCACATCACTTGATGTGGTGGTAGCTTGTGAACCGTCCCATGTGTGGGGTGAGGCAAGATTTATCTTGTCTCATCCCACTAATTTACGGGTATTCCTCGATTCTAGTTTCCTCGATTTGCGTGCCCTCGGGTCGTTTTACGAAAAACGTGTTTATAAATTATGAATCGACGTCACAAAACGAATCCAATAAAAATTGTCTCATCAAAAACGGAGTTCGAAAACGTAAATACGTAATCCTAAGGTTTCCGGTTTAGTCGTAAAGGACGTTAAAATAAAATCGTAAGTCCTAATCTCTTCTCGTAAATTTGTGAGTTTATGAACCAACACAAATTTAAAACTCCAAAATAATATTCTCAGATAAATTTATTTTCTGAAATGTCGGACTGTCACCAAAGACGGTGTATGTAAACGTAAGCACGTAACGTTAAATCCTCCGGTTTAGACGTAGTCGATGCTACTCCAAGACGTAAATCCAAATTTCTTCCCAAAAATATGTGAGTTCATATTGTACATTGTTTTTAAATAATATTGAGAATACAATATCAACCATAAATTGACGGATTGTCACAAGATTCGTGTTCGTGTTCATTAACCTCATTCAATCACGCATTCGGTAACATCAAAACCTTAATCTTTTTATTTTTATTTTCTTTTAATCATGTTCATCTGATTTATATATTGAAATAAAACATAATTAAACATGTTAGATAAATCCAAGAATCAAGAAAAGTGGGTTTTGGTGGGGTTTTGTTTCGGCCGACACACAAACCGAGAGCCACGAAACTCTTGGGGGTCTTTTTAGCACCACCAGCCGAGACCTTAAGGTCTCGGTGTGGTCTTGGTTATTCGGTCGCAAGAAAAAGGAACCCCGACTCGAGTCGGGGTAGCATTTGGTTTGATGTCAATGTCAACCGAGACCTATAGGGTCTCGTGGGACTTAGTTTGCAAGAAGTGGGAATCTCGGCTTGAGTCGAGGTGTGATTGGTTCGAGCAGTGACTAGCCAAGCCACATCAGTGGTAACCACCGGCAACAGTCGGTGGTAATTTTGGTTCAGACAGTGGCAACCGGCTAGACCGGGTTAGCCACTGTCAGGGCTGTTTGGTTCGTCTTATATGTTTCGGCTTATATTAGAACACGGGTACGGGTTCGGTAAAATTATAAAATCAGTTTTATACTTATTTAATAAAATTATAACATGACTATTAATTTAATTAAAACATGACTTAGGTTATAATTATTAAGTATAATAATTCATGATTAACCTAAGTATTTTATGTTGACTAATTTAATTAAGTCATGCTTTATTTAATTAAATCATATAACCTATAGTTTATTAATTTATCATGTCATTTATTTAATAAACTACGCTAGTTAACCATGACTTATTTAAATTTGTATAACCTATAGTTTATTAATTAACCATGATATATTATTAATTAATAAAACATGAACTATTATTATTAATTAATAATCTGTTATAACCTAAAGTATTAATTAATAAACTATACTATTAATTACATGACTTATGACTTTTAATTAGTAAACACTAGCTTATATTATTAGCTTATTAATCCAGCTTATTTCTAAATATAGAAACTTTCTATTTCGGGAAACTTACTATTTGTAGAAACTTTCTATTTTTAGAAACTTTCTACTTTTAGAAACTGATCTATTTTTGGAAACTTTCAATTTTTGGAAACTTTCAATTTTTGGAAACTTTCTATTTTTTGAAACTTTCTATTTTTGGAAACTTTCTATTTTTAGAAACTTTCTATTTTTTGAAACTTTCTATTTTTGGAAACCTGCTATATTTAGAAAGTTACTTTTTATTACACTACAAGTATAATAATACAAGAATACAAGATAATGCGTAATCAGAATACATGAAATACATGAATAATATAACGTATCATTTAAAACAGTAAAATAAGACAAGAACATGTAAAACAAGCTAATAAAATACAAGAACCAGTAACGTACTCGGTAACCAGACAACTTATACATGTCCTTTATTTATGTAGCATTAGTGAGGTCGGAGTAGGATTATTCATCCTTTCATCTTTCCTAGTTCACTGGACACAAGGTATGGAATTTCCGTCCTTCAGTATGGACATTCTTTCCTTATTAGGATTCCCCGTTTGCAGCCAACTGTTTTCCCAAGTATATGTTTTATATGTTTTGATTACTTATGTTTAGTTTTAAATGCCTAAGCCATATACATGCATGACTAGTGTCACCTAGTTATGGAGGTACCATAACCATAACACTGGAGGCACCAGTGTTATGACTTCCCCACGGCGGAGTGATTGCTCGTGGTGTCTCTTTACAGTTTTAGCCTTATATTTATATTATCATGTGGGGCGTATGGGTGCATCCTAGTTACATGTTTTACAGGATTTTCATGGTAAATGCGATGTGTGACTTGCATCCTTCACAAGGAGTTGATCCGTCCTACCCAGACTAATTAATTAGAGGCAACCCCTCTAATTTCATGACGAGGTCTCCCCTCCAAGTATTCATGCACGGTGGAACCTCATGACCTATATGGGCTTTTAGCTAATTAATACAGTTTTCATATAAAAACATAAGTCTTTTCAAACTATAAAACCAGTTTTATGAACATGTTCCAGGTTATCTAGGACTTATACATTTCCGCTGCTATTAGTCTTTTATGCTTATGTCATTTCATGATATGCTTGTATATCCGTTTACTGTGCGTTATGCTCAGCCGTTTTCCTTTCATGTTCCTAAATGGCAGATACTCACGGACACTCGTAGACTTTGAGAGTATTTGCATACGGATGGAATCTATCTAGCCTTCATTACTTTATGCATTTCCATACATTACGTTACTTTATTTCTTTGGACATTGTTTAGTCCTTTTCCATTTCAGTACTTATATTCATGTGTGTGAGCTTATACTTGGACTACCGATGTTTGTTTCTGGTATTTCTGTAACACCCCCAAATATTCGTACTTTATTTCAGCGGAAGAGTCGTTGGTGTTACGGTATAGAACATTACTCAAATCATAGACAACGCTTAAAAATCGCGACGTTTAATAATAAAGCATTTTCCATTCATAAATATCAAATTACATAGGTCCTCAGGTCATATTATATCATACAAATTTACAAAACATTTGAATGGAAACTTTATTTGAATGCGGGGCATAATTCTTGTCGTCTTCCCGAGAATTACCTTCAAGTACTTGAGATAAAACATGTTAAAAAGTCAGCAAAAACGCCGAGTGAATTCATAGAGTTTAATAAAAACCATTAGTATATCACCGGTATATAATTATTACCGAAAATCATTTTTTACAAATCTTTACCGTAGGCTATAAAATAGGCCAAAGACATTTTGTACGAATCTTTGTCGAAAAACATAATATAGGCTTTTGCCTTCAAAATCATTATACGAACCATTGTCGTAAAAAGATCATACAATACGTTTTATAACATTGTATAGAATTCAATAAAAACCGTTATATGAAAATGGTTATGTAAAACCAAAACACGAACATAATATCAGTAATAAGACCCTGTATTGCTAGTCAGGCAATATATTATAATTCAATGCGTATATCAATATTTTCGTTATTGGATTATTATAAGCCGCATGACATTTCTACCTTACTATAACAAACAACGGGTAGCTAACCCGTAATTTCTTTTCCAATGTAAAATAGCGTGTCGTCACAATAATCACGCTTATATAAATCTTCTCATACATAAATTTTCTTACCAATCAATATGGCACAACGAAGATCAACCGTCAAGGCGCGGACTGGGGTGATCTTCCGCAAATAGTAATATTATATGCATAAGTGTCTACCAAATCCTTTTAGTTCACAATTCATGCTAATGGGACTTTCAGTGACATAACCTAACTAATAATAATCCATTTCATTTCATTCATCGGGTCACATAGTCATTCATCGGGTCATATAATCATTCGGGTCCATATCAATAAGCAAATAATCGGGACAACTGGTGTCCTATTTTTATTAAAACTAACATTTTATCTCCCTCGCGGGTGTATAAAACATTTCATAAAACTTTTAAAAGAGTGCGAGGCTATGAACTCACATTGATTGGGAAAGGCGGGCTATCGGCGTTTTGGATGTACGGTACGTGCTTCAATCACGGAAACCTAGACAAATAATACTCGGTCTTAAACTTTTGTCCAATGACTTTATAAAAATAATGGTTATGTATATATGATGATATCGTAAGTATGATGATGATCAAGTGGGATTTTATCTCTTCATACAACATTATAGTTGTTATGTGTTAGTCAATTTTTAGACTACTTACACTAGTTTTAACTTGTTTACATATTAAGGCCCAATAAGCCCACTAAAAGCCCATTAAAAGTTCAATTCATTATATTAGCCCATTTATACTTTTAATACTAGGCCTATACTCATATGTTGGGCCCAACTGGGTTAAGCCCATGAGTCCATTAGTGTTTAGCCAAACTAGTTGGGCTAATGGTCCAATAAGACTACTTTGGCCCGTTAAGGTCCATAAGTTATAAAGCTTGGGTTTTATCGGTTTTTAATTGTAAAATGTACTTACATTTCAGTAGATGAGTTATAAAAATGTTACATTAGACGGGTCCGACCATCTAAGTTTTATTTGGCGAAAACGTTAATCTCTCGGTTTTAGTCGAAAAGACGTAAAACTTATATATAGCTTTATAACTTTAGAAAACATTTGAGTTTGTAATTTTATAAAAATGCCATGTTTATTTATCATAGTATATAACTTATTTTATACTACTTATTATTAGTTAGTGGGTTTTACATATGTATTTTATAATAGTATAACTTGAGTGCTCATTTTATATTATATACTTTTATTTCCAAATCTGATTACCAAAGTCACTTTCACCATTTTTGTCATATCTTGAGTTCTACAAGGAGATAGAAGCTCAAATTTTGGAAGCACCAACTACATAATATGTGCTACAAATAACTCATCTTTAGCTACTGCTCAACCATCCTCTAAGTACCCCTAATAATTCGTCCAAAACAGACTATACATATTTGAACCTTAATAGTATTTTGATCATATCTTGCTCATTTTATTGATTTCATTGAGTGGCCAACTCTCCACATATGTAAAAATCATATATATTACCGTATACTCAATAATACAAGTCATTTATCAGGTTATCATATGGTTAATTACTGTTTTATACAGCCTATAAATTTAACGATGATTTTAACATCTTTACATGTAGATTTTAGTCTTTTTGACCAAATCTATTAACACAAGATCCCCACATAATATTTTGATCATCATTTATCATCATATACATATAAATTTATAAATAAAATACAAGATAACATTTACAAAATAAAAATATAATGGAAGAAATGATCTTGTTACCAACCAAGATAGTGAATGTTAAGAACAAGACTTGGTTTTTGATAACCAATCTTATGATAAACCAAGACCACCTTCAAGATCACCCATATATATGAACACCTTGAGAAAAATCAGCTCTAGACTCCAAGGAAAACTTCTTTTTAGATGTTAGGATCACCTCAAATCAACAAGACTTCAAAAGGTTTTCATCTTGTGCAAGTTAAAAACAAGATTCATGGTTTAATTTTTGATCAAATGGGGTGTTTTGGGCGGAGTATGGGACGGCAGTCGGAGGGCAGAGAGAGAGAGATTGTGTTTTTTTTCATGTAAAAATGAGGGTAGTGGTATGTGTTTAGCTAGTTTTAAAAGTTAGTGGTTTTGGTGTGTAACTAAGGACAAGTGTCCTTAGTTATCATGCAACTTTAACACATCAAGGGTTGTGTTAGCTAAGCTTGGCCACCCCTTAGTGGGGATGGGGCAAGTGTTAACTTGTCTCATCCCCACTAATTTACGGGTACTCCTCGATTCTAGTTTCCTCGATTTGCGTGCCCTCGGGTCGACTTACGAAAAACGTTTTTATAAATTATGAATCTACGGCATAAAGCGAATCTAATAAAATTTGTCTCATAAAAAACGGAGTTCAAAAACGTATATACGTAAACCTAGGGTTTCCGGTTTAGTCATAAAGGACGTTCAATTTTGCACGTAAGCCATAATCTTTTCTCGTAAATTTGTGAGTTTATGGACCAACACAAATTTAAAATTCCAAAATGATATTCGAGAATAAATTTATTTCCTGAAATGTCAGACTGTCACCAAAAACGGTGTATGTAAACGTAAGCACGTAACGTAGAGTTCTCTGGTTTAGACGTAGTCGATGATACTTTAATATGTAAACCCAAATTTCTTCCCAAAAATGAGTGAGTTCATAATATAACATTAAAATAATGATTTTAAATAATACTTGAGAATAAAATATCGACCATAAATTGACGGATTGTCATAGCAGTTACCCCTAAAGAGGATCTTTGTCCTCAAAGATCGATTTATCTTACTACCCGCTTCTTATAGAATCAAGACAAGTGGGCATTTCCTCCACATTCAGTCTTTTCTCTCAAGTGTAATTCATTACAATTCGCGAGTTTCATCAAACATAACTACGGGAATACGATCAGGCTTAAGTTTACTTACTTTCTCTATCCATGATGTTTACGGGTTTCTGATGAATGCAACTTTTTGCCGATCCAATCTTCATTAAGAAACAATCAGATTTTCACTTGATACACATTTTATCAAGTTCGATATATGAAACAGAATTCACGCAGTCCTTGAAATCCTAGGGTAGATCCAGTTTATATGCCTTTCAAACCAACTTTTTATGTTATCTCAATGGTCCCATACAACGGGGACTTATTTTCCCATGATTTTTCAGATCATCAATTCGCTTTTTCATGGTGAAATTTTTTGGCATAACTTCGCTACCCATCCTGCACTTTAAGATCTATATCTCACAATGGGTGTATTTCGTAGGGTTAGGTTTGTCATCATAGGCAACCTTAAACCTAAAAGACATGTTCAACTCATAATGGGTGTATGTCAAGTATCTTCATCCCAACTCCTACCTACAGATGCTCTTTATATAGATCCTCACAAGATTCTATCTCGATCCTAATGCGATAATTATCAATGATAATCTCTCCAAAGGAAAGAGATTATTCCGTACATTACCAAAGGTCAATTATTCAAACATAAAACAAGACTTCTAGTGCTTGTATCGTTAATTTACCTCGTCCCTTCGATTGGGGTGGTAAACAGTACTCTCATAAAGGTTCGTTCCCAATGATTCTTAAGGAAATCTATAAAAATTTGATGCAAAGCGAGGATTTTGATAGAGATGATCGATACAGGCACACTATGTTTACTAAACTCCTTTAAATACAAAAGAGTCAACTTCTCCATCGAGAATATATCATTAACGGGAATGATATTAGCAGATTTGGTCAGTCTGTCGACGATGACCCAAATCGAATCAAATCTAGATGATGACCTTGAAATATTTATGATAAGAATCCATGGTGGTTCTATCTCACTTCCAAACAAGAATTATAAGCTGTAGAAGCAATCCGTATGGATTTTTAGCGTTCAGCCTTAACCTTCGCAAAAGTTAGACATGTGCCAACATATGTTGCGATGTTTGCTTTCATATTTGGTCATCCGCACTTCTTCAGATAAGATACTTTTAATCAGAAATGGCATGAATAGAATAATTAAACTTATGAGATTCCAACATAACTACATCTCACAAACCTCTATATTTAGGCAACCACAAGCGGCGT
The DNA here is from genome assembly GCA_025667525.1 of Glebionis coronaria. Classification (NCBI taxonomy): domain Eukaryota; kingdom Viridiplantae; phylum Streptophyta; class Magnoliopsida; order Asterales; family Asteraceae; genus Glebionis; species Glebionis coronaria. The sequence goes on from CM046882.1 coordinate 159,279,965, forward strand.
TTTAAACACTTAACGTCATCGGCTCCTTTTTCTAATGGTTCCATTAGCCGCGAACCCCTTTTTTTTCTTCTATATTATCCTTCTTACAAGCATCAGTTATTTCTAAATTGCTCGGGCAAATTATTTTGCACAGTCAATACTAAGGGACACATCTTAATCGGTCATTTATCCTTTCTACATAATATGTCAACAACTACATTCACCTTCCCCGATGAAATAAATATTATGACCGTATTCATTCAAAAATTCTTTCTTCATATTTTCTAAGTTTTAGTTTCGTCTCAACTATTATCCTTATTAGTTTTGCTCAATCCGACGTTTATAGCGTCGATGAATATTACAAGTAATTAAATAATAAATATTTAATTTTATGAAACGTAAACGTAAAAAGTTTTAAATTTCTCAGTTCCTCCAGTTATAGAAAAATGTTCAAAATAAATTTGAATTTAATTAACACGATTTTTGTTGATTTATCGAGAATAATTAATAAGATTTGTAAATGTTCGAAAACTCTTTGTTTATACTTCGGTCAAAATTTTCTTAGTTGAAAAGCAAAAATTGTTGTTCCAAATTCCAAGTCATGGTTTAAATGTTTTTCTTTGATTCCTTTTAGGTTGTCTTGAGGTATACACAAACATCTACTCCTAAGGGAGTTTAATTAAATGATCTGGATATAAGGGAATGATTCCTTAAAAATTATTTGATAAATATTTGTCAAAAACATTTTTGCATTTTCTTTTTGGTATAACCCAAAGCCTTAGTGGCTCTAATATTTGAAGAGTCAATATAGATTCCATTATCTATTAATCACATGGTTAGATAATGTAAAGGATTAAGCCTTAAATCACATGTTAATTATTCAAGGTACATGTTTTCATTGCTCGGCCAACTCAGGGCAGTCTATAAATGATTATTAACTCCTTTCTATTCTTAGAAACAAACAGATGGTCCTTAATGATCACAAGCATGAACTTATTAAAATACAACTTACACACGCGATTCATCAAATTTATGGATGCTACATGTGCATTGGTCAATGCAAACAACATAACAAGAAACTCATAATGTTCATTACGAGTTCGAGATGTAGTGATTGGAATAGATAATCTTTTTCGCGGATGCGAAGTTGATGATAACCATGCCGTGGATCAAATTTTTGAATATACGCTAGAACCTTGTAAATGATAGAACAAAACTTTTATCTTGGGTAATGGATATCAATTTCGATCGTCAGTTTAATTAGTTCACGATAATCAATAAATATAAGGGATGATAACACCATAGCTCTTCATGATGACGAGCTTGGTAGAATAAAAGCTTTCTAAGACAACTCTCTCAGTTGTACGGTAACTCTTTCGATTCAGATGGTGCTGATGTATAGTGCACATGCCACAGATGCAGCACCGTGAATATAATCAATACCAAATTCAACTTGCCTTAATGGAGAAAGTGTAGGTAATTCACCAGCAAATACCTCCGAAAGTTTCAAATAACAGAAACATCTTTTAATAAATCCACTTTAGGTTCTTTCTAGATTACATGATCTATGACTAGTTCATAACCATTCATGGTATAATTTCAAGCCTAAATGCATGATATGGTCATGAATCAAGAATTATTTAGATCACTTTTGATAATCAACATCTTATCTTTTAGGGGAATTCCACTCGAGTTCCCATCAATTTAGACCATGACATCATGTCATAATCAACCAATCCATTCTAATGGCACTACCAACTTTCCAGTTTTATTACCGTTGATAAGATGATAACTTCTAAAAAGACTAATAATAACTCATAACCCTTCACAAAATCAAGGATATCTGGAGACATAACTACCATTAAAAGAGTAAGGTCAACGCATAATCTACGCGAGAGAATTTCAAATCAGATAAAGACAAAACCATTAATGAAGATGGATATATCCCATGTTTTCATGATTTGAGTACGCATTCGAAAGCACCTCGAATCGTTACCCATGTCATTCAAATGGAATCTAATCAAAAGAAATGATAGGAACGTCGATACATCCAGTCGGGTATCAATACTCGATAATTAGATAGGTTTCCAAGAAATCTTATCATTTAAAGAAATGAACTATAAGGGGATGTCAATTGTCAATTAAGACAATACCCACAGATGAGTAAATTTGATTCAGTAGAATAAATAGTACGGGCACATATGTAGGTGTCCCAAACAATATGTCCCTAATTTGCACTTCCTGCAGATCTCATAAAAATTCAATCTTTCACAATTACAAGGAAAAATGTAATGTTTATTAACAATTTCATGGTGACTACTAATCAGCCTTGCATGGTCCTTTCCAAATTGTACGTAGGCGCGCAAGGATATACAATTTTAGGATTAACGATGCAATACTCAGTTCCTCAAAACTTTGTCATCATGTTTAAAATAAAAATATTTTCATGCTTAATCCTGGAATAAGAATCAAAATGAATCTATAGAGATGTTCTTCGTTATGGAAGCAATTAAATTTTCCAAGGTGTTTCATAAACAACTTTATTCCGATAACGATTACTCGTAAATCTCATTTTGAATAATCCATATGGTGACGAAAATTCAATTTTTATCAAGGGATACTGTTTTAACTTTATAAAAACAATGAGTGATCTGCAAAAGAGTGATGAAAAGTTGTTCACCAAGAACTAACTACAATATGATAGGAAATGAGCTTAGCCAATTAACCATGAGGTTCATGACCTCGATGACACCCAGGAATACAAATAGAAGAATCTACAACGTAACTCTATCCGAAATGAGTACTTGTTCAATGGTTGCATCACTAATGCGATCATTACGATGAAGCAATAAAAGATAGATAACATCGATATATGTAGGATTTACCAATCAAAGGTAGTCTTTTTATTAATCACAAACAAGTTAAAAATTATACCGTAACACATTACGTGTCGCCATGTCATACAATTCCAACAACTCATCCTACCAACTGATGTCTCAGTTAAGTTAGCGATTTTAAAAGATACTACAATGAATACTAATCTACATGAGTCATTAGGTGTTACACATGTCCCGAAAGATCCATCGGTCCAAATTTCAGAAGAAGATTTCTTCGATTTATTTCTTGGACACTAGGCATCCTCGTCATTGGACAATGGTCTAGGAACAACCCTTAACACGAACCAACAATCATTTAAAGCTTTATAATTCAATCACAGGACTCAACGAATTCCTCTTAACAATCTCATATTCCATACGAGTTAAATTTTACTTTATTCAAGTTTTCAACCAACTTATACTCAATGTTACATCCTACCTCATTTTCCATTACTTTCAACCTTATTCTTAGACCTTGAAAGGGCAATAAAAGCTCGATATGAACAACACTTAATTTCCAATCCTATAGCTCTTACAACAATAGTTATCAAATGAGTCACTAGTATGAAATGACTTACACATTCAATTATACTTCTCGGAAAGGTACTAGTGGCATGAGGCTTTTAGGTAATGGTTCCAATGACAGTCTTAGGTGCAACATTAACCCTTTTCGATTTCAAATTTAAGAATTGGGTGACACCGAATCAGATGACACCTTTCTAGGTGGTAAGGTTTTTTCAAACTGCACTCTATAAGGAAAGATCGTCATGACATCGATATCAGATTTAATCTCGCCAATTCTTCTTCAAGATCACAATTAACTAATATCAATATTTCTACGAATATCAAGCATTTTTTTGGGATCATAAATACCCACAACTTGGTTTAAATCTGGAATAACTAGAATTCCTACAGAAATAGCTTCGATTAATTTGCTAGGTAATTTAGGGTTCCTTGTGACAATCTACGTCGTATAAATACCTCGTATAAGTATTAAAATAATCAGCAAACAATCATGTAATCAAATTACAACATATATATATAATCCAAGTTGTATATATATTAAAATAACACTTCTCAGTCTGGCCTTGTCGGTAACTCGGGAATTCTTTGGCACCGTTATAGTCAAAATATTTTTAAATATATTGAGTAAAATGTTTATAGTTAAAAGTTTTTTGAAATGTTTTATTCAAAACCTTGGTTTTAAAAATCTTTCGTTCTCTATAACGAGAGCTCTGGTACCAAACTGTAACCCCCCCCAAATATTCATACTTTAGTTCAGCGGAAGAGTCGTTGGTGTTACGGGATAGCACATTACTCAAATTTTTAGACTTACTTTTTGGTAAGCTGGCGCCTTTCACGTGAGTTGGACTAGATATACATCATTTACTAAACACAAGGACTTATTATGTAAAGGTTGTATTGTCCTAGTTTGTTAGGCCTATAAATACCCCCCATGACTCTCCATGGGGGGTGTGGAAGTTTGTTCATTTTTCTTGTTTTCATTTCACTTGAAATACACACAACATTCCTTCACCTCTCTCTAACTTTCTCTCACTAGAACTAACCATGTTCATCATGTTCTTTGATCATCCCCGACCACCCGAACCATGGTGGGTTTTTGATGCCTTTCAATTGGTATCAGAGCTAACCGGGGGTGTTTTGTATCCGTATGATTCGTGTTTGTGTTCGTGTTACTTTGCTACTCATGAATCACGGTTGGTATTTTTTTCTCATTTCATATCTAAAAATATCAACTTTTGTGTTTCATCTTTATCTATCTCTATCAAACTTTCGTTGATTTCTGTAACAAAGTGTCTCGTATCATATTATTGTTGTCCCATTTCAGCATCTTGTTTTGCCTCGTCATTCACTCTTGTCAATTTTTTGTACCCGTTTTTTGTCCTTTTTCATTATTTTTTTCTTGATTTTTTATGGTGGGGATAAGGACAAAATCAGTTGCCCAGATCCTTTTTTTTGGGGTACAAACTTTTGGTCAATACCCTTTTGCGATGGTACTATTGAGATGGATATTGCGATGGGGATTCAGATGGAACATTGCGATACTCAGTCAGATGGAAAAACATTGCGATGGCTTCATTTCTCGGATTTATTCCGATGGGGTTTTTTACACATTCCGATGGGTTGGGCTGTCCACATTGCGATGGGCGGCTTGATTCATCGCAATGGTTTTGCAAGTCGTCATGCTGCCAATTTTTTTCCGATGACATTGCGATGGAGTGTGGGTTATTGCGATGGGTACAGTCTTATTGCGATGGATGATAGTGAAAATATATATTGCGATGGACTGTAATCGATGCATATTACGATGGTTTTCTTTGAGATTGCGATAGAAACTTTATTTTTTTGCGATGAAGATCAATCAAAATCATTGCGATGGGTGTTTAAATCAACTAATTTAAAATATCAGATTTAGACCCTTGTTTATCAAAAAATACCCATTAGCTTATACCCTACGCAACATCTTTTATTCAAACCCAGTAATACAAAACCAATTTTTTTACCACACACAAACCAGTAACTATAATATCCGACTCATGGACTTACTAAACTAATCCCAACACATCGTCTCCTATACCCTTACATCTAGACTCGATCCATTCGTCACATATCCCAACACCTAGACTCGAAATCACTCTATCATGATCTCATTTTGTTAAAACGTTTTTTTTAATCTGTTAAAAAGATTTTTTTTGTTTAAACAAAATCTTTGACCATATCAAATCGACTCATGCTCTTTTAAACCTACCTAAGAACAATAAAATTGTTCTTGTGGCCGAGTCATTCACTGCATGTATGGGATTCGGCTCATGAGGACAATCGTTTATGGTGTATCGAGTATCATCACATGTTTTGAGATGTGTGTGAGGCATTTCTTAACTGTGATGAGGATTTGATGGGCTGCGATGAGAGTGGTAATGGGGGCAGATGGAGATTTAGGAAAGATAATAATGGCGGAGTATCTGATGGGATGAGATTGATGTGAATATGTGGAGACGGAAAAATCTAGATGGTGATTAGGTGTGGTGTATTGGAGAAAGAGATGGAATGGTGGATGTGAGATATAATAGGGTTTTTCTACCAAATTTTTGGGAGTTGGTCGCTTATACATCCACTAGGGGGATTAAATGGACCCGTGTATCAATTTGATAAGGTCTAGTAGATTATGTGCTGGCATCCACTTTCTCAAATGCAATATTATTGTCCACATGGTCTTGATCCGTGCACGTGGCCATCTAAGATTATTGAGGGGTGGATATTTCAATGTTGACATGACACTCTTTCTACACGTGGCCTTCAAGAAAAATGGGGCGGATATATCTAGATAAAAGAGTGGGTTTTGTGTTAGGTGTTGATGTGAGAAAATCAGGGTTAGAATATATAACTCATATCCCAAATTTCAACTTTGCTACTCATTGTGGGCCAATCCATTTCCTTCGCTGGCTTAATTGAATAGGGTTGTTGATATAAAGGGACACGTGCATTTCTTGCTCTTGGAATCAACATGGACGAATTTTTAAAGACATTGGCCTTGGATATATGGAATTATATGGGCCACTGTTTCTTTTTAAAACCGAATGCACATTTTTTGTTGAATTATTATTGGGGTTGGAATGTGATTGATTTATCTATAATCGGTCCTTTTGTTGAATATTTGGTCTGTTAGATTGAATATTTGGTCCGAATTTGACGAATGGTTTGGTTAATTAGATATGTTGGTGATTCGATTAGTTTTGTCGGGCCAATCACTACTCTAACCTATGGTATATAATGGGCCGATTATTTTTGCAAATTCATTCGGGTTGATTGATTATATATCCGAATGGTGCAAAAGTAATTATGTGAACTACGGGTGTTATTATTGGATTGAGCCGGGTATTTTCGAAAGAACCAAGTGATAAAATTGTTGTCGAGTTAAAGGCTTATGGGACTTGATTTTATTACTTTGGCAGGCCGTTTATACAGTGTCATTCTGGCTGGATATCCGTTTTCGATCATATCACTTCTTCACGAACAACAAACACAACAAACACAACAACACGATACATTACACTAAAACGATCCTTATCAAAAATTCACCTAAATTCCTAATGGCTATTACGGTTTATGTGATTACGAAGATGATTCGATGCTACTTATTTGAGGTTGAAGTGAGATTTTTCAGAGGCGTTCTTATTTTATCTTTAAAGGAGTACTTACAACTTTCTAAGATAACTTGCTCGAGCATATACGGTTATGAATAAGACTTGAAGTATCTAGTTTCCATTGTCAAGGGGAGGATGGACGACGACATGGATAACTATCATTTTTTGGGAGCTTCGTTGCGGTTCTCAGTGTCACACGCACTTGCAGTTGTGGATTTCTTCAAGAGATGTAGTACCTTTTCATATACCGCCTGTTTTGGTATAGGGTACTTTAGAGAAGTTGTACCTTTTTTATACCGTCTTTTGGTATGGGGTACGTTTAAGACTTCTCTGCATCGCTCTTCATTCTACTATAGTGCAAGCTTAAGATCAAGTTTGGGGAATTCTACTTCAGTTTCAAGTTTGGATTATCGAGTTATCTTCATCAGTGGTCACTATCAATAGCCAACAGAATTGATAAGGGGATTCAGTTCGGGGTGATCTTGAGAGAATTTTGTTTAGAGAGATATTGTTGACATCTTCTCACATAGTAATAGTTACTAAGTAAGCGGTTCCAGTTGGCATACCACGTACACACATGAAGGATGATTCCCTTAATAGGTATCATCCTGGAGGGAGAAATGTGTACATGCGGGGTCACTTGACTTTGGTGTTACCGTTTCTACATAGAGGGATAAGTTGACTACATTCGGGACTTAATTGACTTTGATGTGGCAACTTTTCATCATCACTGTCCTGTCAGGAGAAATGTGCATTTCCGGGACTTAATTGACTCTGGTGCTACAATTTGACTTCATGTTCGGGATAGAGTGCGTATTTCTGGTAATCTATCATAGAATCAAGACTGGGATTGCTTCAATTTGTGAGAAAATGTTGATGACGTTATCACCTCCCACAGATTTCCTCTGTATGATCTGTTTGGGAGGGAGCAGTCTTTACTGCTTGTTTTATGAAAGGCCTTCTAGTTGGGAGGGAGTTAAACTCAACTAGATTCTACAAAGCTGAAGAAATAGAGCTGGAATATTCAAGAAGTTGAAGGTCGCTGAAGACTGTCTCAAGGAATGCTGGAATTCAAGCTTATCATTTTTCTTTATTTTTGCTTGTAGGAAACATTGTAACCAACTCACGTGAGTCACCATCTTGGAGGGAGATTATTAGACTTACTTTTTGGTAAGCTGGCGCCTTTCACGTGAGTTGGACTAGATATACATCATTTACTAAACACAAGGACTTATTATGTAAAGGTTGTATTGTCCTAGTGTGTTAGGCCTATAAATACCCCCATGACTCTCCATGGGGGTGTGGAAGTTTGTTACTTTTTCATTTGTTTTATTTTCACTTGGAATAAAACACATAACATTCTTCACCTCTCTCTAACTTTTTCTCTCTAAGAACAACAATGGCTTACATGTTCTTTGATCATCCCCGACCACCCGAACCATGGTGAGTTTTTGATGCTCTTTCACAAATCATAGACAACGCTTACAAATCGCGTCATTTAATAATAAAGCATTTTCCATTCATAAATATCAAATTACATAGGCCTCAGGATTTGAATAGAAACTTTATTTGAATGCGGGCCATAAATTCTTTTCGTCTTCCCGAGAATTACCTTCAAGTACCTGAGATAAAACATGTTAAAAAGTCAGCAAATACGCCGAGTGAATTCAGAGAGTTTAATAAAAACCATTAGTATATCACCGGTCTATAATTATTAGCGAAAATTATTTTGTAGAAATCTTTGTCGTAGGCTATAAAATAGGCCAAATACATTTTGTACGAATCTTTGTTGAAAAACATAATATAGGCTTTTGCCTTCAAAATCATTATACGAACCATTGTCGTAAAAACATCATACAATACATTTTATAACATTGTATGGAATCCAATAAAAACTGTTATATGAAAATGGTTATGTAAAACCAAAACACGAACATAATATCAGTAATAAGACCCCGTATTTCTAGTCAGGCAATATATTATAATTCCATGCGTATATCAGTATTTTCGTTATTGGATTATTATAAGCCGCATGACATTGCTACCTTACTATAACAAACAACGGGTAGCTAACCCGTAATTTCTTTGCCCATCTAAAACAGTGTGTCGTCACAATAATCACGCTTATATAAATCTTCTCATACATAAATTCTCTTACCAATCAATGTGGCACGATGGGGATCCACCGTCAAGGCGCGAACTAGGGAGATCTTCCCCAAATAGTACTATTATATGCATAAGCTAACTAATAATAATCCATTTCATTTCATTCATCGGGTCATATAATCATTCATCGGGTCATATAATCATTCGGGTCCATATCAATAAGCAAACAATCGGGACAACTGGTGTCCTATTTTTATTAAAATTAACATGTTATATCCCTCCCGGGTTAATAAAACATTTCATAAAACATTTAAAAGAGTGCGAGGCTATGAACTCACGTTGATTGGGAAAGGCGGGCTATCGGCATTTTAGATATACGGTACGTGCTTCAATCACGAAAACCTAGACAAATAATACTCGGTCTTAGACTTTTGTCCAATGACTTTATAAAAATAATTGTTATGTATATATGATGATATCATAAGTATAATGATGATCAAGTGGGATTTTATCTCTTCATACCACATTATAGTTGTTATGTGTTACTCAATTTTTAGACTAGTTACACTAGTTTTAACTTGTTTACATATTAAGGCCCAATAAGCCCATTAAAAGCCCATTAAAAGTTCAATTCATTATATTAGCCCATTTATACTTTTAATATCAGGCCTATACTCATATGTTGGGCCCAACTGGGTTAAGCCCATGAGTAAGTCATTTAGTGTTTAGCCAAACTAGTTGGGCTAATGGTCCAATAAGACTACTTTGGCCCGTTAAGGTCCATAAGTTATAAAGATCGGGATTTATCGGTTTTTACTTGTCAAATGTACTTACATATCAGATAGATGAGTTATAAAAATGTTACATTAGACGGGTCCGACCGTCTATGTTTTATTTGGCGAAAACGTTAATCTCTCGGTTTTAGCCGAAAAGACGTAAAACTTATATATAGTTTTATAACTTTAGAAAACATTTGAGTTTGTACTTTTATAAAAATGCCATGTTTATTTATCATAGTATATAAATTATTTTATACTACTTATTATTAGTTAGTGGGTTTTACATATGTATTTTATAATAGTATCACTTCAGTGCTCATTTTATATTATATACTTTTATTTCCAAATCTGATTACCAAAGTAACTTTTACCATTTTTGTCATATCTTGAGTTCTACAAGGAGATAGAAGCTCAAATTTGGGCAGCACCAACTACATAATATGTGCTACAAATAACTCTCTTTTAGCTACTGCTCAATCATTCTCTAAGTTAGAGGTGTAATCAAGCCAAGCTTTTATCAAGCAACTCGAGCTCGAGCTCGATCTTGGCTCGATTAAGACAAGCTTTTATCAAGCTCAAGCCCAAGATCAAGCCTAAAAAAATAGCTCGAAACTATATCAAGCTCAAGCTTTTGATAGCTCGACTCGAGTTTTTATCAATTTATTTCAAGCTCTATCAAAAATATATTTTTATGATCGAAATTAATATAAGTAACTAATTGTTAATTTAAGTATTAACCTAATTTTAAAGGCTAATTTCATAAATAAATAATATATTTTAGAAGGGCTTTTAACTCTCATTACATTTATATTTTGGTTCTTTGTATTTTAAATGATTCTTTATTTTTTTAAATTTAATTATTGCATTTAATCGGTACTTGGTGAAATACATTATGTGTATAAATATTTGTTGTACTCCTCTTAATACTAAACACAACATGTCTAAATTGTGCTCGCATTCACATCATGCAATGGCCTTTGGGACCTTAATCGTATTGGAGTGCAAAACACATTTTGAAACCAAGATTGTACGAATTTTGTTATTGGTTTTATTAATGTTAAAAAAACAAATTTGTTTTAAGTAATGATTTTTGTTTTTATTTTATTTTTACATATATTTATTGATGAGTTTTATTATAAAAAATTAAATTTATACACATTCAAGCTTTTCAAGCCAAGCTCAAGCTTTTATCAAGCATTATCAAGCCAAGCTCAAGCCTAGATTGGTAAAGCTTGACAAGCTATCAAGCCAAGCTCAAGCCTACAATTTTAGTATCAAGCCAAGCTCAAGCCCTACTAAGCTTGAGCTCAGCTCGGCTCGATTAAACCCCTACTCTAAGTATCCCTAATACATGGTTTTTAGCCAAGTATAAATTAATTTCGTTCCAAGTCTTTTCGAATTGATTATTGGTAGAAAGTGCGACTCAGTCGTTCTTGGTGGAAAAATAAAAGGGTTTGGTTATCTATTTAAACTAAAAATAAAATTGTCGTTGAAAGCTTGAAAATTTAATCTAAGATAAAACAAGTTGAAACAATGCTAAATAAAAAGGCGGGAAAAATTAAAGTTTAAAAAATAGAAACAACTCAGAAACTGACAATTAAACTAAGTCTAAAAACAAGATAATAGGTATTTCAGAAAAATGGATTCTTCGGAATAAATTATGTTTTCAATAAAATGGGATTTTCGGAATAATGCAACAATTCAGAAAATGGCATCTTCGGAATAAATACTTTTTCAGACAAAAAATGGTATCTTCGGAATAAGAGACTTTTCAGAAAAATGGGAATTTCGGAATAAATGGCTTTTCAGAAAATGAGCTTTTTCGGAATAATAAACTTTTCATAGAAAAATGAATGTTTTCGGAATAATGGTGTTTTCAGAAAAAATGGTGTTTTCAAAAAAATGATGTTTTCGGAATAACTGAACTTTTCAGAAAAATGATATCTTCGGAATAACTGATTTTTTGGAATAAATGGTTTTCAGAAAAATGATGATTTCATAGAAATGATGAATTCAGAGAAAAGGGAATTTCGGAATAATTGCCTTTTCAGAAAAGGTATGATTTCAGAATTTTAAAACCCTTTTCCGAAAAGATTAGAACGTAGACACAAATAATCAGTAACAACAAAACTTAAGAAATAAGCTACGAATAAGCACGAACCAAACAAGCAATTAACCAAAACTTTAACCAAATAAATTGTAAGAAGAACTAAATAAGCCACAAATTTAAAACTATAAAAACACTAATTAACCAAAACTTTAACCAAATAAATTTTAAGAAGAACTAAATAAGCCACAAATTTAAAACTATAAAAACACTAATTAATCAAAACATTTAAAATCAACTAATAAGCAACTCTATTAATCTATCAAAACAACTTAATCAAGAATAAGCCAAACACTAGAGGATCAATAACCACAATAAGCTCAAAACATCCACCACAACAAAACTACAAGATAAATCACATGAACAAATCAATCACATAATTAAAGAGATGAGATTAACTACATGATTATCAAGATTAAGAAAGGTAGAATGAGAATTAAGAAAATAAGCTTGATTGATGAAAGATGAATATCAAAAGATTACAAGATTAATGTTAAGATTAATAAGTTTTAAAGGAAAACTAGAGAGAAAATTAAAAGCACACTTAAAAATTAAACTACAACTACTAAAAACTAACCACCTAACACCCTCCTAATGACATATTAGGAGGGTATTTATAGGAGGTGGGGAGATTATATGCTTAAGCTATCTTCTTTCTTTTTCTCGTCTCAACTCGACTTAATTTCTTTGTCTTTCTCGACGTCGTCTCCGGATTTGTCGATATAAGTTGAACTCGTCTTATAACTTTCTTCTATAATTAGACTTGAGTTCTTCGACTTCATTAAACTTCCGTCTTTGGACTTTTTCTTCGATAAATCTTCAGAATAGGCCTTGGACTTCCGTTCTTTTTGCATTCTCAATCTTTTGACTTCGTCTTTAGTCTTTTTCTTCGATAAAAGCCCGTGATAGCCCATGTTTTCTTCCTTTTGCATCTTTTGGTCCTAAAACACAATAAAAACACAAACCACGCATAATTCTGACTTTTATGACATAAAATACACGTTTTGGTCTTGTTATTATTGGAAATAAGTGGTAAAAGGATAAGTGTTTTCACATTTATTAAATTTCCTACACTTGACCATTGCAATGTCCTCATGCAATGCACTAATTTCAAAGCACAGTTTACATTAATCATCATAGATAACACACCTTGGCCTTTATTAAATACTAAAAACTAAGAAAACTAAAAGAACAAAATAAGTAAGAAATCAAAGACTTACATTAGGGTATTAGGGTCTCATGAATGTTCATCATTCTCAAGTTTCACGTTCCCCATACCAAGCTTAAAAACGAGATCATTGTTATTATAAGTTAGCAAACTAACACGAACTCTTGTGGCCCAATTATTCACTTAGACTCACTTATTCCTAGGTGTATCTCTTATATTTTATTTTTGTCTTGAATGATCACGAGGATGCATTGTTTGACTTATTTCGATAGTTATTTAGGCTGAAAATAAAGTAGGACTATTTAATCAATAGTTAGCTAAAGGACAAAATCTTTTAAAACTGCTTCTCGGGACCTCATAAAGTTCATATCTTGGCATAACTCGCTTCACGATTTGAGACCTTTCTCGGACCGATATTTGGCAGCGACTTCATACTTCAAATCTTTGAGAGACGTTCTTGAAATTATGGTCTTCTCTTCATAATAGGAATTTCTTCACTTGAAGCTTTGAGAGATTCTTCATATTTGGACCACGACTTCTTCATTTTTATCCAATCTTTATTTTGGACTTTGATATACAACGATCCGCCTCCTTTTAGGACTTGGATCTATTTATCCTCATACCTTGTTAGGGCCTTTTTGGATAGACTTCTCCATGATCTTTGGGGAGTATTTGCTTTTCGTCGTGTGTCTCGATCCTTCATATTGATTTTCGATAAATGATTCTTCACATCACTTTTGGATCTTTAGCAACAAAATATAGCCCTCATGCCTTGTTAGGGCCTTTTCGGACTCGCCAATCTTCGCATCCCGCTTCAATAAGTTATGCCTTGGCTATGAACTCTAATTAATACCGAGCAACTTTTAAACGATCTTGTGTTATAAGCTAAGTAACTTTTCAAATCGTACAACCTTATTTTTTGCAGATAAATTTATTAGCAAGTGATGGGAGAATAGTCTTATAATCAACTCACATAAATTCACGAAATAATACCAAACATATAATTGACTCTATCATCACTCGTTCTCCACATAAGAAGAAACAAGACAACAAACACATATGGGACTCCCCCTACACTTATTATGAAAACAGTAAAGGATAGATCACGGGCTGCCTCCCGAGAAGCGCTTGTTTTTTTTAACCGAGTCACGAGCCTGACTCGACCCAGAACTTAATTCAAGGGAAACGTGGTGAGGGATGGAATCATCTCATGAGAGATGTCCTCACCAAAGTACAACTTCACGCGCTGGCCATTCACCTTAAAATTGGGCCCATTCGGCTGAGAAAGCTCAATGGTGCCATATGGGAAGACTTTGGCGAAGGTGAATGGACCAGACCAACGGCTCTTCAACTTGCCCGAGAATATCTTCAACCGAGAGTTAAAGAGTAAGACTTGAACACCAATATGGAACTCTCGGTTCTTAATCCTAACATCATGGATGATCTTGGTCTTCTCCTTGTAGATCAATGAGTTCTCATAAGCTTCATTCCTTAGTTCATTTAGCTCATTGAGTTGAATCTTCTGAAGATTGCCGGCTTTGTTGATGTCGAAGTTAGCCCACTTCAAGGCCCAGTATGCCTTATGTTCCAGCTCGATAGGGAGGTGGCATGCTTTCCCGTACACAAGATGATAAGGTGTACAACCAATCGGGGTCTTATAAGCGGTACAGAAAGCCCACAAAGCATCATCTAACTTATCGGCCCACGAGGCACGATGCTCTCCCACAGTACGCTCCAGAATTCGCTTCAATCCGCGGTTAGATATCTCCGCATGCCCATTAGTTTGGGGATGATAAGCGGTGGAAAGACGGTGATTGACACCGTACTTAGCCATGACTCTTGCAAATTGATCATTGCAAAAATGAGTCCCGCAGTCACTGATTATAGCACGAGGAACACCGAATCGAGCAAAAAGTTGCTTCAAAAAGTTCACAACCACCCTCGCATCGTTCGTAGGGAGAGTCTTAGCTTCAACCCATTTAGAAACGTAGTCAACGGCTACGAGGATGTACTTGTTCCCTTTAGATGATGGAAATGGCCCCATAAAGTCGATGCCCCATACGTCAAAGATTTCACATTCTTGTATGAAATTTTGAGGCATCTCACCTTTATGTGTGATCTTGCCTTGTCTTTGGCAAGCATCCCAATGTTTAACCATTTCATGAGCGTCACGATAAATGGTGGGCCAATAGAATCCCGAGTCGAATACTTCCTTTGCGGTGTAATTGGGACCAAAGTGTCCACCGGTGGGTCCTTTATGGCAAGCTTCAAGAATTTGTACCGCTGTCGACCCATCAACACATCGACGAATGACAAGATCCGCACATTGTTTGAAGAGGTAAGGGTCGTCCCAAAAATAATGTTCAATATCTTTAAAGAACTTTTTCTTTTGTTGGGATGTTAACCCTTCCTTGAGAATTCCACCCGCTAAGTAGTTTGCAATGTCCGCAAACCACGGGGTGTCATCAAGATTTGGATTGATAGACATTAAGGCTTCAACGGTAAAAGAGTCATTGATCTCTTGATTCGGATGATCCCCTTGATAAGGATCCTCAAGTCTACATAGATGATCCATGGCTAGGTTTTCCGGTCCCTTTTTGAAAGTCCCTAATCAATGCAAGAAACCCTAATCTTAACTTAATCAACACAAGGTATTACTTTTCAAACGTAATCTTATTATTGTATAATAAAGAATTACAAGTGTTATGGATAACACAGTTTGATGACAATGTGTTGTGCACACTTTGAACAACAATAAACCCTAACTTATGAATACAGTTGTAGCTGTTTGATTCACTAAGTTATATGCAATAATGTTCTTAATATCTCAAAGTGTTAAATATTAATGCATGGATACACATCCTATTTATAGTGTTACGAGTTTGACTTAAACAGTACTTGATGGCGACTACACAAGCTTTTACAAGTTCCCACATCAGTCACATGATGTCCTTCTATTCTTGGTAGTCTTCCATTATGCTTTAAGGAACAGTTGTCAAAAACAGTTTCCTTATTCTTCATAGTCTCGAACACACAAATGGCATGTCCAAAGTGTGCTGAGAGTTATCAGGGTATTGCCACCCCTGTTAACTCTCAACCCCTCAGAGTCCCTGATACATCTTGGCTGTTATCCATCACAGCCAATGAGTATGTCTTTAGGTAATCTTCGACTTCCCTGACAATGTCTCTGACATGGACTCCTCTGAGGTTGCTCACAGAGACTTGGATCTCTGTGAGTCTTGCGAAACTTGCCTGCCTCTTAGGCACAGGCAA
Source organism: Glebionis coronaria (assembly GCA_025667525.1). Lineage (NCBI taxonomy): Eukaryota > Viridiplantae > Streptophyta > Magnoliopsida > Asterales > Asteraceae > Glebionis > Glebionis coronaria. The sequence goes on from CM046882.1 coordinate 159,296,419, forward strand.
GGGACTATCTAACAGCCTAATTATGTTTAAATCAATGATCAGGGAATCTAACAAGTTTAGATTCCCAACAATCTCCCCCTATTTAAACATAAATAATGCTAGATCTAACTAAGTTAAGGTAAGTGAGTTTAACAGCTTCTTCTTACACATAACAGATCTAAACAAACATACCTCATGATTTTATTAAAACTTAAAGAAAAATTACAAGTGCATTACATAAGTAAAATAAAAGATGAAGGTAAAATGGCTGTGAACATCTTCAATAGTCATCATTTTTGATTCTTTCTTCAGCTTCAGCCAAGTCTAATCTGTTATCAATTTCATCCTGCAAAGTCTTTGCAAACTTCTTGGAATACTCTTTGTTGATCTTGAGACACTTCTTGTGACAGAGTAGCTGAATAGTTGAAGCTAAGCACAGCTCATCTTCCCTTTGAAAAGCATACTGGCAAGCCTTGTTCATGAATGCCATTCCTCTTTCAGGCTCTGTGTATGTCTGACCATCAACAGGGGGCCAACAATACCATTTGGAAGGATCAAATCCCTGTGCATACCATCCACTTGAACATCTTCAGTAACAAAGGTTTCATTAACAATTTGTGAAATCCTTCTCCTTTTGTTGCCTGTCTTTAGGGGTTCTTGTTCAAAAAGCTGTGGTGGGGGATCTATCTTAAGTTTGGTTGTTGTTTCCTTGATCCAGTTAAACTTGGCCTTCAGAGTTTTAAGCAGAAGAAAATTAGCCTGTCCAGACTTCTTGGCAGCTAAGGCTTCAAGTTCGAACCATTCTGATAACCCAAGTGTTTTTAACCTGAAGTTGTCAAACACATCCATATTTCTCTGTTGGTTTTCCCTCCATAAGATCATCTGTGGGGTGTTTGTGGATTTATGAATGGTGTATTTAAACTTGGTTATCTTGCCAGAAGCATATCTGTTGTTCACGCAGGCATCATAGTCAGCTTTGACTTTCCTTAAAGCCTCAGCGCGTTTTACTTCCATTTCCCTCAACCTTTGTTTTTGTTTTTCCCTTTCAGGTGGTGTCATCTTCCTCAGAGTAGCTTCATTTAATTCTTTGGCTATCTTGAGTTCATTTAATCTTTTGAATTCTTCAGCCTGTTGCTCTATTTCTTTAGGGGTCAAAGGAATCTCATCAGAAGGTGTAAAGGTTGAGAATTGGGAAAGGTCTGTGGTGGATCCTCCTGTCTCTAGCATCACAGCTATCTTCTTAAGTTTGGTATCAGTGTCAACCAAAACCATCTCTTTTCCTTTCTTCGAGACAGAGGACTCCACACTTATATTTTTCAAAACATCAGCTCTTTTGATGAACGTTGTCTGAGCCTGAGTTTGAATAGCTTTGGGGAGAGAGCTAACAGTGAATTTTAATTTGTTGGCAGCTGGCTCATCATCATCCTCAGGCTTGCTGGTGTTAACCAAAACCAGAGATTTTGATGAGGCAGCTCCATCTTGAGTTTGTTGCTCCCCCTTAGTATTGTCCTCATCATCAGGTATTATAGTAGGTGTGATGACTTAGAGAGGAACAGGTGTGATGGTGGGATTAGCTGATGATGAGCCTTTTTCAGCAGATGCAAGGCTGAGTGTTGTATTCTTCTCCCCCTCACGTTTATCCTTACTTCACAGATGTTTGGATGAACGTGCCTGAAAACGTCTTGCAATCTGCTCCACAGAGGCAGCCATAGCACGTTGTCTTTTTCTTGAAGCCCTGGCAATCTTTAGCAGGAGGTTGGCATTTGCATTAGTATTTGCCTGAACACGCCTGACAATAAAGTTAGCATGGTTGTATTGCCTGGTGCGAACAACATTAAAGTGCATGTGCATGGTGAGTTCATGTTCATGGAACATAGCAGGGACGGCTGAGTCAATGGCATCCTTTATTCTTGTTGAAAGATGACCGAGTCCCTGGGCTACACCTCTTCTTGCACCATCCTGAATTGGCTCAGTGACAACCTCAGTCACAGCCTTTTTGATGATGCCTGGAAATGTCATAGTAAAGTTGTGCATCTCAGACTTGATCACATCCAGCTTTCTTGATAAGCGCTCAATATCAGATTAATGATGGACAGGCTGAAGATTCTTGATATTGAGGCTTTGCTGAGCATAGTCATCCCCCCTTGGTATTAAGTCAAAGTTGGTCTGGGCAGGATGATCAAACATGAGAAATTCTGCTGTTGGATCATAAGTTGGTCTTTGGAATACTGTTGTTGCTGAGGTAGCAGAGTTTGGAGTATCAACAACATCCTTGAGAGGAGAAGTCTTGTCACCAGCTGGTGTAGACACAGCTATTTCTTTAGGAGGAGAGACAGACAGTTGGTCTTCCTCATCTTCTTCATCCTCTTCATCGAACATTCCTTCAGGGAATTCATCTTCAGGCATGGGCTCAATATCAGAGACCTAATCCTCTAATGAGAGCATTTCTTCATCAGCATTTAACAGAGGCTCTTCATCATTGGTTTTGTCTTGAGTACATGTATCAGCCTCCTTTTCTTGTTGTACCTGAGACTCGATGACTGGCTGTACAATTTCAGCCTGCAAAGTTATTGTAATTAGTAACAGGGAAAAATTTAAGGCGAATGGTCGCCATTTCGCTGTCCCAGAGAGGCTGAGGGTGATTACTCAGCCACTCCAAAGGATAAATCCTTGGGATTCTTTTAAGTGTGAATAAAATGTGGTTAATGATCGCCATTCGCTGCCCCTAGGAAAACTGAGTGTGATTATTCAGCCCCCCCCAAAAGGTAAAAACCTTTAGGACTCTTTTGATTGTGAAACATATGTTGTTTATGGATCGCCAGTCGCTGCCCCTAGGAAAGCTGAGTGTGATTATTCAGCCCCCCCAAAAGGTTAAAACCTTTGGGACTCTTTTAAGAGTGAAACATATGTGGTTGTAGGTCGCCTGTTACGCTGCCCCTAGGAAAGCTGAGGGTGATGATTCAGCTCCCCCTGAAAGGATAAATCCTTTGGGACTCTTTTAAGGAGGGAACCAAGAGGCTGTGTGAAGTACAGCTGATCAAGGTTGAGACATTAGTGTATTCAGGTTGTTGTTAGCCTGAATACTGTCTAGAGGGTGCAGGGTCATCGGGGTGCTTTATAAACACAAATGAATCATTCCCTGGTGCATAGACAGGGTGTACAGAAGTCTTAAAGGATTCTAAGTGTATAGACAGACTTCTATGGGTCGAGGATTACCCTAACTTCACCACTCTCTCCTACAGACAAATGAGAGTGGCTGCTTGTGAACCTCTAAAAATGTACACTGATTACCTGTGAGATATCAGCTTGATCAGGCTGGTTTCCTGTTGTCTCAGCTGACTTTGAGACACTAGACGCCTGTTGTTTGTCAGCCAAAGAATCCGAATCCACAAGAGTATTTCGACCAGAGGAGGCGTCAATCTTCTTTCCCTTGGCCTTAGTAACAGCTTTGGAGTGGGAAGAAGAGGGGATTTTCTTCTTCTTAGGCTGTTGGCCAGATGAAGCCTTGGACTTAGTAGTGTGCTGCCCAGAGGTCAAAGACATAGACTTGCCAGCAACACTAGAAGTATTCACCTTCTCAGAGGAAGGGAGCAAGGGCTTCTCAGCGTTTGGTACTTGGTTGGCCACATTCAGCATATGGGCGGTGACAGGGACATCTTCAGCTCCTATTTCCTTGTAGATGGCGCCTGTGATGCGATAGGGCTTAAGAGCAGTCAAGGCCTTGTTGTGGTAGTTATCTCCCAGCAGGCTTTCAAAGATCAGAGACAGGAAGCGCACATAACAGATATTCTTTTCTCTGACCTGATTCCTTCCCTTCAGCTGTTCTACCAGGTTTGAGAAGAGAATGCTTCCAACGTCAACATCAGCTCCCCAAATTAATCCATAAGCAATAGCCTGATGGTTGAAAGACATATGATCCTGTGATCCCTGCATTCCTCCCAGGGACTTAACAATGTGGGTGAAGAGGACACGCCACATAGGAGTGAAATATTTAATCTTCAGAGGGGATTTGGCGAGGACCTCAGCTGGTGTAAGTGCAGGGTTAACATCATGACAAGGGTTGAGTGTGGCCAGGGCTTCCTTGACAGCCTTTTTGTCAACTACTTTCAGGCATTCATCCCCATGCTTCAATCCGGCCACACTTGAAAAGTCTTTAAGGGAGAAGGCAAAAGGGTGTTCATTGCATGAAAGGCTAAATGTTATGGTGTCCTCTACCACTTCAGCAGAATACCAGAATTTCCTAAGGTATTCTTGGTAAAAGGTGGATGGGGATTTGGTGAAGGCTTCATTTAGGTCACAATTCTGCATGAAATTTACCAGATCTGAATAGGTGCTGTTTGGTGCCTTAATCCATCCAATGGCGTTGTTGGAGGCGAGGATGCTCTCGTTGATCTCGAAGTTAACATTTGAGGCTTTGGGAACTAAAAACGCCATGGATTTGAGGTTGAAGGTGAACGAAAATGGCGGATGGTTAAGAGAGATAAGAACTTAGAGAGAGAAGTAGATTTTAGAATGGTGGTGGGTGAAAAGAGAAAGGAGACAATATATATTCAAACTAAGTGAACAGTTATTTAACCGTATTAAATGCAAGGTGCAAAAATGACTGCTCAAGTGGGTCCCCTTGACCTTTCAAAAAGTTTGTCTCCTCGTTATCCGAAAAATAAATGATTAAATATTTGAGAATGTTTTTTGCATTTACTTGGAAAGTAACTACCTAGTTTCATGTGAAAAACATTTAATATAGAATCAATCATTTAATGAACACATTTAATATCAAGCCACAGGCTTTGAGATATTGAGCATCCCTAGCTCAGCAACTAGCCTGTTGAACGAAGGTTCAGCCAAAGGCTTTGTAAAGATATCAGCTAGTTGCAGCTCTGTGGGAAAAAAATGCAGCTCAATATCTCCCTTCATTATATGATCCCTGATAAAATGATACCTGATACCAATGTGTTTGGTACGAGAGTGAAGAACAGGGTTGTTGGATATGGCAATGGCGCTGGTGTTGTCACAAAAGATTGGCACTTTGTCATACAAAATTTCATAGTCAGCCAATTAACTTTTCATCCAGAGCACCTGAGCACAACAGCTGGCTGCAGCGACATATTCTGCTTCAGCTGAAGACATAGCCACAGAGTTTTGCTTCTTAGCACTCCATCCAACCAATTTTCCTCCTAGGATTTGACAGCTGCCTGAAGTGCTTTTCCTGTCAATACAGCATCCAGCATAATCTGAATCTGATTAGGCCTTGAGATCAAAGCCTGATTCCTTTGGATACCATAGACCTAGGGATGATGTTCCTTTGAGATACTTGAAAATTCTCTTAACAGCCACTAGATGGGATTCTTTTGGGTTAGCTTGGTACCCTGCACAGAGACATGTGGAAAATTGGATATCTGGACGACTAGCTGTTAGATACATGAGTGACCCAATCATGCCTCTATATAAAGTCTCATTGACAGAGACCCCTGACTCATCAGGGCCCAAGTTGTTGGGTGGAAGCATGGGGCATTTCACTGATGCACAATCAGCTAAGTCATATTTTTTAAGTAAATCCTTAACATAGTTTTCTTGACAAATTGAAATTCCCTTAGGACATTGTTTAATTTGAAAGCCCAAAAAGTAAGTTAATTCACCCATCATACTTATCTCATATTTCTTGGTCATTATTTTAGCAAAACGTTTACTAAGATTGACATTTGTTGACCCAAAGATGATATCATCCACATAAATCTGCACAATGATGAAATCACTCTTGTCCTTGAAGGTAAAGAGTGTTTTATCAATAGAACCCCTGACAAATTTATTTTCAGTTAAGAAATTTGAAAGAGTTTCATACCATGCTCTTGGAGCTTGTTTCAGACCATACATTGCCTTGTGAAGTCTGTACACATGGTTAGGAAACTCGCTGTTCTCAAATCCTTCAGGTTGTGCAACATACACTTCCTCAGCCAAATCACCATTGAGGAAGGCACTCTTAACATCCATCTGATACACAGTGATGTTCATATAGGCAGCATAAGCAAGGAAGATTCTGATGGCTTCAAGTCTAGCAACAGGTGCAAAAGTTTCATCATAATCAATTCCTTCAGTCTGAGAGAACCCCTGTGCTACCAGTCTGGCCTTGTTCCTGATGATGTTCCCAATCTCATCCATCTTATTTTTATAGATCCATCTAGTGCCTGTGATATTCTTTCCAGGTGGAGCTGGCACTAGTGTCCATACTTTGTTCCTTTTGAACTGATTGATTTCTTCTTGCATAGCAGCTACCCATCCTTCTTCTACCAGAGCCTCAGCAACTCTTTTAGGTTCAATTTGTGAGAGAAATTCAGCAAAGAGACATTCATTAGCTGAGGCTGACTCTGAGTCTTGCATTCGCTGTCTGGTTGTGACCCCTGCATTTGGTTCCCCAATAATATTGACAAGAAGAATGTGTTGATCTCTTGACAACTTATTTTGAGGAGCTGGGGATTCAAGGACAGGGGTACTTGAGGGCACAGCTGGTACAACTTAAGTCTCATCCTGCTGACTAGGAGGGCTTTCTTCAAAGACTACTTCAGTGTCAGAGTCTTCTTCAGCCATATCAAGGGAAGTTATTTCATTATCAGCAGGAGAATCTTCAGGGATTTGAAGAATTGGTGAGTCATCAATATCATGAGAAGGACCATCAGAAATTTGAGGTTCTTCTTCATCAAGTTCCTGAGAGGTAGGAACCTCTATGTTGTGAGTAGACAGAGGGTCAAAGGCAGGGACATAAGGAGTGAGAGTGTTGGAGTGATGATGACTGGTAGGTCTGGGTTCTGTGAACTCATCACTTGGGAAAGAAATATTTTCATTAAAATCTATTTCATCACCCTCTGTTCCTGTTCTCTGTATGACTTCATCATCTTCATTGAACCAAACATGGAATGTTTCTTCTACTTCTTGTCTTCTGATGTTGAATACTCTGAAGGCTTTAGCTGTTGGAGAGTATCCCAAAAAGAAACCATCATCAGCTTTTTCATCAAACTTTCCAAGTTTATCCCTGTAGTTATAAATAAACACAGGGCACCCAAACACATGAAAATAGCTGACGTCTGGAGATCTTTTTCTGAAAACTTCATAGGAGGTTTTACCATGTCTTTTGACAATGATTGATCTGTTTTGAGTGTAGCAGGCAGTGTGAACAGCTTCTACCCAAAATTGCTTTGGTAAGGCTGCACCATTTAACATAGTTCTTGCTGCTTCAATCAAAGTCCTGTTTCTTCTTTCAGCCACACCATTTTGTTCAGGAGTGCCAGCTGAAGAGAAGTTCTGAGAAATCCCTTTTTCATCACAAAAAGATTCAAGTTGATGATTCTTGAATTCTGTACCATTATCACTTCTTAGAGCTTTGACTCTAAAATCATTCATATTTTCAACCTGTCTGATGAAGGACATGATGGTTTCAGCTGCATCACTTTTCCTTCTGAGGAAGAACACCCATGTGTATCTTGAAAATTCATCAACTATGACCAAGGTGTATTTGTTGTGATTAATGGTTTGAGGTTTGACAGGCCCAAACAAATCCATGTGAAGGAGATGTAAGCACTTGTCAATAGAGAATGATTGCCTAGTCTTGAATAAAGACCTGTGATGCTTTCCTTTGACACAGGCAGAACAAGTTTTGTCTTTGGAAAACATTACTGAAGGTAGACCAGCAACCAAGTTTTGAGTGGCTATCTTATTGATGTTCTTGAAGTTGAGATGAGACAGTCTTTTGTACCACAGCCAATTGACACTTTCAGAGGCTTTGGCAAGAAAACAATTTGAGCTGTCTTCAGAGCACACAGCCATGTTGATGACATAAACATCTCTCCTTCTAGGTGCAATCAGCACAACATCATTGTTTTTGTTGAATATGGTTCCCTGAGTCTTAGTAAACAAAACCTTATAGTCAGCATCACACAATTGGCTGATGCTAATAAGATTGTGTTTAAGACCATTCACATATGCAACCCTGGTAAATGTAATCCCATTGCAGTTCACTGAGCCATATCCTTCTGTGTCACCTGAAGATTTATCTCCAAACACCACTTTAGGACCTGGCTCCTTTGAGTATCTGTGCAGGTATTGTTGAATCCCTGTCATGTGTCTAGAACAGCCACTATCTAGATACCATACCGATTCCTTGAGATATTTCTGCACAGATACATAGAAACAGATTAGTTCCTATGGTGAACCCACTTTCCAGTGGGTTCCCTGAATTGCTTATTAGCAACTCTTGTGTTCCTGTAAAACTTTTGGCATTGGGATGGACAGTTCATTGTTTCATGGTTATAACTCCCACAGATATCACACCCAGGGAAGTCACCACACTCGTCTGAGTGATGGACTGTGAACCCACAGAATTTACAGGGAGGATAAGGTTTGTAATTTCCCTGTTGTCTTTTTGAACTCTGTGGTGTGTCCCTAGAGGGTGTCTGAGCTCTTTTAGCTGCCATGTGTCTGTCATGATCTAATGTCGAATGGTGAGAATTTTTACAAACATTGCAATAAGGTTTAATTAACCTTTCCCTTTTAGGTTCACCTAGGACTGACTTAGGTTCATGAGAAGTAGAGCATTCAGCGGAAGGCTTAAAGTGTTGTTTCAAGAGTTCTACTTCTTTCATAAGAGACAACAGGCGATCTTCAGTGGTAGGTTCAACCTGATTCACAGCTTTAGTAGTAACAGGCTTAAAAGCTACTTGTTTGCCAGTTTGTTTAGCAGGAACATGAAAAACTTTAGCTGGAGGATTCTCAATATCTTTCCTAAGTTCATCCTTAGCAGATCTAGAAGAACTGCTGGGTTCAACTCCAGAGAGTTTGGGTAAGGGTGGTAACTCAGCCACATCTTCAGAGACAGGGTCATTTGACAAAGTGGTATCTGACATATGAATAGTCTCTGTAGATTTAAAGACAATGTCTTTGGGTTTGGTGAGAATTCTCATCTTATTTTTCTTAGCAGATATATCCCTTTTTAAGTCAGCAGGCACTTCATCCCTAAGCAATTCATCAATAGTAAACCTACCACACAGCCATTTTTCAATAATCTTGTTCAATTCAGAGACTTGATCATTTAAAGCAATGTTTTTCAAGGTTAATCTAGGTACTTCATTTTGCAGGGATATTTTCTCTAAATTAACCCGCCTGAGGGTTTCACATTCAGCCTTAGCATTTAGCATTTCAGATTTAACATAGTGAAATTTATCAAGTAGGTTCTTTCTTTGTTCCTCAACAAAGTGTAAATCAACAATGGTGTAATCAAGGACATGCTTACGTTCATCACTATCAGACATGGATAAAAGCCTGTGTACCTTTTTCATTGTGATGTCAACCCATTGTTCTGATCTAGCATCACCTTTTCCCACAGCTGGTTCATCTTCAGCTATCGCCATGAAAGCCCTGACTCTGGTGGTGTCTTCTTCATCTGAAGTTAGTGGCTCATCATTCCAATCATAGGTTTCAGCAACCAACCCTTTCTGTCTTTTTCTCACCACCTTTCTTTTTGGACAGAGCTTCAATCTTCAAGTTCATTTGTTCTAACTCAGCTTTAAGTGCCTTGTACTTATTTTTGTAATCTTTCTTCTCATTGTCTGAAGAATTGGATTGAGATGAGTTGTTATGTTGTTTGAACTTGTAGGGTTTGGATGAAGATGATGGATAAGAGGGTGAGGATGTCTTGGTAGAAGGACAGTCTTTTTGATAATGTCCAAGCTTTCCACAGGCAAAACAAGTTTCTTTTGACCTGTCAATTGGTTTACTAGCTGATCCTACTCTTCCCGATCTTTTGTAGTATCTTCTTTGGTTGGCTAGCAACGCTCTTTCATGGAACTCTACATTGAGGTCTGACAAGAACTTTTGGCTGCTACGGGTATCTTCTTCAACATCAGAATCGCTGTCATGAGGATGTGTTGCAGAGATCAATGCTTTGGAAGATGCTCCTTGGACTACAAATCTTTCAGTCTCTGATTTGTAGATAGTATCGATCAGCCCTTCTTCATAATTGTACTTACCATAGAGCTGAGCAAGGGTATCATTTTTGATTGAGTTGTTAGCTCTCTAAGTGTGATTCATGCTCAGCCACTTTCTTGGAAGGCTGTTGACAAAAGTAGCATTGATCTCAGCTTGACCAATAGTGACATCATTCATAGCTAGGTCATTTAGAAGAATCTTCAGCCTAGTATAGGTTTGCTGAACCTTTTCACCTTCAAGTGACCTAAAGGCATTAAACTGAAGTCTGAGTGCCTGAATCTTTGTCTCTCTTGTTTCAGAGGGTCCTTCATGGCCAAGAATGAGGTCTGTCCACATTTGTTTGGCTGTGGGACACTGAATGACATACTTCATGATATGCTTGGGAAGGCAGGAAATTATGATGCTTTTGAGACGTTTATCTTGGTTTGCCAATTTCCTATCAGCTGGAGTCCATTGTTTGAGAGATTTGGGAAGAGGGTTTTCTTTAGTGGATGTAAGCGCCATGGGAATATATGGACCATTTTCTAAAATTTCTAAAAGAAAAGGTTCAAGTCCATCAAGATATACAAGAAATTGACTCTTCCAACTGGCAAAATCTTCTTCATCAAAGACTGGTACACTTGTAACGTGTGATCCACCTCTTGAGTCAAGAAGTTGGGGTAGATCATCGTCATTGGCAGGAGGGTTAAGTCTTGGTGAAGATGGGTTTGTGGAAGGTGATTGTGGTGGGTTAGAAGTTTCCGACATGGTGGATCTTGAATATAAAACTGAGAACGATGTTTCTTGAAGGTTTTAATATCAAACACCGCTCTGATACCAATTGAAAGTCCCTAATCAATGCAGGAAACCCTAATCTTAACTTAATCAACACAAGGTATTACTTTTCAAACGTAATCTTATTATTGTATAATAAAGAATTACAAGTGTTATGGATAACACAGTTTGATGACAATGTGTTGTGCACACTTTGAACAACAATAAACCCTAACTTATGAATACAGTCGTAGCTGTTTGATTCACTAAGTTATATGCAATAATGTTCTTAATATCTCAAAGTGTTAAATATTAATGCATGGATACACATCCTATTTATAGTGTTACGAGTTTGACTTAAACAGTACTTGATGGCGACTACACAAGCTTTTACAAGTTCCCACATCAGTCACATGATGTCCTTCTATTCTTGGTAGTCTTCCATTATGCTTTAAGGAACAGTTGTCAAAAAGAATTTCCTTATTCTTCATAGTCTCGAACACACAAATGGCATGTCCAAAGTGTGCTGAGAGTTATCAGGGTATTGCCACCCCTGTTAACTCTCAACCCCTCAGAGTCCCTGATACATCTTGGCTGTTATCCATCATAGCCAATGAGTATGTCTTCAGGTAATCTTCGACTTCCCTGACAATGTCTCTGACATGGACTCCTCTGAGGTTGCTCACAGAGACTTGGATCTCTGTGAGTCTTGCGAAACTTTCCTGCCTCCTAGGCACAGGCAAGGGACTATCTAACAGCCTAATTATGTTTAAATCAATGATCAGGGAATCTAACAAGTTTAGATTCCCAACACTTTTGTCACGAATTTCGATTTTAAATTCTTGAAGGAGCAAAACCCAACGAAGAAGTCTTGGCTTGGAATCTTGCTTAGTTAACAAGTACTTCAACGCGGAATGATCGGTGTACACGATGGTGGTAGAAAGGACAAGATAGGGGCGGAACTTCTCAAAAGCATACACGACAGCTAAAAGCTCTTTTTCGGTAGTGGTATAATGCAAGTGAGCCCCCGTCATTGTCTTGCTAGCGTAATGGATTGGTTGGAAGTGTTTGTTCACTTTTTGGCCCAAAACCGCTCTAATAGCAAAGTCGCTAGCATCACATATCAATTCAAAATGTAGCTCCCAATTAGAGGTAACCAAGACCGGTGCCTTTGTTAGCTTATCCTTAAGAAGATTGAAGGATTCAAGACACTCTTTAGAAAAGATGAAAGGAGTATCTTTTTCTAAGAAGTGAGTCATCGGGCGAGCGATTTTAGAAAATTTTTTAATGAATCGACGATAGAAGCCCGCATGACCAAGGAAACTTCTCACACCCTTCACGGTTAAAGGTGGGGGTAATTTGGCTATGACATCCACTTTAGCACGGTCCAGTTTAAGACCGGCTTTTGAGATTTTATGTCCAAGCACAATGCCTTCTTTCACCATGAAATGGCATTTTTCCCAATTTAGAACAAGGCGAGTGTCTTCACACCGCTTAAGCATACGTTCCAAATTGGCAAGGCAATAAGAGAAAGAATCACCATAGACCGAGAAATCATCCATGAAGACTTCCATAGTTTCATCAGCCATGTCATGGAAGATAGCCATCATACACCTTTGGAAAGTCCCAGGAGCATTGCATAAGCCGAAAGGCATTCTTTTGTAAGCAAATGTTCCATAAGGACAAGTGCATGCGGTTTTCTCTTGGTCTTTGGGATCGATGGGCATTTTAAAATACCCGGAGAAACCGTCTAAAAAGCAGTAATAGTCATTACCCGCTAGATTTTCAAGCATTTGGTCCATGAAAGGAAGGGGAAAATGATCCTTTCTCGTAGCATCATTGAGTTTGCGATAGTCTATACAAACTCTCCACCCTGTAATGAGACAAGTAGGAATCAACTCGTTGTTTTCATTAGGCACAACGGTGATTCCGCCTTTCTTAGGCACACAATGGACGGGACTAACCCATGGTGAATCCGAGATAGGGTAGATCATTCCCGCATCAAGAAGTTTAATGACCTCTTTTTTGATAACATCATGGATCTTGGGATTCACCCTTCTTTGGCTTTGAATAGTGGGTTTAAAGTCGTCCTCCATGAGAATTTTATGTGTGCAAAAGTGAGGATCAATTCCACGAATATCAGAGATTTTCCAAGCAATCGCTTTCTTGTGATTCTTCAACACGGCGATAAGTCGAGATTTTTCTTCCTCTTTCAAGTCCTTTGCGATGATCACGGGTGACTTCTTGTTGTCTTCAAGGAAAACGTACTCGAGATGAGACGGTAGGTCCTTAAACTCTAAATCCGGAGGATTTTCGATGGAAGGCGTAGTCAAATTCGGTTCATCGATAGAGATATCCTTAGGAGATGGTGGAGAAATATGGTCCTCATTGAGAAGTTTCTCAATGGTACGAATGTATTCATCCAAATTGGAGGGAGAATCGTCATATTGCAAGTCCACATCTCCCAATGTTGCTTCAAATTCTTTCAAGATGAAATCACTTTCTTCAATATGAGTTACTGATGGAGCAATAGAGGCAACGGTCTCAACAATGGGTAGAGAAGAAGAACCACTTTTACAAGCGTCTTTGAAATGTTCTTCACAAGCCTCATCAAGAAAATCAATGAAATTAACGCTCTCGTTTTCAGAAGGCTGCTTAGAAAGTTTACCCATGTTGAAGACGATTTTATCGTCACCAACTCTCATGATTAATTCGCCCGCGGCTACATCAATGAGAGTGCGATCGGTCCTCAAGAATGGACGTCCAATGATTAATGGAACACGTGGGTCCATATCGTAGTCAACGACAACAAAATCCGCCGGAAAGGTGAATTTGTCGACACCAACGAAGACATCTTCGGCTATCCCCACTGGATAAGCAACCGTACGGTTAGCTAATTCCAAAGTCATTCGTGTGGGGACTAGCTCGGGTAGAGATAATTGTTTCCAAACACTTAATGGCATTAAGTTTATACTAGCACCTAGATCGGCTAGGGCCATACTATTCTTTACCCCAGGGAAGTTGCAAGGAATGAGAAACCGACCCGGATCAGAAAGTTTGGTGGGTAATTTCCTTAAGAGCATTGCAGAGCAATTCTCATTAAGTCGGGTCTGAGAAATATCAAGAAGTCTCTCCTTATCACTGAGAAGATCTTTAAACATTTTAGCATATTTGGGCATGTGAGTGAGAGCCTCAGCAAAGGAGATATTGAAATTCAGTTGTTTAAACATTTTAAGAAAGTTAGAAACCTCGAAGGATAAGGTATATTGGGTTGAGATGAAGGCTTTGGGATAGAATTCTCACTAACATCCTTGGGTGGTGGAGGGGTAGAAATAGAAGGCGGTGGAATTGGAGAAGTAGAAGTTGGAGGAATAGAAGGTGGAGGAATTTGAGAAGTAGACTCGTTTTCCTGTGTCACAATCACCGATGTAGGTGTAGGAAGCTCGGGTTCCTTTAAACCTTTTCCACTTCGAGTGGTGATTGCTTACATCTCCCCTCTTGGATTAGCAACGGTGTTACTCGGAAGAGAACCCGAACTAGAGGCTTGATTACTTGGGAAAAAACTAGCCATCATGTTCCTTACATCATTCGTTTGACTTGCCAAAGTGTTGCGCATATCAGCTCGAAGATCATTTCCTTGTTTCACCATATCTGCTTTCATGTTGGCCATTTCCCGCTGAAGATTTTGCACTATCACATCATTAGTCCTCATGTAAGTTTCAACGTATTGATGTAATACGGTGGGTTGGTTGGGAGGAGGAGCATGTTAGGCAGGTGGTTGATAAGCGGGTTGTTGGTAAACTTGGTTGTTTCTTTGAGGTGGATACGGGGTTCTTTGGGTTTGATATTGATTTGGAGCACGAGGTTGGTTTTGATTGTTGCGATTGAGGTTGTTTGGGTTTAGTGGGGGAAAACTGGGTGGTGAAAGAAAGTTGTTTGAGCGATAGCTGAGCAAATTGCGGTCACCTTGAGGACGTGCTTGATAGCCCCCTGTAGAATAGGTACCGTTGGCGGCATACACATTTTCCGGATTGTCATGAGTAGAAGGACAATCGATGTATGAGTGAGATCCCCCGCATATTTCACATGATTGACTCAAAGCATTAGCTTGGGCAGTGATTTGTTTGGCATTGTTGGCGGTTTGGAGAGCAAGTGATTGAACAAGCGAAGTAAGCTTATCAATTCTCTTGTCGCTCTCATTAGTTCTAGCACTAGCCACATTAGTCCGAACACTCTTGGTTTGCATTCTAGACTTGTTCTCAATAATATCCCAAGCGGCATTAGAAGACTTAACCAAAATGTTACTCCCCGAGGCACTATTTAGTTAATCTTGGTCATTCATGCTTAAACCATTGTAAAAAGTATTAATTTGATGTACTTTTGTGAAACCATGTTGTGGACACTTTCTTTAAAGTTCCTTAAACGGTCCCAATATTCACTAAATGTCTCACCGTACTTTTGTTCAAAAGTAATGATTTCATTCCGCAAAGCGGTAGTACGTGAGGGTGGGAAAAGTAGTTGATGAATTTGGTCTCTAAATCCGTCCACGTAAGAATACTTTGTGGCGGTTCCTTATCAAGCCAATGTCGGGCTTGTCCCTCTAAGGACAAAGGAAAAAGTTGCAAGCGAATAACCTCTTGTGAAACCCCATTATACTTAACCGTATTAGTGAGTTGAAGAAACCTTTTTATATGGTCATGAGGATCATCAATTGAACGACCCAAGAAGGGTTGAGCGGAGACCATTTGAATGAATCCGGATTTAAGCTTGTTGGAGCATAGTTTGGCTAGGCCGGTCTGACGACTCTCCTGGGCCGTTCGTCGTCTTCCCGGGTCCTGAGTAATGCTGCAAACAAAGGTAAACCGGTTAGACGTGGACCCGAGGCCAGAGCCCCGGGGTCCACCACTGACGGTCAAATTAGTATTGATCGATATATTGTATAAGAGGTGTGGTTAAGAGAGAGAACCTGATGTAGAATGAGACCCCTACCCCTGTTTATATAGGCTTAGGGTTTCTTGAAGGATAAGTTTAGGTGTGTGTGGGTCGCGGGCCTGTTGGGCCGGGCTCTTAACTGACTGTACGTCGACATGTTCCCCAGTCTAGTATGATATGGTTCATGATCATGTTATGCTAGACTCATTTGTGTATCATGCTCACTAACAACCGCGTGCGGCTTGCTGCTAGGACATCCTCATAGGTCGTCCGTAACATATGGCTCCACTCAAAAATGGGCTACCTTTTAGCAAAAAGATGATGGGTTGGTATTGCGAATAGCGAGCATAGCCACTATACGCCATCATGTCCCCCCAATCTAGTATGCGAGGTTGTCACCGAGGTTACTAGACTTTACACCATATCCATTACCTTTAAGCATATCCACGTCGAAAGAAATGGGGGAATCCGTGTACGTAAGACGGGTGGGTGTGCTCGAATGCTTGGTTTCCCGTGATTAGACGGTAAGGACCCCGTAATAAGAAAGCATGTTCTATAGCCGGGGTAACACTGGCATTGGCAAGGTATCATTCTTATGCATCTCTAACGTGAGGATGATAAGAATGTTTTGTGAAGGTGGAGGTGGAACCCGTATGCTGCATCGTGAACATTTGAAGGCGTACTTCATATACCCGCTAATGATGCAACATAGCGCGAATATTTCATTCGTCTTAAGGCCAACAGAAGACGTACTTCTGTGGCATGTTTATGTGGATATTATATCCGTCTTGCGGCCACAACATTTGACAATGATTTTCCAAAATTCTTTACGTCTTTTCCTGAACTAAAACGTAGTTGATCAGACTCTGTCTAGTTACAGTCAAACAATATCAACTTTGGAAAAATCACTCAAATGGCCGGGCAAAGAAAGTCGTCGCGGAAGGCGTACTTCCGCAGCAAATATATGAGCCAACGGAAGACGTACTTCCGTGACATGAATAACGAGCCGGCGAAAGACATACTTACGCGGCGAAGACAGCGAGCCAACATGAGTACTTCCGCGACGAATGATAATGAGCCAATGGAAGGAGTACTTCCACGGCAAAGATAATACGCCAGTGAAAGAATTACTTCCACGGCGAAGATAATACGCCAGTGGAATAATTACTTCCACGGCGAAGATAATAAGCACGTGGAATGAATACTTCCACGGCGAAGACAATAAGCACGTGAAAGAGATACTTCCACGGCGAAGGATAATGAGCACGTGGAAGAAATAATTCCACGGCGAAGGACAATGAGCACGTGGAAGAGATACTTCCACGGCAAAGATAATACGCCAGTGGAAGAATTACTTCCACGGCGAAGATAATAAGCACGTGGAAGGAATACTTCCACGGCGAAGACAATAAGCCAGTGGAAGGAGTACTTCCACGGCGAAGACAATAAGCCAGTGGAAGGAGGACTTCCACGGCGAAGACAATAAGCACGTGGAAGAGATACTTCAACGGCGAAGGATAATGAGCACGTGGAAGAGATACTTCCACGGCAAAGATAATGAGCACGTGGAAGAGATACTTCCACGGCAAAGATAATACGCCAGTGGAAGAATTACTTCCACGGCGAAGACAATAAGCACGTGGAAGAGATACTACCACGGCGAAGGATAATGAGCACGTGGAAGAGATACTTCCACGACAAAGATAATGAGCACGTGGAAGAGATACTTCCACGGCAAAGATAATACGCCAGTGGAAGAATTACTTCCACGGCGAAGGATAATGAGCACCTAGAAGAGATACTTCCATGGCGAAGGATAATGAGCACGTGGAAGAGATACTTCCACGGCAAAGATAATGAACACGTGAAATAGATACTTTCACGGCAAAGATAATACGCCAGTGGAAGAATTACTTCCATGGCGAAGATAATAAGCACGTGGAAGAGATACTTCCACGGCAAAGATAATACGCCAGTGGAAGAATTACTTCCACGGCGAAGACAATAAGCACGTGGAAGAGATACTTCCACGGCGAAGGATAATGAGCACGTGGAAGAGATACTTCCACGGCAAAGATAATGAGCACGTGGAAGAGATACTTCCACGGCAAAGATAATACGCCAGTGGAAGATTTACTTCCACGGCGAAGATAATAAGCACGTGGATGGAATACTTCCACAACGAAGACAATAAGCCAGTGGAAGGAGTACTTCCACGGCGAAGACAATAAGCCAGTGGAAGAGATACTTCCACGACGAATGATAATGAGCACGTGGAAGAGATACTTCCACGGCGAAGGATAATGAGCACATGGAAGAGATACTTCCACGGCGCATGAATAAGCCAAAGGAAGACATACTTCCGTGGCAAAGGCATAAGCCAATGGAAGAAATACTTCCATGGCGCAGAAACAAGCGCGCGGAATGAGTACTTCCGCGTGGAAGGAATAAGCCAATGGAAGAGATACTTCTATTGCGCAAAAATAAGCGCGAAAGGAGTTCTTCCGCGGCGAAGGAATAAGCCAATGGAAGAGATACTTCCATAGCAAAGAAATAAGCGCGCGGAAGGGGTACTTCCGCGTGGAAGGAATAAGCCAATGTAAGAGATACTTCCATTACGCAGAAATAAGCGCGCGAAAGGAGTTGTTCCACGGCGAAGGAATAAGCCAATGGAAGAGATACTTCCATGGCAAAGAAATAAGCGCGTGGAAGGAGTACTTCCGCGACAAAGGAATAAGCCAATGGAAGAGATACTTCCATGGCGCAGAAACAAGCGCGCGGAAGGAGTACTTCCGCGACGAAGGAATAAGCCAATGGAAGAGATACTTCCATGGCGCAGAAATAAGCGCGCGAAAGGAGTACTTCCGCGGCGAAGGAATAAGCCAATGGAAGAGATACTTCCATTGCAAAGGAATAAACCGGCAGAAGGCGGACTTCTGCGGCAAAGGAATGTATCCAAAGATATTTGTGTGACGTGCACATAAATAGTGGTATTATTATACCCTAGTAGCCCCCCAAGTTTAATGGTGCTACACTCGATTAGTAGTATTAAACTTAATCAAGTATTCAAAAAAATTACGGTCGCTTAGACCAACGCGAATGGACGTACCATAGCCGCGTACGAAAGATAGAAATTGGGTTCGAACGTGCGAACCAACGCGGATAGGTCGTGCCATAGCCGCGAATTGTCACATAGTATAAGACGTATCTTAACTAACTTATTGGATGAGCTATGCCATTACGTGCGACGTACCGCTACTACCATAAGGACGGTCAAAGTTTTGACAAAAATGTTGTTAGACGTGCACTGTGTGTCTTTTGCAAGTCCATCATGAGTCATGTGTTTTGCGTAACTTACTACAACGTCTTGATAGCAAGGTGTCTAACAAGGATACATGATCCGTGTTCGTTGGGTTTGCAACCCTCTTACACGACGAGTTGAATTATTAGGTTCACTCAATCCTCTTATTCCGCATGGGAACGATAAGTACATGTACGCCCGTAGGCTAAAGATGTCCGAGTGTACGAACTACCGCGGATGAAGGTACCATGACCGCGAATAAAAAATATATTAATAAAAATATATGCAATATATCTTAGCGATTTAAAAGGTATGGATATAATATCTTGCAATAATTAAATGATATGTGTAATACCCTTTATTAATATAAATAATATATCCGAATATGCGGATTAGTACGGAAGACGCGGCTCATGACCGCAGAAAAAAATAAAATACGATTGAATATACAAAAGAGCACGACTAGACATACCATGACCGCGAATAAAAAATAAAATAACTGCTTGAATGTGCAGATGAGTGCAAATGGTTGAGCCAGGACCGTGAATCATGATATTTCAACGTCGGGTCACTGACATATATGAAAAATATATTTAATCAAATAAAAAATAGATTTAATATCTCCTTGACCATTTAAAAGATATACATGATATCTTTTAATAATAAAAAATATCGATAATATATTTTTTTAGAAGATATTGGTAATATCTTAATTCAAAAAGTATAGGTAATATCTTGTTACCGTCTCAAAAAGTATTTAAAATATCTTTTTATGAATTTCAAAATATACTTAATATCTTTTATTAGTATAGACAATACACATGAAGATGCAGGTTAATGCGAAAGGAGCGGCTCATGACTGCGGCTAAAAAATAAAATATACCCAAACGTGTAGATGAGCGCCGCTGAACATACCATGACCGCGGATAAAGAGGTCGGGTCGCGACACGATACCAGTAGATCGAGCCGCGATTTATACGAAAAATATCTCTTATTAACAAACAATATCGATAACATTCTTAAAAGATATGATAATAACTTTTGCGAACTTAAAAAATATGAGTAATATTATTTTGTTGATTTAAAGATAGTGATAATATCCTTCCATATGCAAGATACATTGTGCTAGTTTAACAACTGTGTCTACACGATGTGTATACATGAGAAATATCTTGTTATTAATTTAAGAGATATTATAGAAAACATACTCTTGGTTAAGAATATTTTTTTAACAAAGATCCGTGTGCTTTAGTCATTGTTCATGCAAATCTCAACATGTCACTATACGTATGTTCATAGTTTTTAAATGTGATTTGAGAAAAATATGATTGAATATTATACGTACATAAAAGATCATCAAATCTAATTTATGAGTAAGTACATGCGCATGGCAGTAAAATCATAACACATTGCATATAGAATCAATAACAGAAAAGGTTCGATGTTACCAATTTTCGCGTAAATATTTGTTTTTTGATAGTATGAGACCACGAAACATATAGTCAGGGTCCCACGGATGGCGCCAACTTATTGGAGCATAGTTTGGCTAGGCCGGTCTGACGACTCTCCTGGGCCGTTCGTCGTCTTCCCGGGTCCTGAGTAATGCTGCAAACAAAGGTAAACCGGTTAGACGTGGATCCGAGGCCGAAGCCCCGGGGTCCACCTCCGACGGTCAAGTTAGTATTGATCGATATATTGTATAAGAGGTGTGGTTAAGAGAGAGAACCTGATGTAGAATGAGACCCCTACCCCTGTTTATATAGGCTTAGGGTTTCTTGAAGGATAAGTTTAGGTGTGTGTGGGCCGGGCTCTTAACCGACTATACGTCGACAAAGCTCAAAGTTGTTGGCTCCAATCTCGGGTATGACAATAGCATCAGTGTTGCCCTCTACGTGCGATTGCAAAAGCTCGATCATTGGTTGATTGTCCATGGTGACAATAGGTGGAGTAATGACTTCGGCTTGAGCTACTTTCTTCTTACAAGCACGAGTACGCATGCACACCTACAAAAGGAAAAGAAAAATATACAAGAAATATTTCTGGTTTTTTTATGTTTTTCTATTTTTTGGATTTTTGAAAATTTTTAATTGTTTTGGATTTTTGAAAATTTTAAAGCAAGGAAAATAACGTTCACAAGTGAACGTATCCCAAAATCCAACGCGTCTCTCACTTAAAATCGTTATTCTTAACGAAAAGGCAGCGGCGCCATTTAATACATGGTTTTTAGCCAAGTATAAATTAATTTCGTACCAAGTCTTTTCGAATTGATTATTGCTAGAAAGTGCGACTCAGTCGTTCTTGGTGGAAAAATAAAAGGGTTTGGTTATCTATTTTAAACTAAAAATAAAATTGTCGTTGAAAGCTTGAAAATTTAATCTAAGATAAAACAAGTTGAAACAATGCCAAATAAAAAAGGCGGGAAAAATTAAAGTTTGAAAAATAGAAACAACTCAGAAACTGACAATTAAACTAAGTCTGAAAACAAGATAATAGGTATTTCAGAAAAATGGATTCTTCGGAATAAAGTATGTTTTCAGTAAAATGGGATTTCGGAATAATGCAACAATTCAGAAAAATGGCATCTTCGGAATAAATACTTTTTCAAAAAAAAAATGGTATCTTCGGAATAAGAGACTTTTCAGAAAAATGGGAATTTCGGAATAACTGGCTTTTCAGAAAACAGGAGCTTTTTCGGAATAATAATCTTTTCATAGAAAAAGGAATGTTTTCGGAATAATGGTGTTTTCAGAAAAAATGGTGTTTTCAGAAAAATGATGTTTTCGGAATAAATGAACTTTTCAGAAAAATGATATTTTCGGAATAACTGATTTTTCGGAATAAATGGTTTTCAGAAAAATGATGATTCATAGAAATGATGAATTCAGAGAAAAGGGAATTTCGGAATAATTGCCTTTTCAGAAAAGGTATGATTTCATAATTTTAAAACTCTTTTCCGAAAAGATTAGAACGCAGACACAAATAATCAGTAACAACAAAACTTAAGAAATAAGCTACGAATAAGCACGAACCAAACAAGCAATTAACCAAAACTTTAACCAAATAAATTTTAAGAAGAACTAAATAAGCCACAAATTTAAAACTATAAAAACACTAATTAATCAAAACATTTAAAATCAACTAATAAGCAACTCTATTAATCTATCAAGACAACTTAATCAAGAATAAGCCAAACATTAGAAGACCAATAACCACAATAAGCTCAAAACATCCACCACATCAAAACTACAAGATCAATCACATGAACAAATCAATCACATAATCAAAGAGATGAGATTAACTACATGATTATCAAGATTAAGAAAAAGATTAAGAAAGGTAGAATGAGAATTAAGAAAATAAGCTTGATTGATTAAAGATGAATATCAAAAGATTACAAGATTAATGTAAAGATTAATAAGTTTTAAAGGAAAACTAGAGAGAAAATTAAAAGCACACTTAAAAATTAAACTACAACTACTAAAAACTAACCACCTAACACCCTCCTAATGACATATTAGGATGGTATTTATAGGAGGTGGGGAGATTACATGCTTAAGCTATCTTCTTTCTTTTTCTCGTCTCGACTCGACTTAATTTCTTTGTATTTCTCGACGTCGTCTCGGGATTTGTAGATATAAGTTAAACTCGTCTTATAATTTTCTTCTATAATTAGACTTGAGTTCTTCGACTTCATTAAACTTCCGTCTTTAGACTTTTTCTTCGATAAATCTTCAGAATAGGCCTTGAACTTCCGTTCTTTTTGCATTCTCGATCTTTTGACTTTGTCTTTAGTCTTTTTCTTCGATAAAAGCCCGTGATAGCCCATGTTTTCTTCATTTTGCATCTTTTGGTCCTAAAACACAATAAAAACACAAACCACGCATAATTCTGACTTTTACGACATAAAATACACGTTTTTGTCTTGGTATTATTGAAAATAAATGGTAAAAGGATAAGTGTTTTCACACTTATTAATCCCTAATAATTCGTCCAAAACAGACTATACATATTTGAACCTTAATAGTATTTTGATCATATCTTGCTCATTTTATTGATTCCATTGAGTGGCCAACTCTCCACATATGTAAAAATCATATATCTTATTGTATATTCAATAATCCAAGTCATTTTATCAGGTTATCATATGGTTACTTACTATTTTATACAACCTATAAATTTAACTATGATTTTAACATCTTTACATGTAGATTTTAGTCTTTTTAACCAAATCTATTAACACAAGATCCCCACATAATACTTTGATCATCATTTATCATCATATACATATACATTTATAAATAAAATACAAGATTACATTTACAAAATAACAAGATAATGGAAGAAATTATCTTGTTACCAACCAAGATAGTGAAAGTTAAGAACAAGACTTAGTTTTTGATAACCAATCTTATGATAAACCAAGACCACCTTCAAGATCACCCAAATATATGAACACCTTGAGAAAAATCAGCCCTAGACTACAAGGAAAATTTCTTTGTAGATGTTAGGATCACCTCAAATCAACAAGACTTCAAAAGGTTTTCATCTTGTGCAAGTTAAACACAAGATTCATGGTTTAATTTTTGATAAAATGGGGTGTTTTTGGTGGAGTATGGGACGACAATGGGAGGGTAGAGAGAGAGATTGTGTGTGTTTGCATGTAAAAATAAGGGTAGTGGTATGTGTTTAGCTAGTTTTAAGAGTTAGTGGTTTTGGTGTGTAACTAAGGACAAGTGTCCTTAGTTATCATGCAACTTTGAGACATCAAGGGGTGTGTTGGCTAAGCTTGGCCGCCCCTTAGTGGGGGTGGGGTAAGTGTTAACTTGTCTCATCTCCACTATATACGGGTACTCCTCGATTCTAGTTTCCTCGTTTTGCGTGCCCTCGGGTTGACTTACAAAAAATGTTTTTATAAATTACGAATCTACGGCATAAAACGAATCTAATAAAAATTGTCTCATCAAAACGGAGTTAAAAAACGTAAATACGTATACCTAGGGTTTCCGGTTTAGTCGTAAAGGACGTTAAATTTTGCACGTGAGCCCTAATTTCTTCTCGTAAATTTGTGAGTTTATGGACCAACACAAATTTAAAATTCCAAAATGATATTCGAGAATAAATTTATTTCCTGAAATGTCGGACTGTCACCAAAAATGGTGTACGTAGACGTAACGTAGAGTTCTCCGGTTTAGACGTAGTCGATGCTACTTTAAGATGTAAACCCAAATTTCTTCCTAAAAATGAGTGAGTTCATAATATAACATTATAATAAAGATTTTAAATAATACTTGAGAATAAAATATCGACCATAAATTGACGGATTATCACAATTTCCATTCATGGTCATTTAATGTTTTTGGACATTTACCTTGCATGCTTTGATGACACGCCATAATTATCATGTGATATTCCATTCACCAAAATGGGGTGTTACACCCTTCCAGCGTCATTCATACCAAAATAACATATAAATACATAAAACACATAGTCACAAATAAAATAACATAAAAATAAGATTAAGTGACGAACCTCAAAATCGTGGTTGTCACAATTATGGCTTTCCATGCTGAAGATGGGTGTCTAGGTAAACAAATATCCAACTGTTATCTTGTTGGCTCCATATTGTGAAAGAAATCGATAACCTTCAACAACAAAGCATTGCGTTTATGGATTTCATTCATTTAAAGCTGGGTGACGGGTATAGCACCAAGTTTTGGAGTGATCGCTGGATTGGCAACAGAACTCTTATGTATTTGTACCCTCGCGTTTTTGCTTTGGATAAGCATTTTATGGTTCAGTCGAAGCTTGTAGAATATAGCTTGCTCAAATCTCTTCGTCGTGAACCAAAAAGAGGCGCGGAGCTCGCTGAAGTGGTTGATATGTTTGATATGGTGTCACAGGTTATGTTACGGGATATTTCAGACATATGGGTGTGGTCTTTAGAGGGTTATGGGGACTTGTTGGTTGCGTCTATTCAAAGGGAGATTGACGATAAAAGACTTCCTCTTATGTCCTCTAAAACTCGTTGGATAAAAGCAATTCCCATCAAGATCAACATCTTAGCTTGGAAAGTGAAGCTAGAGTGATGGCAAAAAAATCTGAAACTGACAGAGAATCTGATACCCGACTTTGATTTCACCGGGGATTCCCCCGGTTGACCAAACCCGTCCCCGAACTCGCCCCCGAATATATTTATACTACATATACATTTATATATTTTGTATGTTTCAAATAGCTGTTAGATATTTGAAACACCATCAATCGATGGGTAATATCTCCTTTGAAACTAACCTTCTAGGACGAGCTCTTGTATGTTAGTTTTGTTATTGTTGATATTGAGCATGATCGCATGAATGTTAATGTGGTCAATATTTTCTGATATTACCGTATTGTGTTATTTGTAATGGTAGCATCATTTGAAACATAGTTTAAATGTTTATTGTGTAACGGGGAAAAAATCCCCGATTCCTCATTGAGGATCCCCGTTCCCCGCTGGGGATGGGGATGGTAGGTAGCTTGTAAAACCCTATGGGGATGGGGATGGGAATAGGGATAGATATTTAACTTTGGGGATGGGATGGTAGCAACCATTCCCCACAAACCCGGCCCCGTTGCCATCTCTGCTAGACTCCCTCCTGACGCGCATTAATATTTCACGTAGAGGTATTGCTATTGACTCTATCCTTTGTCCCATATGCGAGAAGGAACCCGAATATTCTACCCATTTATTTTTCAAGTGTGAGATTGCTTCTCATCTTTCTCGCATGATTACAAATTGGTCGGACATCCCAGATGTTGTTGGTTGTGACTATGATACATGGTGTAATTGGCTATCGACATTGAGGCTTCAATCAAAGCATAAGAACATCATCAAGAGTATCTTCTATGTTATGTGGTGGCATACTTGGATTTATCGGAACAAGCTTCTTTTTTAGGCTTCTACTCCCTTGAAGGCATCGTTATTTGATGACATAGTTTCTAGGTCTTTTTATTGGTGTTCTTCTAGATGTAAAGGCACGTTCAGATGGAACGATTGGCTAAAAAATCCTTCTCCTGTAGTTTTTGAATCTCTAGCTCTTTGCTAGTATAGTATTTTAATAAATTTCCATTTTAAAAAAAAAGAGAATGTGGAGAGCCCATGGCATTGCCAAACATGCCAATACCAAATATAAATGAGTCTCATAGGCACTCAAGTATCACTAATAACATGAAACAGTTGTTTTTAAAAATGTATTTTTGAGGCCTGTATCATATACATCACTTCTATTTACCAAAGTTAAAGCAAAGTTGTAAAGCTCTTAGCGTAACTAATATGTTTACATATTTGCGCAAAATGAGTATTTGGCACAATAGACTAAATTCGCTAATAGCAAGCTTTTGCGTGGAAGTTAATATGTCATGAACAAATATGACCAGGACAGTACGAAACAAGTGAATAATACCAAGGCAGTGAGCTATTGATAGATCAGATTGGAGCGGTTTTCATCATCATCGTGATATTCTGCTTGCAAAAGCCTCAATGGAAGTTTTATATTTCTCATTTCTAGCATTTTCACTTTTAATTTTTTTAACAAAATTCAATGTTGAGCTATCAAGTTGATTTTAAGACATATTTCATTGTTTTTGTGGATGCGACTTGCGTCTTCGTATGCTTGTAAAATAATGAAAATTGACGTTGAAAACATGTTTTACTTTTTCAAAATCTAATAGCTTAGATTTCTACGTTTTCATACATTAATCAAATATACCATAGCACAATTCCAAAGCTAGCGCAAGAGAAAATGAATCAAAATTACATGTTGTGTATTACTACGTAATTGTCAAATAAAAATCCTAAATACATTATCTAAGCCTATATAATCTAATGATTCAAACTCACATCAATTCCCTAGCTAAATGGAGGTGTCACTTAAACTTATATAGGTTGTCCAGTTGAGTATTACCAAAGTGAAAAAGAAACTCTAACCCATAAAAGTCGAGGAGCATCATATCGGAGAAACAAAAACGTTTAAAGTGTACTAATGCAATTAGAAGCTCGGATGGTACATTGGAATTCTAAAATTATAGTCAAAACAAAGATTAGAAACACTACAAGTTAATATATCAAATGGATTTCATGTGCATAAATATTATCTCAGTTATCCCTAGACGAATATACAAACCTAAAATCACTGGTAATCACTTAACTAGGTCAATAATGTTGATGAAGTGACCGAAATCCAGGCCTACTAATTACAGACATCAACTCACTATATTAAGATAAGTAATGGAAATCCATAACATTAATCATTGTGTAAAATAGAAGTTACTAACCAGTTCAGTTTCTTTATGAGATGTAAAAGCGATTTTTTTAGAAGCTACTACTAAAAAGGAATAAGCTTGTAAGGCTACTGAATCCGTCTAATGTTGGTGTTGGGGAAAACACGGGGCCTTTTAGGCTAATACTATAGGAACATATAAGGTTTATGGAAAGTAAGTTTATTGCTTAAAACTTTTCTTAGTACATCACAAATGCTTACAACTCCTCCTATTTATACTAAACCATGAAATTTTCTAGATCGAGATATTTCTCCATGGTTTTCTAGACTATTCTGACTACATACTATTCCCTTTTCTAGATATTCATACTACATATCTTTCCATACTTATCTATATGTTTCTACACATTTCCATAGATACTTTATATGGTCCATTCTTCGACATTCTAGAACCTTCTTATATGAGCTTGGCTTTCAGCGATCAAATCAAGTTTCATTCTAACCCCCCCCCCCCCTTTAAACTTGATTTCGCGACTCCAAGCATCATCCTTTGTCTTGAGAAATCTCGATCGTTGAGCGGCTTGGTGATGATATCTGCAACTTGATCTTTGGACCTTGTATGTATCACTTGAACTTCCTTCCATGGAACACACTCTCGAATTAAGTGATAACGAGTGTTTATATGCTTACTTCGATCATGGTAAACTGGATTTTTTGCTAAGTCGATAGATGACTTGTTGTCCACGTAGATCTCGGTTGCATCTTCTTGCTCCATGTGTAGCTCTTTGAGCATACTTCTTAGCCAAATTGCGTGATATACACACGATGTTGCAGCTACATACTCTGCTTCACAGCTGGACAAGGTAACAATGGGTTTCTTCTTTGAAGACCATGTAAACACATTATTACCTAGGATAAACACGAATCCTGATGTGCTTCTCCCATCGTCTTTGTTTCCAGCCCAATCACTATCGGTATATCCAACCAACTTGAAGTCTTCACTTGCTGAATAAAACATACCATAGTCTATGGTACCTTTGATATAACGGAGGATCCTCTTCGCAATCTCCACATGCTTTGTCGTAGGCTCTTTAATGAACCGACTAATCAATCCGACTTCATAGTACTCGGGTATTATACATGTTAAGTAGCGTAAACTTCCAACGAGACTCTTGAATAGAGTTGGGTTTACCACTTTCCTCCGTCATGCTTCGAAGGCTTTGCCTTGTGTTCAATAGGGGTTCCAACGGGATTGCACTTTTCCATCCTGAACCTCTTCAGTATTTCTTTGGCATATATTTCTTGACATATGAATATTCCTTCATCAGTTTGCTTCAGTTCGATGCCAAGATGATAAGACATAAGTCCTATGTCTGTCCCCTCGAACTCTCTCGTCATTGACTTCTTGAGCTCGTCCATCATACTTTGGGAATTTCCTATGAATATCAAATATCCACATACAAGCAGGCGAGCAATATTCCTCCATTTTCAAATTTCACAAAGTGTGTGGATTTGCTATATATGATCCGGTGGTCTAACATGGTAGAATATGGTGGTGGAAGCCATTGTTTATAGAGAGAGAAAAGAGGTTGTGTGAAAATAGAAAATGTATTGAAAATAAAAAAAGAAACACAAGCAACACCCCTCTTTGGAAGCTAAGGAGGGGTATATATAGTCACACACGATGCTTAAACTATACAACGTACCTAGTCTAGTCTAAACGTGTGTGACTATGATAACTAATGGGAATTCTTAAATGTCGTCACATAAAGTGAGTTTCCAACAATCTTCCCCAATGGGACGACGTGTAGAATTTTCTTATAATATTTTTCCTAACAAGTACATAATGATAAGAACAAGAGCTTTCATGAAGCGTCCAATGCTGATGATGTCTTCTGAGGCCTTTGACTTCAAAACGACTCATCTTTAACTTGTAGTATAAATACTGTAACGGCACGAGTTAAGTAACCCATACACTTTTGGTTAAGGAGAAGCTTCTGAATTAACTTCCCCCTAATTCATGCCACATAAACTTGATGTAGAAGCTTTTAAATAGCTTCCCCCTAAATCGACAATCCTCGTAAGCAACTTCAAAGCTTTCAATAAAGCTTAGAATGATTAAGCGCACAGCAGAATCTAACAAGCAAATCCCATCATATAACATGATAACGTTGCTAAGAGGGATTGAAAGTAAGGGGTACACCAAGTAGATCAACAACTTTTCTTCTCACGCTTGAATAATTCTTTTTAATTTTTCTTCCCCCTGAGAGTTCAAGTTATGCATACCAGAAATAATCAAGACATTTCTTCCCCCACATAGTTGAAGAAAGTAAATCAATCCCAATTATGAAGCTCAAATACTGAAGTGGACACTTTATCCCATTCATGAAGTTGACATCGTAACACCAGAGTCAATTAAGTCCTGGAAATGCACATATCTTCTTCCAGAGATGCACCAGAGTCAATTAAGTCCCGGGAATGAATATAGGATAATGATGATGTTTAATTGCAACAATCGAACAATTAAACCTCGAATCAGTAGTGTACCGTTTAGAGATTGATAACGCCACGAGTTAAAACACTGATTTTCTCTGCGGCTATGACAAATGTCATCCCGAAATGTCTTCAAATCAAAAGAAGGTATGAAGTTCATCACGTGTACTCGTTGTGCGTTCAATGTGTTTTCTTCTTCCCCCTTGATGGTTTCGAAACTCGGAACCATCAATAAATCGTACGCACATGTACCTGAAATATTGTGAGAATAATAAATAAGCTGAATTAAATATTTTGTGAGAATCAGCTGTTGATCGAAAATCTCTTCTCATAAACTCTCCATGGCTATATTTACCAACCCACGTGAAAGCAATTTGAAGTGACCACTGATAGAATGAACCAGATACATCAAACATGAAGCTGAATAAAAATCCTTCGATCTTGTGACATAAGCTTGCACTATTGTTGAATGAAGAACGGTGGAGAAATCTCTAAGTACTCAATGCATCACTGAAGAAGTCTATAAGCACAACACCTCTTGAAATTATCCACGTCGACTAAGCGCGTGACACTGAGTACAACAATGTAACCCCTTTAAGTGATAGTTATCCGAGTCATCAACCATCCACCCCGAACCCGGGAACCAGATAAACAAGTCTTCATTCTAAGATTAAGCATGAGCAAGTTATCTATGAAAGATAAAATAAGTACACGCCTTCTGATGAGACTGCTTTTATACATAGTCTCATCATCCAAATAGGGCTTAAAATGCATTAAATATCATCAAAATACCCAAATATATGCTTGTGTTTGTTGCTTGTGTATTTTAGGTACGGATATTGAGAAAATAACAAAAGATCACAAGAATCAATCAAAAGCGAACACGGGAAACGAAGTCGCACAATGAACCAAGCCCTAATGAAGAATTTTCCAAAGTCAACCCTTGAAGATTTGAAGAATTATGAAGATTGGTCCTCCAAGTTTGAAGAATTGACACTTTATACCCTTGTATCTTCATAATTACAAGTTTGGTCCCTAAAGTTTGTCAAAATTACAAAAAGGACCCTTAACTTTGAAGAATTGGCAAATTTAGTCCCTAAACAAAACTAAATTGTCAATAATGGTCCTCCAAGAAGTCAACAAACAAGTCAAAGCCTTAAAATATGAAGACATGTCAAGAACATTCCTTGAAGAATGAAGAAATTGCATGTTTAGTCCTTGTTTCAAGTTTCGAAGTATTTGTGCCAAAAATGACAACTGCCCAAAAGTTGTCATGTGTTATTTAGGCGTTGATAGCCATTTAAAACAACTTGAACAAAGAATGAAACATGAGGGGGCAAACCTGCCAGACACCTAAACCTACCCACCCAATACCAGGTTGCCATGTCACCCACTCTACCACTCACATCCTTACACCTCACCATCCTCACCACGTCAGATTCCACCCAACCCAATTAAATAACCTAATCTAATTTCCCACCAAAACAGATTATTTAAAATCCATTAACCCCAATTCGGATCTAATCACCCTTAATCCCAGATAAACCCTAGTTAATCCCCAACATCAATTGGCCTTAAAACAAAGGGTTTTTTCCTAAATAACTCCAGATCATTGATTAAGGTTATTGTCATCACATCCCACCTCCTAAAACATCTCCCACTCAACCCATGTGACACCCCTGGCCCTCCCTGCTCAAGTCACTTTCCACAAAACCCTAGGAGGGGACAAAATAAACGATGAAGATCATATCCTTGGTCCCCAAGGACTTTTAAACATCCATGATCACTTTCCAACAGCTGGCCAAGTACAAAGATCACATGAGGAGCATATTGACCAAGAAATAAGTCAAGAACACAAGGGCATTTTGGGATTTTCAAACCATTAGGGTTTTAGCTTGTATTTTTTATTCAAGAGTAACTAGAATGTTCTATCTAGGTCTATATAAGGAGTATGCGTATTGTGCATGACCCTTGTTCTTTTTTCTCCTTTTTCACAACTTTGTAAGTCCTGTTTTTTATGAATGAAAAAAGGTTAAAGATTGTTGATGAGAAGAAAGAGCCAGCTTTATTTTACATTGTTTGATTGTGTTTAAGTTCCAAGTTTGTTTATTTTTCAAGTTTTTAAAATTCAGTTTGGTTTTCAAATTTTCTGAAATTTTGATGTGGTTTGGTTAAAATCTTGTTCAAGATTTGGTTTCCAAGGTTGTTATCTGGATTTTGTAAGTGTTTTCAAAGGAAGTATAAGGAAGTTTTGTGAAAAGGTTTTTAAAAGAGAAAGAAAAATCAGAAAATCATATTATTGTGCTTGTGCTTGTGTTGTTTTTCTTAGCAGATTGGAAGAACTTGATTGATTGTTAAAGGATCAGCATAGGCCCGGGCCTATTGGAGGTGGTTAAGCAACCACTAAGGGTCCTGGATGTAGGACCCTTAAGGTAGCACCCTCATTCCATTTTTATTTTCAGTTTTATGTTTTTATATGATGTTTATGTGAATTGCATGAAATTTGCTTGTTTGTTGGTTTAAGTGTTTGAGTTTGCTCATGCTAGGACTTAATGCATGTTAGAAGCTATTTAGATCACTTTGGTTGAGTTGTAAAAGATTTTGGTGTGTTTATTTGTATTTCAGTTTCTTAAGGGGTGTTTGGGATTAGGGTTTAACATAGGATTATTGTTGTTAATCTTGTGTTTAAACTGGTTTTAATCACTCACTAAGTTGCTGTAGGTTGTATGTTAGCTTTGGTTTTAAGTTTGGGTGAGTTTTAAAACAACTTGCATGATAAAAAGGTGAAAACATGGTCTAAAATCAGAAACTGTATTTTGTTCATGCTTTTGTGAGAATTTGTGCCTCATCTTTTGATTTTTGTTAGATATAAGGTTGTTCTAGGATTGTAAATCAGTTACATTCCATTTGGTGGATTTGTGTGCTAGTAATTTGGCTTTGAAATTCGATTTTGTGCAACAAATTGGTCAAAAATTCTCACAGACCCCCTTTGCTTAATCAGCAACCTTAATCTGCTTATTTTGTGTGATTTTGAGTGTTGTACTTGCTTGATTTTGTGTTTTCAGTGACTCCTTATACTCAAAGGAGTATAAGGATGCCTTTTTCCATCACAAACATCTACAAAAAGCAAGGATCAAGCTCCTCTTGATCTGTTTTGCACAAGTGAAGAAAACAAGTTTTCTTTGTGTTCATCAAAAGAGTATCTGGGCACGTTTTTATAATCTGTTGGTTTCAATCTGGTTAAAATTGGATTGGGAGTTTGTGTTTGAGTTTAAAAGTGTCACAGGTTTGTGATTTAAAAGCTTAAAAAGAAAAAAAAAATAAATACCAAAAAGGACGTGGCCAGGACTCGAACCTGCGCCACTCCTCTCACACACAGACGTCTTAACCATTGCGCCCTAGGGACTTTGACTGATAAGTTTCATTTCATTACTTATTTAAGGGCTTTTGGTTTGTAGCTTATTTTAGCTAACAACTTATAAATAAGCTTATTCTAGCTTATTTCCTTAAGGTTTTGACCAGTTAGTATTTTTATTTTGTTTGTATTAGGTTTTTTGACTTTTCAGTCCAAAAAGTTTATTTTTCCCATTATGAATTAATTTATTAGGATTATTTTAAGTTTTAATTTTAAAAAGTCATTAAAAAATAGAAATAGGTAATTTAAAAATCTAAAAAAATAGTTTTTAGGTTTTGAATTATATTTTTGAGGTTTACAGCTATTTAAGTTTTCAATTTAGCTTATTTTTGATTTTATTGGATTTTAGGGTTTTTAGCTAACTTTAAAATTTAATATAAAATTATTAAAAAGGTTTCAGAAAATTTTGATTGCATTTTTGTCTTAGTTATAATATTCTAGATTTTTGGTAATTTTTTAGAATTTCTTTATGAACTTTGAATTTTTTTGATTATTTTAATATTATTTTATTATTAAAAATTGAAGTTTGATTTTTTTTAGTTTTTACATTTTTCCTAGGTTAAGGACACTAAATTAGGAGTTTTGTCACTTTCCAAAAATTTTTAGGACTTTTCAATTAATTTCTAGAATTAATTTAAGATTTAATTCATTTTAATAGTTTTCAAGTGTTTAAAAATAGTTTAATTTGGTTTTAAAATTTTTAAAAATAGT
This sequence comes from Glebionis coronaria, assembly GCA_025667525.1. Classification (NCBI taxonomy): domain Eukaryota; kingdom Viridiplantae; phylum Streptophyta; class Magnoliopsida; order Asterales; family Asteraceae; genus Glebionis; species Glebionis coronaria. The sequence goes on from CM046882.1 coordinate 159,330,233, forward strand.
TTTTAGCTTAATTAGGATATTTTGAGGTTTACAAACTATAAGATCTTGTTTAAGGATTTTTAATAATTAAAAGTGATTTTTAGGGCTTTAATTAGAATTAAAAAGTCATTATCTAATTAATTAAAAGGTTTTAGCAAGTTTGGATTTTTTGTAAACTCTTAGAATATTATTGGGGATTTTTAGTAATTTTTAGGAATTTTTAGGTTAAAATTTTGATTTTTGTACTATTTACGGTTTTACGTGTTCGCCTTTTTCGTCGTAGTTTAATTCGTTTTCGTAAGCGTCTTTCTCTTCTAATCCCATTTCTTTCTTCCTTTTTCAATCATATAATCACAAATCAATATCAATTCAATACACAACACACTAGCCTCCTCGAGAACGAACTCACTTAGGGTCATTCACACACGGTTTTCCTAAATCGTCGTGCCCACTTGCCCTATTTATTACTCTTTTCCTAAAGGGTGGTAAAAACTACAACTATCACCTTTAAAAAAATCCGTCTTCAATTTCCCATAATTAATACCCGATCAAACGAAATCTGTAGTCACAAAAAATATACCAAAATTTTTCTTGGTCTCGTCAAAATAAATCTCGTCACAATGTCTCGTCACTTTGTCACGTCACTTGTTGTCTCGTCCCGATGATAACTGACGTATAACTTAATACATACAAAGTTTATACAAAAATACAAATTGATGCTAAAAACTTGTGTGTATATAGCAAAATATGCGGCCCATAGCAATGTTTAAAAAAATTCGAGTCCAAGGCCCAAATCTTGTTAAATAAACGTGTGTCATGGCCCAAATTTTATGCAAAATACCCGTTCCATCATTACAAGGGTTATAAGAGGTCAAACCCTAAACAAACGCTCAGTTTAACCCTTAATCACAACACATAGAACAATCCGCCCCCAAACCAAACTCCTCTCTCATCCCCAACCTCGTGAAATCCGTCCCCTATCAAACTCCATCTCCTCCATCTCCAAAAATCATCTAATCTCAACAATCATTCATCTTCAAGCAATAATGATAATCACATAACATCTATTAACCTTACAAAGCCCTCTAAAAGATCATTATTCAATGGTATTTTATTTTCTTTTGCTCCACAATTCGAACCACAAGCACCCAAAAGATAAGTGACTGCATCCTATGAAGATTGATCTATTTTAGGCTACAAGATCTCATAGAGGTCTCGGGTAGGTTAATTGCATGTCGTTTGACTTGTGTATCAACGAGACCATGATTAATTATAACATACTTGTTATTAGTTAATCTTGATTCTCGAAAAGTAATTATAGATCGATGATGAATTTTGTTTTCGTGTTTAGATCTTAATGGATCTTACACATGCATGACCAAAAACTGAGTTCTTGTTTATGTTTTTGTTTGAGTCTAGATTGGAGATAGGTGTCGATGGGTTAGGGATTAGATATGGTGTTGAGGAGTTAAAAGGGTGGAATGAGATATATTGGTTTTGCATCTGATCAAAAGTTTTGGTCCACTAGTTTTAAAAAACAGTCCATCGTAATGTCTAAAAGAAAACCCATCGGAATGGTTTTGTTTTCATCACAATGTTTACATTTGTTTTTCCATCGCAATGTGTTAAAAAAAATCCATCGGAATGTCTTCTCTTCTACACCCCGTCGGAATGCATCCGTCGGAATGCATCCGTCGGAATGCATCCGTCGGAATGCATCCGTCAGAATGTGTTCCATCGGAATGCACAGACTGTGTTCCATCGGAATATTCGATCGCAATGTAGAAACCAATGGTTTTTGCGATTGCAATATTACGATCTGAATGTTACCATCTCAAAAATCTTATCCAAAAGTACTGTCCTTTTTCCTTATTTTCAGGAACATGTGAATCTGATAAATTTTCTGGGTAACTACATCATGAAGAACAATAGAAACCCAGAAACGATGATATCATATAAAAGAAAAGTCCAGAAACAGTAGACCTTTGAACACCCAATAAAAATGATACTTGAAAATCATGAAACCAGTAACATAAGACCAGGGACTCAAAACCTCAAAACCAGTTGGTTATGAAAACCATATGTGGACTGTGACAAGATACTTGACTGTTTAGACAAATTTGGACAAAGATAAAACAATGACACAGTTTGGACAACAAATAATAAGATGTGACAAATCAGATAACAAGACGTGACAACAAAAAAATAACCAGACGTGACAAGAAAGTGATAGATTCGGACCCAAAAAAAATTTGAGACCACCGAATCGAAAACAATAAACACTATCCAAGGATTGAACCAAGGCTCTGATACCAATTGTGGATTTGCTATATATGATCCGGTGGTCTAACATGGTGGAATATGGTGGTGGAAGCCATTGTTGATAGAGAGAGAAGAGAGGTTGTGTGAAAATAGAAAATGTATTGAAAATGAAAAAATATACACAAGCAACACCCCTCCTTGGAAGCTAAAGAGGGGTATATATAGTCACACACGATGCTTAAACTATAAAACGTACCTAGTCTAGTCTAAACGTGTGTGACTATGATAACTAATGGGAATTCTTAAATGTCGTCACATAAAGTGAGTTTCCAACAAAGTGAATATTCAGTTAAGCACTTTGTGAAACCATATCCTTGGAAATACTTTTCAATTCTAGTATTCCAAGCTCGGGGTGCCTAAATTTAAACCATACAAGGCCTTCTTCAACCTTAGCACTTTACCTTCTTTCTCTTTGGCAATATATCACTCTGGTTGCTCCACGTAAACTTCTTCGTCTAAAACTCCATTTAGGAATGCTGACTTCACGTCCATTTGATGGATTTCCACCTATATTGAGCAGAAATAGCAATAATCATCCTTATAGTTTCTAAGCGAGCAACAGGGACAAATACCTCTTCATAGTCTATCTCATGCTTCTGCTTGTAGCCTTTGACCACAACTCTTGCTTTGTACTTCTCCACTTTACCTTTGGCGCTCTTCTTGGCTTTGTATACCCGCTTGAGTGGAATTACCTTTTAGCCTTTGGAAGGAATGTCAACTCACACTTGTCATTCTTTTCTATGGACTTTATCTCCTCGTCCATGGCTTGTCTCCATTTCTCACTCTTAATGGACTCTTCAAAATATAAAGGTTCACAGTCAGCATATAAACAGAGAAGGGGTATCTCTTCGGTTACCTCGTAGAGCTCCTACAAGCTTCTTGCCTTAGGTTCTCCTTCACTTGAACTTGCTAGCGAACTTTGGGTTGGACTAGGAGTTGGAACTGGACCTTTAGGTGGTTGGAATTCACCGCCTGATTCACTTGTCTCTTCTTTGTTAGTCATGGAAAAAACTCATACCTTTCAGTTTCCTTAATGATCCAATCCCATGAACCTTCTTCATCGAACTCCACATCTCTGCTCACTACTACCTTTTGTGTGATCAGGTTATTGAGCTTGTATCCTTTGGACTGCTTGTCATAACCCACGAACACATGCTTCTCACTTTTATCATCAAGCTTGATTCGTCTTTGGCTCGGAACGTGAACATACGGGTATGCTCCCGAACATCCTTAGATGGGATACAGTAGGCTTCATCCCATTCCATGCTTCTTGTGGAGTGTTGTTGTCTAAACTCTTTGACGGAAACCGGTTCAATAAATACACCACACAATAAACAGCTTCGGCCCAAAACTCCTTTGGCATCTTCTTACTTTTCAACATGCTTCTGACCATGTTGAGAATGGTTCTATTCTTTCTCTCTACCACTCCATTTTGTTGTGGGGATTAAGGATCCGTTAGAAATCTATTGATCCCATTATCCTCACGTAATTTATTAAATTCCTTTGACAAAAATTCTCCACCTCTATCTGATCTCATGGATTTAATTTTCAAACCCTTCGCCTTTTCAACCACAGCTTTAAATTTCTTAGAAGCTTCAAAGGCTTGGGATTTTTCTTTTAGAAAATAGACCCAAGTCTTTCTAAAATGATCATCAATAAAAAGCATAAAGTAGAGATTCATACCATAAGAAGGTGGAGTAATAGGACCATACAAATCCGTGTGAATTAGTTGTAAAGGCTCCTTAGCTCTTGATGTCGCTTCCTTTGGAAACAGACTCCTTGCATGCTTCCCAACAAGACATCATTCACACACTTGATTGGGATGATCTATTTGATCTAACCCTTTCACCATTCCCTTAGAAGATAACAACTTTAAGTCACCAAAGTTTAAGTGCACGTACCTCATGTGCCAAAGCCACAAATGGTCCTTCAAACAACTTCTTAAGCACTTAGCTTCATCATGTTGAATGTTCAGGATGAACATTCGGTTTTTAGTCATAGGCACTTTTGTTATGAGCTTTCCTTCAGGATTTCTTATCGTGGCACTACGATCTTTGAAATGAAAATCATGGTTTTTCTCCAATAGTTGTGCCACACTTAAAATGTTACTTTTAAGGTTGGGCACATTGTATACATTCAAAATATATTTGTGACTTCCATCTTTAGCTCGGATAAGTATTTTACCTTTTCCTTTCACCCGTGTCTTTGACTCATCTCCGAAGGGGACATTGCCTTGACTTTGCTCCATCTCCAAGAACAAGTCTTCTTCACCCGTCATATGGTTACTGGCAGCAGAATCTATATGCCATGGCTATTTCCCCTAATCTTTTTTGCCATGTCTCGCCATTAGCAAAGTAAGCTCGTGTTCGTCATCTACCTCCACAAGATTGGCATTTTCTTCCACTTGTCTTCAGCTAGTACACTCGCTAGCATAATGACCAAATTTTTGACAATTATAACATTGTATTTGAGACTTACCTCCTCTTTGAGATTGGTAGCCTCTTCCACGACCTCTCCTATTTGGAGACCAATGGTTCTCATCTTCCTTGTTAACATCTTCTCTTCCTCTTCCTCGTCCTTGAAATCCTCCACGACCTCGAAAAGTACCGCGTCCTCGTCCTTGCTCGTGTCCATGTAAAAAGCTCTTTTGTCTTTCTTTGAAAGAAACCTTTGAGTATAGAGCTTGCTCCAAGGGTTCTTTCCCCCTTGTATTTTCAACTTCTATTCATGGGCTTGCAAAGATCCCATGAGTTGATCGACGGTCATAGAGTCGATGTCTTTTGACTCCTCTATGGCCACAACAATGTAATCAAAGCTTGGTGGCAAAGATAAAAGAATCTTTTCTATCACCCTTGTGTTAGTCAAGCTTTCACCATTTCTATTCATTTCATTTGAAATGGTTAACACCCTAGTGAAATAATCCGAAATAGTTTCGGATTCATCCATTTGGAGTTTTTCGAACTCTCCTCTAAGAGTTTGAAGACGTACATTCTTAACCTTATCAACTCATTTAAAAGCATTTTTAAGGATCTCCCATGCTTCCTTAGAAGTAGTTACATTTGCAACTTTCTTAAACATCGCATCATCTAGACATTAATAGACGAGAGTAAGAGCACTTTGATCCTTCTTTCTCTCCTTATGTAGATCTACCCTTTGGGCAGCACTCAATGAACTTTCATCTTCGACCTTCTCAATACCTTTCTGGACAATCTCCCACACATCATGTGAACCGAGTAACGCCTTCATCCGAATACACCAACTTCCATAGTTGTCTCTGATGAGACGAGGAAATTGAAACAAGTTCATTGAACTCGACATCTCAATCTTCAACGAGGCTAGAACCTTTTAGGCTCTGATACCAGTTTGTTGGGGACCACACGGGGCCTTTTAGGCTAATACTTAGAGGAATAGATAAGTTTTGTAGAAAGTAAGTTTATTGCTTCAACTTTTCTTAGTACAACACAAATGCTTACAACTCCTCCTATTTATACTAAACCATGGAATTTTCTAGATCGAGGTATTTCTCCATGGTTTTCTAGATTATTCCGACTACATACTTATCCATTTTATAGATATTACATACTACATATCTTTCCATACTTATCTATATGTTTCTACGCATTTCTGTAGATCTTTTCTATGGTTCATTCTTCGACATTATAGAACCTTCTTATATGAACTTGGCTCTCAGGGAGGCTTTCAGCGACCAAATCAAGTTTACATTCTAATAGTTGGAAGTACAAGGTGGTCTAAAGTAGAGATTTCTATATGTGTGAGATCACGACACAAAAAGATATATTTGGGGCTCGTTAAATATCACCACCATCACAATCACAAACCCATCTCCATCGTCATACAACCATTCACCAACACCGGGGGTAAATGGCGGCATCGAGGGGACTGGTAAAATATAGTCTATGGATGGTTATGGCAGAAAGGGGTGGGTGGGTTAGATATTGGTTTAACGTTTAGGAAAGTGCGGGTTAAATATTAGGACCAAGTATCGTGGAAGGGGTACGAAGTTATCTTCTTATATATATAAGATTGAGTTGTATAGACATTAATTGTGAGTCTTAATGACAGAAACTCATTTTGGGAACTTCTTTTTATGATGGAAAGTTTGAGTAATAATGACACAGTAAGTTGTACAAAAACACATATACGAAGTATTAGGTAAGTTACCATTTAACCGAAATGTTAATGACAAGAAGATGAAGGGTTCCATGAATTGGTCTATACCGTGACCTTTTAATTGTAAAAATAAATATATATGTTTCTAACCTATCATTCTTGAAATGTATAAATAACTCATCAATCATCATGGCAACACTCCAACCACCACCGAGTGAACCATTCGACAAACAAACCTTTTCACAACATCAAATCCACAAAGAAATAAACAAATCTACTGATCCTATAACCTATCTCTTTTCTAACATCCAAAAGAAACAAATCTCACACATGAATCCCATTTACATGAATGAACCAAACTAAAATAAATAAAGATCTCAGCTTTCTCATTTTTGTGTATGCAATCCATTCAGGATTTTAAAGATCAAATACACAAAAGGAAGTCATCATTGATATGTAAAGAGATTAAACTCTCTTTAATATTCGAAAATAAAGGATGAACTATAGCAAATATGTTAACTTCATTCTTTGTATTGGTATGGAAAACAACAAACAAGAATGTACAAAACCTACCAGAGACCTCGAATTAGAGATCTAGAAGTCATCGACCATATGATATTGGGGATCGATATGGCTGATTGCAATGGTTTGAGCGAGATATCGACGTTTATATAATCAGTAACAATAAAACAGATTCGTGTTTGATTGTGATTCGGTTATCAGTGTGTTCATGTTTATTATCAAAAGGGGTATATGTGACTATGAGAGAGATAAAGGAGGCAGTGATTAGTGTATGTAGATTAGGGTTTTGAATAGTTTTACTTTAGCATATGTAATACTCTGTATGACATTAAAATAGTTGTATAGATAGATTTAAGGCCCAACATAGATTATTGGGCTACAATGATTTAAAATTTATATGAGTTAAATTGACCTATATTTCTTCTAACATAAACCCTAATCTTTGTATTTAGCCAAAGTTAAATTTATCTTTGATAACTTCATTTATTTCTATACCTCTAACTACTTTAGTTTTTATCATTTTAGTTTCTTTTTACTTATAAATCTAAACAAATTTTATTTCTCATATTTAAGACAAACCTTTCATTAATGTGAAAATAACCTACCAAACCGATTGTGATTTTTGCATTATTTATTTCGTATAATAATTTAAGAAACTTTTTCTATTTCAAATTGATTATTAAAGCATGATTCGAACCTTAAAAATAATGAGTCGAATAGGTTTTTGGATTACATGGGTTACCGAGTAGAATGGTGTCATGATGCAACTAATCTAATCCTTGCTCTCATAAAATCTTGCCTTTCGCATTTGGTGTGTTATTAGTAATTGTAAATCTAAAGGTGTGATGATAGTTCTTTAGAGGGTAATAATACTACTCTTATATATACTTAATAACGATATCTCGCAAATTTTATGATATAGTAACCTTCAATACACTATCAAAACTATTAAAGTGAATTTTATCCACTATGAACAAAACAAACTTACAAAATGTGGGAAAAAACATCAAAAATGTTGGAATTTATAAAAACTTTTTATCATATTAACACATTAACAATCACGAGTATGCAGCGGAATATAGGATCACGTATAGACAAGTAATTAACATAAACGATAAAGAATTGTATACCTTTTAGCAATGGATTGAACACCTTTATCGAACCACCAATATAAACGAAAACCCAAAAGATCAAACAATGATCTCTCTAAGAGTACGCACACAATACGTTATAGCAAACAATTAAGTATGCTAGTACCAATAGTGATGAAGCAAATTATTATTTGATAAAACAAATAATAACAAACCTAACAAACCAATTGTTTTTAATTGCACAAAACCAAATCAAGAATATGTAAATCGTTATTTACTATTGCCTTAGGGAATCTTTTGGTTTTTCTATTGCTGTGAAAAATCGATAAAACAATGACCCATAGTCATTGTATATATATACATTGCAAGTAGATAATCCTAATCACTTAGGAAAACTAACTTAGGCAATACAAATAAGTATCGACTACAATTTTCTTTTTATTATTTTACATTATAATTAACATTTAATTATTGTTTGTAAAATCCCGTTAACCAACTAATTAATTAACGTTTGCAATAGCTTATCACTAATTAATATATTATGAAAAATATATTAACGTATAATTGTTTTACGTATTAACGCGTGCGTCTCCTTAGGCTCGGGACGACTTCCAGACATATATTATTTACGTGGACATATTCCTTCAGCTCCCACTTAGACATGTACAATAATATAATATAATATCATTGGTTAGCGTCTAGCAACACGCCAATGCTCCAGGAAACTCTCGAGTGTAGTTTTCCATAAAGTACATTTAAATGACTTGAACATTTACAATCCCTTTGTTTCTCAAATGCCATGTTAATAATGGATATGGATCAAAGTCATTCCATTTTAACTATTCTGTTTCTCGCACTACAAAATTAATATAGATTACCAATTTAATCGAGACAAATCTAGATTACCATTGGGTATGGCCATACAAACATCTAATTAATTAACGAGGGGCCCAGTAGCATTATTCTTCAAACCTAGTTGAATGAACAAATTCTATCTTGACTACACGTGCCTCTTACATGCTTCAAGATACAAATGATTATAGTCTTTATTACTACCTTATTCAGGATAGCGTTAGATCTATAGCAAAAAGTACCATCCACATATATAAGACCTGCTTGCATCTTAAGTCAAAGGATTTAGTAATGTAAATCATTTACAAGTTTCACTTAAAGACGTCGATCCATAAAGTGATTGACTTGTTGGTAGGAGATGTCCAATATACAACTTTTGGATATCGTATGAGTTGGTGAACCGTTCTTGTATATTCTACGAATATTACCATCTCTCATATATGTCTTAATTTAATTATATTCCCATATAATTAATCGACGTAGACAATTTAGAATAACATATTATTCAAGGATTTAAACATGCAAAAATAGGACCAATAAATATTAAAGAAAACGAATATATCCAATACTTCAATGCATAAAATAAATATTGTTTAACAATATCCTTTATCCAAATACTAAAACAGATTACATAAAACTACCAGCAGGACGAAGTCCCATGCTCCTAGCATGTTGAGTAAGCTTTTTACCAGGTAAAGCCTTCGTAAAAGGATCTGCTAGATTATTATCTGTATGAACTTTAACTAGATCAATCTCACCCAATTTGATACATTCTCGAACATAGTGATATCTCCTTTGGTAGTGTCTGGCGCCTCTCTGAACTCCCGGTTCGTTAGCTATGATGATTGCACTTGAATTGTCACAATACATCTTTATAGGTTCTTCATTGGTAGGAACTACACCAAGTTCACCAATAAACTTCCTCATCCAAACAGCTTCCTTTGCAGCTTCAGAAGCAGCGATATATTCAGCTTCTGTGGCAGATTGTACAGTAGTACTTTGTTTGGAGCTCTTCCATACTACCGCGCCTCCGTTCAAAACGAAAACATACCCAGTTTGAGATTTAGTGTCATCTCTATCGGTTTCAAATCCAGCATCACAATAACAATTAACTTGTAGCTCATTAGCTTCAGGATTTCCACCATAAACCAAAAACGTATCCTTAGTATGTCTTAAATACTTAAGAATATTTTTCACAGCAGTCCAATGACTTTCACCTGTATTTTGCTTAAATCGCCTTGTAATATTCTGCGCGAACGCAACATCAGGTCTTGTGCATCTCACAGCATACATAATCGATCCTACAGCCGAAGCATAAGGAACATTTTGCATACGCTTCATCTCTTCAGATGTAGTAGCACCTTGTGTTTTATTTAAGTCAGTGTGCACTTGCATAGGAATGAGACCACGCTTGGAATTATCCATTCTATACTTCTTCAAGATCTTATCAAGATATGCATTTTGACTTAGTCCAATTAACCGCTTCGATCTATCTCTATAGATTTTGATTCCAAGAATAAATGCCGCTTCCCCTAAATCTTTCATAGAAAAACATTTTCCAAGATAGGTCATTACCTCTTGTAAACTTGGAATATGATTTCCCATAATGATTATGTCATCAACATATAAGATTAGGAAAACAACGTTACTCCCACTAGCTTTTTGATATACACATGGCTCATCTAGATTTTGATCAAAACCAAACTTTTTGATTTCTTCATTAAATCTTTTATTCCAGCTTCTTGATGCTTACTTAAGTCCATAAATGGATCTTTGAAGCCTACATACTTTTCTGGGATGCTTAGGATCAACAAAACCTTCCGGTTGTTCCATATAGATTTCTTCTTCCAAGTAACCATTTAAGAACGCGGTTTTTACATCCATTTGCCATATCTCATAGTCATAGTACGCTGCTATAGCTATGAGAATCCTAATAGCTCTCAAATCTGCAACAGGAGAAAAGGTTTCCTCATAGTCAACACCATAAGTTTGTGTAAACCCTTTTGCTACAAATCGAGCTTTATAGGTGTGTACAATGCCATCCATGTCCGTCTTCTTCTTGTAAATCCACTTACCCTTTACGACCTTCACATTGGGTGGTAAATCTACAAGTCTCCAGACTTGATTATCATACATAGATTGCATTTCCGCATTCATAGCAACAATCCACTTATCGGATTCAGAATCCAATATTGCATCTCTATAGTTAGTGGGTTCATTAAGATCCCCTAAACTATGTTCCTCGACTTCTACATTAAGACATAGTCGTTCAGGTGCTTTGATTATTCTTTTTGATTTACGAATGGGGACAACATCCTCTTCTTGAGTTACATCAGGTGCAAGACTTTCTTCCTCAATTTGATGTTCGCTAGTAGTTTCAGAAGGTAAAATATCTTCATCCTCTAGTTCTACAATCCTCCCACTCTCTTTTTGAACTATGAGATTCTTTTCAAAGAAATCTGCATACCTCTCAACAACTATTTTGTTTTCAGGTGGGTAGTAGAAATAGTAACCCATAGTTTCCTTAGGGTAACCTATGAAGACACACTTAACCGATCTTGATTGAAGTTTGTCAGGCGTGTGACGTTTCACATGAGCCTCACAACCCCAGACCTTTAAGTAAGACAAGTTAGGAACTTTTCCATGCCATAGTTCATATGGAGTCTTGTCAACCTTCTTGGTTGGAACCATATTGAGAATGCGTGTAGCAGTCTCTAGAGCATAATCCCAAAAGGATAGTGGCAAAGTAGAAAGACTCATCATTGATCGAACCATGTTTAGCAAAGTTCGATTTCTCCTCTCAGAAACACCATTGTGTTGTGGTGTGTAAGGAGGAGTCAGCTGTTGGACAATTCCACTAGCCTTTAGATAATCTTTAAATTATTGACTAATATATTCACCACCACGATCTGATCGAATGGCTTTAATAGTCTTCCCGAGTTGATTTTCTACTTCATTTTTGAATACCTTGAATGTTTCAAAGACTTCATGTTTATGTTTAAGCAAATAAACATAACCATAACGACTATAATCATCAGTAAAGGTAATGAAGTACGTAGCACCTTGCTTTGACACATGTCTAAGTGGACCACATACATCGGTATGGATTAATCCAAGTAGATCTTTCACCTTTTCCGTTTTATGCGAAAAAGATTTCCTTGTCATCTTGCCCGATATACAAGAAACGCATTGATCAAACGGTTCACTATCCGTTGAGTTTAAAAGTCCATCATGTTGCAACTTTTCAATTCGCTTCTTGCTAATATGAGCAAGTCGACAATGCCAAAGATAAGTCGAATCTAAACTTGCTTTAGATTTCTTATTGCTAATCGAATACATTGAATTCACAATTTGCAAAGTAGGATCATGCATATCAATTTTATAAATACCATTAACACGGATACAATTAAAATAAATCATATCATTAAAAGAAACGGTCATACCAGAATCCGTAAATTTATGAATAAATCCTTTATCATGCAAACAAGAAACTGAAACAACACCTCTAGTAATAGTAGGTGCATAATGACAATCATCCAAAACAAGAATTAAACCATTAGGTAAAACTAAGTCAAAACTTCCAATAGCTTCTACTTCAGCACATACGCTGTTTCCAACATACAAGTAGACAGCACCTTGCTTCAGCTTCTTTGCTCCTCTAAGTCCCTGTTTTGTGTTACAAATATTAGTACCACAACCAGTGTCATACACCCAGGAATTTTTAGAACAAGCAAATAATTCAATAGTATAAATACCTGAAGAAGTGGACGATCCAACTTGCTTCTTCTTTTTCATCAACTCAGCTAGATAAACAGGACAATTCCTCTTCCAATGTCCAACCTCTTTGCAGTGGTGACATATGGAATCTTTTGCCGGATGCTCTTTCTTACAATGTCCAACCTCTTTGTGTATTTTAAAGATCAAATACACAAAAGGAAGTCATCTTTGCAGTGGTGACATATGGAATCCTTTACCTTTAGCCGTACCTCCTTGCGGTTTGTACTTCTGGATCCTACCACCTTGGATCGCCATCACTTGTGGTGTAGAAGAAGATGCAACATTTGACTTCTTGTTCTTCTTAACTCCTTTCTCAAATTCAATAAGCAAAAGAATGAACTTCACTAATTGCTTCCCCATGCTTTGCATATTGTAATTTTGCACAAAGCCCTCAAAATCACTCGAAAGTGAATTGAGGATCAAGCTGACAGAGACAGCTTCTGGAAGAACATAGTTGAGAGTTGCCAAATGATCCAAATAGCTTTTCATCAATAGAACATTATCGCTAACGGATTGACCCTCTTCCTGCTTGCATGAATGGAAAGTGTGTACTAACTCTTGTAGTTCGACACCAGGAGGCTTTCCATACATCAGTTGGAGCTCAGTTATCATGTCCTTAGGACTTTTGTATTCAAATTGCTGATAAAGCGATGGTGACATAGTTCCAAGCATTAAACAAGCAACTTCATTATGACGATCATAAAGAGCATTCCATTCTACTAATTGTTCATTAGTAGCATTAGCACTAGGATGGTCAGGCCAAGGATTGTCATACACATCCTCTAGTTTCTCCACACGCACAACTAGTTTGAGCGCGCGTAACCACTCATTGAAGTTAGGACCAGTAAGTTGTTGCTTCTCAAGCATCGACCTGAAAGCCGAACTGTTTTGTTTGGTTTGGGCATTATTCATTGCCATCTACAAATAAACAAAGTTCAATAATTTAGTATTTTCGATAATACTCCCTTTATAGAAAATTAAATACCCATGTCTATAAATAAACAACTAATTTTCTAAAAGTTAGAATCCACCAAGACATACCACCACCGCATCAGTTGATCTGCTAGTGATGATGATATTCAAGGGGTAATTGACGTTCAATAATTGCATCCAATACAACTTCTAGAATTATGGGACTCAACTTTATATCCATCACTTGTGACAATTCAAAAGTGAAAAAGTAAGCATGTTTATCCCATCTATTGCCACGAGTTAAGGTCTCACCTATCTTAACTTGCTTAAGTCGTCCAACTAAAACTGTGATTATATAGCATCGACGTCTCACAATCGAGTGTATTATATCACCTTGGGTTACAAAATCACCACAGTCTCACGTATGGTGAAAGAGTAAGTGCAAGTGCTTTTACACGTTGGATGGCAAATAAACTTATTTCAAAGGGTATAAATTTTGACAATTCAAAACATGTACAAAGAAGCATGCAACATCTTTGTATCATGATAATTTATAAAATTTACTCAATTCGTTAATTATAAACATCACTTATTTAAGTTACAATTCAATTGTAAAAATAGTGATATCATAAAAATTGACGATTCAACATGTATTCTATTTAAAGAAGTTTAATTTTATCACGGGAAAAGATTAAAGAATGATTAAAATCATTCAAACCCTAGACCATTTGCGGCTTCCTAAATAGTATGCAAGATAAGGAGACTACAAATAGTCAGGTATTATAGGGCAATGGTATCTACAAGACCGAAGTCTTGATGAGTCTTCCCGAACCTTAGCCTTGCAACTAGATAGTACTTTTGCAAATTACGTCATTAATAAAATTTTACAACTTTAAAGTAGAAAACAAATTATAAACTTGATTCTTGCTAATCACGGCGTGAGTTAGATTTAAAACCATGTAAGGGCGACTCGTTTGTTGCCACATATGATCGTGCAAGAACAAGATTATAATAAATCAAATTTCATATAGTTTTAGTCCGGTTTATTTTTATTTTTCGAAAAACCCTTTGCTTGAACCATGATATAACAATTATAATCAAAAGCAAAACAAATAAATATTAACCTAAAACATATATCCAATTAACAATTAATCACATACTTCATGCATACCACATCTATCATGACTTTAATTAAAACAATTAATCAAGAACACATGATCCATGGTAAACTTGCATGATTCCCATGGATCGAACCATAAATTAACAATTAACAACGTGATAAATAAAGACTAATTATCAATTAACAACATATTTATCAACAAAAATTGCATACAACTTAGGGTTTGTCTAATTAAATTTATTAACCCTAATTAGGGTTTATGAAAAACTAATCATCAAATAAAATAATTCAAACACCATCATAGTAAGTTTACACAATTTTATCTCTTTCGTTATTTTTAATGTAATTAAAAGCTATACGAATGGCTCGTGATGCCACTGTTGGAATTTATAAAAACTTTTTATCATATTAACACATTAATAATCACGAGTACGCAGCGGAATATAGGATCACGTATAGACAAGTAATTAACATAAACGATAAAGAATTGCGTACCTTTTAGCAATGGATTGAACACCTTTATCGAACCACCAATATAAACGAAAACCCAAAAGATCAAACAATGATCTCTCTAAGAGTACGCACACAATACGTTATAGCAAACAATTAAGTATGCTAGTACCAATAGTGATGAAGCAAATTATTATTTGATAAAACAAATAATAACAAACCTAACAAACCTAACAAACCAGTTGTTTTTAATTGCACAAAACCAAATCAAGAATATGTAAATCGTTATTTACTATTGCCTTAGGGAATCTTTTGGTTTTTCTATTGCTGTGAAAAATCGATAAAACAATGACCCATAGTCATTGTATATATATACATTGCAAGTAGGTAATCCTAATCACTTAGGAAAACTAACTTAGGCAATACAAATAAGTATCGACTACAATTTTCTTTTTATTATTTTACATTATATTAACATTTAATTATTGTTTGTAAAATCCCGTTAACTAACTAATTAATTAACGTTTGCAATAGCTTATCACTAATTAATATATTATGAAAAATATATTAACGTATAATTGTTTTACGTATTAACGCGTGCGTCTCCTTAGGCTCGGGACGACTTCCGGACATATATTATTTACGTGGACATATTCCTTCAAAAAATTCATATGAAAAATACTATAACAACCCTTCGAATACCAAAGATATTATGTTAAGATTTTAGGTAAACACCAAAGTACCCAAACCCGTTAGCGTACATGATATGATTATGCTAATATACCCGATATAACATGTATACATGATTATTCATTTATTTAGGATGTATGTCGTAAGTTCACTAGCAACAACGCTCAATATAAACCACGCATACGTCTAACCTAACAAAATCCTAACAGACTTTAAGCATGATTATTCATTGACCACATACTTGATATAGCATGTGTACATGATTATTCATTGACCACATACGAACCTCGCCCAACATTGATAATATACGAACCTCAGCTTAAAGCATGCATTAAAACAAAGTTGAAAAAATAATTTGGTGCTACTTATGATATATATAACACATAAGACCAATATTGACAACATATAAACCTCAACTTAAAGCATGCATTACAACTAAGTTGAAAAAAGTCTAATATCACCTTTAAAATTTAATTTAGCAAACTAGTTACATGTTCTCAGTTTCATGACACAATCGGGGCATCGCCCGGGCTCGACAAGCCTCGTACAAGAAGAATGTGATTAGCTTTCTCCGAAAGTTTTGGTTTGTATCATTAAGTTTGTTTGACTTTCTTTCTTTCAAATGTGTGGTGCTTTTTAGTTGTAAATTAGATCTTATAGTTTCCAAAATTAAGCAAAGTAAACATTATTTATTGATGGGCGTTAGCGTTTATATTTTCAACGATTTCATTTTTATCTCATTTTTCATCATTTCCTAACCTCCACAAGCTTAACCTTTGTTAGATTAATATGGTTATTTTATGTCAAAAAGACTACACATACACCACAAAACTGAAGTTTCTTGCATCAAATGGCGAAGCTAGTTCAATTATTGGAAAGGGTGAATGGACAAATTCTGATTTTCAATCACGATCTAATGCACGGATTCAGTTGTTACGGAGCTGGGAGTATTATCCAGGAACATCTGATAGGCTTATCATACATTATATGAAGTTCTTGATGCCTTTGAACTTATTGGTGAACGAGGTAATCCTCATTACTCGGATATTATTTGGTTGATTACATTATTGATATCCTAAAAACGTAAAGGATATTGTTGATTCATCTAATGTTGAATATAGGAAGGATGTTGAATCGAGAGTTCAACTTAGGCTAGCTACTTGTACTTAATGGCTCTTGTGGTGGAACCATTGGAAAAGCCTGGGCTAATCGCACTCCGGACATTTGACTGATGAATTGATAGGAAAGTTGATTGTATTAAATATTGTATCATTTGCATACTGTAGTGAATATTAGAAGTTCTTTGACATTTCTAGCATTCCACTAACTTGATCTTTTAAAAGTTTACAACTCACGTATGTATATACATATGAATATATGATTGCAAGTTTATTTTTTTTTACGTGACGTTACATTATAAGTTATATCCATACATATTTATATCTATGAGGATCCTAATTGTTAAAAGTTGAAAATTTTCAACAAAATGTAAGTTTCATTCCAAATATGTTGTTAACAGGCAGTCACCCTGTCGCCGAAACTCCCACTGAGGCATCACGCCTTCAACGGCGCTTGTTTAAAAAACTATGGACTGATGAAGACGAGATTGAGCTGTTATTAGGCTATATTATGATCACATAAGGACATGTGGAATGGTAAAGTCATCAAGTCATCATCATCATGATACGAATGACTATTTATGATGAGATTACATGGAACCTACAGTTTGATAAGAATTATTTAGTTGACGATTTGGTGGTTGTAGGGATGTGGTGGTTGGTCGAAGATGCTTGACCTGATTTGGTGATCTGTTGCATTGGATTATTTCAATCGGATCAAGATCGTGCATACATCCGCCAGTAACAAGTCCAAGTTTACTCCCCAGAAACTAACCTCTTGGTTCTTTGTGTTGCAGTCATACTTATTTTTGGGGATGGAAAAGATATCGGAAACGCTTTTGGTATGCCCCACCACACCTTTAGTCCTTGCATTTTGTATTTCACAATATGTTTAAACATATCAATTCCTCATAAATGTTAATTTGAAATTCCATGAGAGATTGAAAATGAAGTTGTGTAGAAAGACTATGCTTACATGAAGTAGTTGTTCATTTAAGTATAGTTATTTGCATATGTGTGCTGTTGATATTCCTACAATATCATAAGTTAGAAGTGGAAACTCATACATGTATCAATGCATCGACAATTCAAACCGATTACCTTTTGATCATAAAACATGTAGTAGTAATTTTCAAAGTGAAACAAAAGCTTAATTATTTTTTATTACCAAGAGATAAGAAGCACAAGTGTAATACAAAAAATAATCAAAAAGTGCATCGTTACAAGTTTCAACCCATACTGGAGCAAATGATTCACCTCCCACCACTAAGTGGGTCGAAATGGAACCATTGTGCACACAGAAGGAATCACATTAGTCACACACAACTAGTTTCTGATACAAGTCTGTGGATATAGCAGCCTCCATAGCAGACGCCGGACTAAAACTCTGATCAGCACCTCCTTCAAGAAACAAGGTTAACAAATTCTTTGAAAACCCACTAACAAAAGCCACCCCCTTCTGGTTAGAAGTCACAGGAGTAGAAGGCGAGTCTCTAAGATTCCCAAAACACTATTTTCGGCACTTTTTCATACCCGCGACTCCAAAACTTCCTCTGAATCGCTTCATAATTAGTCTCCCATGGATGGGACGACGCCTCATCAAACTCCATATCACTAAAAACAAACACCCTTTTCACCATTTCATCTTCGGTCAACTTGTTTTTAACAGCCACTTCTAATATTTTATCAAATACTTGTTGAAAATCTGTATTCACCCCCCAGTCCATATTTTCTATAAACTCTGTCTTTGATCTCAAATCATGCCCTTGATTAAAGTTATGACCTTTCCGTGGCTCTGCACTAAGTTCTGAAACCAACAAACGAAGCGCCACACAAACCTCCATTGGTGTCCCTTCCATGCTACCAGATATGTCACAAACCGCAATGCAATTCGTTAATTTCCCTTCCTTCAACAAATCATCAACCATTTGTTTGCATTGTAATTCAGCTACCATACTGTCCCCACTTCCGCGTTGTAAAGAACGGATAATTTCATGAGGCAACAAAGCTCCTGCTGAAATCTTTGCATCACCATGTTTCACCTTTTCTAGATAACTACGAAAACGTTCATTATCTCTATGTAGAAATATGTTAGTATAGTTTTTCTTAGCTATAGAAGTACTCTCTTGTAATTTACCGAGCTCCATTGCTTAGTGCTCATATAAACTTCGGGTAACTGTTGGACCTATATAATGTCTTAGACGCCCAAAAGGATACAGACTACACACATTCTGCTTTAGGCCCAAGCCCAAAACCATTTAGGGTAAATACAACAGTTATTAGAACGGTTGTATAGGATGAGTCTTTACTTTTTCATAACCGGTTAGAACGGTTGTATAGAACGGTTGTATATATACATAGGTTCTTGTACGAATTTTGTAACCTAATTTATTATTATCAATAAGATTCTGAAGAAGGGTTCACCCCATATCGATTCTTGTTCTTCCTACTTAATTCCTGTCTATTT
The DNA here is from genome assembly GCA_025667525.1 of Glebionis coronaria. Classification (NCBI taxonomy): domain Eukaryota; kingdom Viridiplantae; phylum Streptophyta; class Magnoliopsida; order Asterales; family Asteraceae; genus Glebionis; species Glebionis coronaria. The sequence goes on from CM046882.1 coordinate 159,349,664, forward strand.
ATATATGATGGTTCGTGATTAGTTTGGTCGTTATCCGATCCTGGAGAAACTATGATTATGACCTTCACAAAAGTGGTATCAGAGCCTGAGAATCAAACTTCATGGTTGGATCATCATTCGAGAAAGAAGAAAAGAAAAAGACAGAAGGGAAGAAGGAAGAACAGCAAGAAAGAACGATTTTCTTTTTTTAAAAGATTTCTTATTTGGATTATGATAAGAAAAGATTTTTCAAAGGATTTCTTATTTGGATTATGATAAGAAAAGTTTTTTTTTCAAAAGATTTCTTATTTGGTTTATGACAAGAATTGAAAGAAAAGAAAACTCAGAAGATTAGTGTTAGACACGTAATTATTCAAGTTTTTTAGTGTTAATATCCCTTCGTTTTTGGCATAATAAATAGCAAAGCGTGTATGTTTTAGTGCATTTATCGTTTATATGCGTTGTTTATTATTGTAGGTACGGATATGAAGAAAAGGAACAAAAAATCAAGCCAAAGAGCCAAAAACGAGCACGAGAAATGGAGAAAGCGCGGAAAATCGAGTTTGACGGTGCATTCGTATTTTATTGGGCCGGCCCGACACCATTTAAATTGGTCGAACCGACCCATTAATATATCAAACAACCCACAAGCCCAGCAGCAGCCCACTATTTAGCCCCAGCAGCCCACTTCCAGCAAAGCCCATAGAAGAAAAGGACGCAGCAGGCCCAGATGGAAAAGATGAGATATTTTTGCAACAAAAAAAAAAAAAAACTTTGGACCTGCGTACAATATAAGCTAGCAACATTCATCATATTGGAACTTCATTTTTTTCATTATTAGTTCTTTTACGTCTCATTTTTAGGAGGTGAGCTTTTCCATTTTTAGTTTTTTCTTTCTTTTCAATCGTAGATTAATTTTTAGTTTCCATGTATTTTTTTTAATAAACTTAGCTTCTTGTTATTTTTATTTTATAAATTCAAATTTGGTTTTATATTATTGAAGGTTTTTGTTGAAGAAATTTATGTTTAAGCTTATTATCAGTTTCAATTGCACCTGATGTTGTTTATTGTTTTCAATTTACTGTGATTCGATTAGGATTGTGATTCCGTAGGTTCCAGATTTGTTTCGGTTGCTGCTATTGAAAGTTTTAGATCCTGTAGTTTGAAGTTTATGATTCGGTTATGATTTGAAGTTTGTGTTTCGTTAAAAGTTATCAGTGATTCGTAGGATTCGATGCAAAAGATTTATGGTTTCAGCTATTTATTGTTTGGATTTACTTTCGGATCTGATAAGCTTTTGGATTTGGTTAGTCCATAAAGTTTTTCCGTCTATGAATCTTAATAAGCTCATTTTCGGTGTAGCTTATTGTAGCTTGGCTTTTTATTAGCTTAATATGTTTGTTCAATTTTTTTTAATATAAAGTTGATGTAGTGGTTAATGATACAAAATAATGGCAACAAAACAAATGGGACATTAAAAAAAAAGGGTACCATCTGTTAGTGGAAAAAGATAAAAAAAAATCTATTGTAAAGTTGGGGAAACTAGCTTGGGCGAGGTTCGAACCTTGGACCCCTGACGTCACAAGTTTCATATTACCACTGCACCCATTCACACTTATTTGATAGAATTCACAACAGGTTTAAATTAGTTAGTTTTAGTTTGATTTGCCCATTTTCTTTAAATCTCTTCTTATAAATAGTATTAATTGAGTTTAAAAAAATAGTTTTTATTTTAGTTGGTTAAATACAATTTAAATTTTAAATAATTAAAGTAGTTTTTATAAGATTTTTAAAATGTTGTTTAGCTTTATTGTCGTTAACCGATTTATGTTTTATGTTAGCTCGGCGTCTCCGGTTATTCGCTTGGGTTCGTTTCTCTATCTATTTCCTTGTCATTATTTAGTTAGCTTCTATATTGTTGCCTTATTATTGTTTAACTTAAATGTCGAGATTTTAGTAGCATTTGATTATGCTCGTTTAGTTTACCATCGTTATTGTCCTTAGTATTATTTTAGGTACCTTTATCTTAATATTCGTAGTATAATTGTCGCTCTTTGATCGTTTTATTTTTTTAGTCTTTTCATATTAGTAGTTTAAATATAAAAATCAAATCTCTTTTATTCGAGCATCAAACTTTGGACATAAACGCGGATTTCCATTCACACTTCGCTGGAACTACGATAACCTTTCAGGTTTATACTCAAAACGACCCAATCAAATGGCGCCGCTGCCGGCTTTGTGTGTAGCGATGTTTGCGTTGTGCTTTTAGTTGGTGACTTGGAGATCCTTTCTTTTTGAAAGTTTATTTTCATATTTGTACATATATATAATAAAAAAAAAAAAAAAAAAAAAAAAAAAAAATTTAAAAATCCAAAATAATATATAAAATTTATAAAAATTAAAAATATTTTCTTATTTTATTTTATTTTCTTTATTACTATATATATAGCATATATATATATATATATATATATATATATATATATATATATATATATATATATATATATATATATATATATATATATATATATAAAAACTGTTAAAATAAAAATATTCTTCTTTATCTTCTATCGTGTTTAATTCTTTTTCTCAACCCCTCTTATTTTTAATTCTTCATGGATTCGTCTTGCGTACGGTGTGGGAGACCATGGCATGGTTTTCAAACATGTCAATGGTGTACTTGTGAGCGGTGCGGTTTTGATATCGACATTACACAATTTGGATTTTGTCCATTTTGCAATTCAACAAATTCATACTTCTCCTCTTACAATACTTTCTCCCCCCCTCCCGTCTATGACAATCCCTATCCGCAACATGAACCGGGTTTTTCCCAATACCCGTGTTGCAATCATTGTGGGGGCCCTCACGATACTTCGTATTGTCAGCCAATGAATTATTATGAGCCAAATCCGTGTCCTCATTTTTCTTCACCGATGGATTATTATGAACCAAATCCGTGTTCTAATTCTTCTCAACCGATGACTTCCTATGAGCCACATCCGTGCTATAATTCTGGTTTTCATAACTGTGAGCCCCCACATCCTACCATCAATCATCAATCCTCTCAGAGAATTCAACAACTCAATGCTTTGAAAGACGAAACACACGCCATTGTTTTGCAACTTCAAGAAGCCGTTGTTCTTCTAAAAGAAGCAAATGAGGAGGAAAAGCGACAACGACAACGACAAGAGCAAGTATCTAATCTTAGTGATTATACTCCTCCTCTTGTGAGTTCTTACTGTTATGATGATGATGACGACGAGAATACTATTTCTTGGAATGATCTTTGTGCTCAATGTCCTAGTGCAATTGTCATTCCTTCTCTCGACTTGTCGGCTCTCGAGCCTAAGGATTCTACCACTCCTATTCTCGATTCTTCCACTACGGAGACCGATGCCTCTCTCATCATGGGGGATGAGGGTCTTATCACTATTCCTTGTGATGAGATTCTTATTCCAATCCAAAGTGAGCCTACGGTTGCTTCCGATAGTGACGATGAGTGTGAATCTCTTTCTAGTGATGATTCATTACCTCCCACCGACATCTTGGGAGACGATTCTTTGTCTTTCTCTAATCCCCTTTTTGATCTCGATGATGATTTTACTTCTAGTGATGACGAGTCACTATCCGATGAAGACGTTCAGAAGGAAAATTTCAAGATTTATTCGAACCCTTTATTTGATTTTGATGACGCCTACATCTCTAGTGAGGTGAATCCTCTCTTTGAAGAGGGGATTGAGGACATTGATAGCTTCGACTCTCTTGCTATTGATGAGCATTCTTTGTTAGCCATGCCACCTCCTATCGTAGAGGAGGTGGAGAGATTTGACCCTACCTTCCGTTTGATTCGGTCTGGAGAGGTGACGCGGGTGGTAGATATGTCTTCTGATATTTCTCATACTATGTTGCCACCCCGTCCTACCGCGTGCACACCCAAGCGGGTGATGTATCGCTTTTACTCTCCTCATTTCATACCGGGAAATGAGGATGAGTGTTTTGATCCCGGAGGAGACGTTGATGTTGCTATTTCTTGTGATGTTTTACCGGTTATCCCATCAACTCTTGCTTTGAGTTTCTATAAAGTGTCCTCAGGAGACACTTTGATATCTTTTTCTCCCACCCTCCCGCCCTTGGCGAAGACGAGTATTCTTAAGGATCGCCTTTATACCTATTTCTCGTATGTTATAAGAATCCTTCTGCTTTTCTTCACTTATACTATGGATTCTTCTTCTTTATTCTCATCCGGTAATGAGGATAAGATTTTTGACCCTGGCATATCTGTTTTGAGCCAGTGGTGATTCTCTTTCTTCCCCATGGACCATTTAATTCGGGGTCGAGTCAGGCTCGTGACTCGGTTAACAAAAACAAGCGCTTCTCGGGAGGCAACCCGATGATCTATCCTTTTTATTTATTTTCTAACATAAGTGTAGGGGCGCGTGCTTCTCTCCATGTGTGCTTGTTGGTATTTGTTTTTGTGTGCAGGTTCCCTAGGATCGAGAAGACTTTCAGAGGGTTGATGTTGCTGTTTTCCATCATCTTCTTCATTCAGTCTCCGATCGATCTTCATGTCTATATCAGGGGAGTACTCAGTTCTCATCTTTATCCATGCATATCTGATTGTGTTCTCCTTCTTACACTTGGAATTCTAGCATTAGCCTTTTGTGTTCTTAAGAGTAGGGGTAACACCTTATCACTTTTGAACATTGAGGCCAATGTTCGGTTCTAAGTGTAGGGGGGTTTATATCATATGGATCATATTCATGCCTACTTGTTTGCCCTCTTGCATCCTATTTTGATCAAATGTTTGTTTTTATTTTATTTTATTTTATTTTATTAAAAATAATAAAACGTTTTTGACCGTGCGTGATTGACTTGTCCCGTAGGCTAGAACAAAGGGGATCCTGACTCTGCCTGAGTGTTGATCTGGCTGCTCCCTTTACTTTTAGACTAAGCTTTTAGGAATTGTGCAAATAAAAATGCTAAACGTGGAGTAGTTGGTTCTCTTTAGAGCTTATATGAGTAACCTATGGCTTTTCCTCCTAGATTATAACTAGATTAAATAAGTGTGTTTCTTTTCAAGCCTTTGAACGTTAAAAATTGTGTTGTTATGTAAAAAAATAAATTCTTATGCAATTTTGATATAGAGTCCTAGTTCAACTTTTTATTTAAATTTGAGTGAAAGCATACTTTCTTAAATTTGAAATAATGTTGCGTGAATAAATATGTTGAAAAAAAAAAAGAGAAAAAAAAAGAAGTGAAAAAAAAAATGAAAAAAAAAGGAAAAGAAAAAAAAAAGAGAGAAGAAAGAAAAAAAAAGCAAGAAAAAAAAAGAGAAAAAAAAATATATTTGAAAAAAAAAGAAAAAAAAAATAATAAAATAAAAAAAAATATGAATAAGAGTTTTATGTTTTGTTGGCTCAATTATAATTGTGAGAAACTTGCTTTTTCTCAAATTTAAATCCGAAGTTGAACTAGAATTCGTCAATTTTATATAAGAGTTTAGACGGTAATTGAGAATGTAGAAGTCAAAGGTCCCGTGAACTCCGATACTATTCTCAAGGGTGTAAAAACCTAGCCTCCTAAGCTTTGCTAAAGGACAAGCTGAGAAGAAAGTCGCTACATGGAGTGATCTCTCCTTTGAATCTTCATTCTCTAATTACCGTCGTTGTTTTTCATCTAAGTGTGTTTTATTAGCTTAGCGGTAATTTCAAGATCTTTGATTTCAAAATCCCGCCGATCCCGGTACTATTCTCCGTGGGGTGTCAAAAGCCCGGGCACTTAACCGATGAGGTTGAGACGTTCCGAGAAGAAAGCCGCTACATGGGAAAGGCCATTTTTGAAACTTAAATCTCGTCATTTCGGTGAGTCTAATATTCCACTTAGATGATTAGCAACCATAACAAATGTCGATTTGAACGATCAAAAATTTGAAAATGAACACACTTGCCTAGTCTTTTATAATTATAGGAGTGAAAAGTTATATTTACACAGGTTATTAGTATAAGTAGTGTTAGCATTTTGCCAAAACGTTTGCACAAGGAATTTTAGCTTAGTTGGGAGTAATAAAAAGAGGATGACGATCTTTATTCCCTGGTGACACCCAGTTTGCGTGTTTCCCGTTCTATGATCCTTATACCTTGAATAAAAAGTCGAGCATGGCGGGTCACTATGAATTTTTATTTTTCTTTAAAAAAAAAAAAAAAAAAAAAACAATTTCGAATAAATTAGTTTTTAAATTGTTTTTGGATTTAACGTTTGTGATGATAGTTTCTTGGGGGCAAGCAACGTCTTAAGTGCAGGGGTGTGTTAGACACGTAATTATTCAAGTTTTTTAGTGTTAATATCCCTTCGTTTTTGGCATAATAAATAGCAAAGCGTGTATGTTTTAGTGCATTTATCGTTTATATGCGTTGTTTATTATTGTAGGTACGGATATGAAGAAAAGGAACAAAAAATCAAGCCAAAGAGCCAAAACGAGCACGAGAAATGGAGAAAGCGCGGAAAATCGAGTTTGACGGTGCATTCGTATTTTATTGGGCCGGCCCGACACCATTTAAATGGGTCGAACCGACCCATTAATATATCAAACAACCCACAAGCCCAGCAGCAGCCCACTATTTAGCCCCAGCAGCCCACTTCCAGCAAAGCCCATAGAAGAAAAGGACGCAGCAGGCCCAGATGGAAAAGATGAGATATTTTTGCAACAAAAAAAAAAAAACTTTGGACCTGCGTACAATATAAGCTAGCAACATTCATCATATTGGAACTTCATTTTTTTCATTATTAGTTCTTTTACGTCTCATTTTTAGGAGGTGAGCTTTTCCATTTTTAGTTTTTTCTTTCTTTTCAATCGTAGATTAATTTTTAGTTTCCATGTATTTTTTTAATAAACTTAGCTTCTTGTTATTTTTATTTTATAAATTCAAATTTGGTTTTATATTATTGAAGGTTTTTGTTGAAGAAATTTATGTTTAAGCTTATTATCAGTTTCAATTGCACCTGATGTTGTTTATTGTTTTCAATTTACTGTGATTCGATTAGGATTGTGATTCCGTAGGTTCCAGATTTGTTTCGGTTGCTGCTATTGAAAGTTTTAGATCCTGTAGTTTGAAGTTTATGATTCGGTTATGATTTGAAGTTTGTGTTTCGTTAAAAGTTATCAGTGATTCGTAGGATTCGATGCAAAAGATTTATGGTTTCAGCTATTTATTGTTTGGATTTACTTTCGGATCTGATAAGCTTTTGGATTTGGTTAGTCCATAAAGTTTTTCCGTCTATGAATCTTAATAAGCTCATTTTCGGTGTAGCTTATTGTAGCTTGGCTTTTTATTAGCTTAATATGTTTGTTCAATTTTTTTTAATATAAAGTTGATGTAGTGGTTAATGATACAAAATAATGGCAACAAAACAAATGGGACATTAAAAAAAAGGGTACCATCTGTTAGTGGAAAAAGATAAAAAAAAAATCTATTGTAAAGTTGGGGAAACTAGCTTGGGCGAGGTTCGAACCTTGGACCCCTGACGTCACAAGTTTCATATTACCACTGCACCCATTCACACTTATTTGATAGAATTCACAACAGGTTTAAATTAGTTAGTTTTAGTTTGATTTGCCCATTTTCTTTAAATCTCTTCTTATAAATAGTATTAATTGAGTTTAAAAAAATAGTTTTTATTTTAGTTGGTTAAATACAATTTAAATTTTAAATAATTAAAGTAGTTTTTATAAGATTTTTAAAATGTTGTTTAGCTTTATTGTCGTTAACCGATTTATGTTTTATGTTAGCTCGGCGTCTCCGGTTATTCGCTTGGGTTCGTTTCTCTATCTATTTCCTTGTCATTATTTAGTTAGCTTCTATATTGTTGCCTTATTATTGTTTAACTTAAATGTCGAGATTTTAGTAGCATTTGATTATGCTCGTTTAGTTTACCATCGTTATTGTCCTTAGTATTATTTTAGGTACCTTTATCTTAATATTCGTAGTATAATTGTCGCTCTTTGATCGTTTTATTTTTTTAGTCTTTTCATATTAGTAGTTTAAATATAAAAATCAAATCTCTTTTATTCGAGCATCAAACTTTGGACATAAACGCGGATTTCCATTCACACTTCGCTGGAACTACGATAACCTTTCAGGTTTATACTCAAAACGACCCAATCAATTAGAGAAGAATTCTTATTTGGTTTATGATAAGAAGAAAAAAGAAGAAGAGAAAAAAAGAGAGGCAAATTTCAAGAACCTGAGAAAAAAAAAGAGAAAGAACATGGCTGGGCTTTGTTACTAAGGAAGAGAACACACCCTGTCATCATAAGAAACTACGTAGTGAGTGCATACAAAATAAATCACAGGGAATGCATACAAAAGAAATCGCACGGAATGCAGACAGATAATGCAGGGAGTGTAGAAATCAGAAACCGCAGGGAGTGCATAGAACCGCAGGGAATGCTAGGAGCAATGAATATTTTGACATGTCAACATTAGGGGGAACTGTTGGACCCATATAATGTCTTAGACGCCCAAAAGGATACAAACTACACACTTTCTGCTTTAGGCCCAAGCCCAAAACCATTTAGGGTAAATACAACAGTTATTAGAACGGTTGTATAGGATGAGTCTTTTAATTTTTCATAACCGGTGCTTCAAATCATTAAGCCACCGATTCACTTTGTATATATACATAGGTTCTTGTACGAATTCTGTAACCCAATTTATTATTATCAATAAGATTCTGCAGAAGGGTTCACCCCATATCGATTCTTGTTCTTCCTACTTAATTCCTGTCTATTTATATATGATGGTTCGTGATTAGTTTGGTCGTTATCCGATCTGGGAGAAACTATGATTATGACATGCACAAAAGTAACATCAACGAATTCCTAAGAGGACCAAGTACTTCTTTCCTCATCTTATTTTTATCTTAACAATATAACTGAACTCATCTAGTGTTTGAAACTAACTATTTGAATCCCATGGGTAAAGTAATCTAGCAACCGATTCACAAATCAATAACGCCTTATCATACAAGGAATTAACACTAGGAAACCATTTAGCAGCTAAACTAATCTTCATACTTTCACCATTATTTAATAAGTCAATATCGGATTTTAAACATTTAGCAAAAAAAAACCGATACCTGATCATGCAACATCTTAAATCCTTGATCCGAACCATACCTATCATTTAATTTTGCCTTCATAGCAAATTCCATCTATTTTCTTAACTTTTTTGCTTGGTATTTCTTTTTCTCCATTTGTATCCTGTTTTCCTCAACCCTCTCCTCTCGGCTCTTGCTCGTCCTCCTACGCTTACTTTCATCTACACAATTGTTTCTCCTATAATTTCTACTACCTATTGTCACCATATTTCTACTCTTCTCTCCTTTTTCTCCCTTTTCTTATTAAGAAAATACATCTTTCGCGCCATTCCTTTACCTTTAGAACACTTCTTCTTCATCCATATCTCTTTCGGAACCTTTCTCACGTCATCACCCTGAATAAGCCTATACAAAATCTCTAACAAATCCTTATAATAACCAAATTAAACTAAAACAGGAATATTACTGTAGTAACCCGAACTTTAGAATCAACATTTAAACCAATTTCTAACACTACTTTTAATATTGGATCAATATTTATAACCCGACTTTTATTTGTCATGTTCGTTCTACGAATAATATTTAATTCTCGGCTAACCAACAAGGTTAAGGCTTTAACGTATCGAGTACGTATCAATTATTATTTATTGGAAAGTTTATGTCCCTCATCGACCGTAAATATTCTCATTATGACAAAGAAATATATTCTATTGTCGTCATTTTAATTTATCGTTTTACGAGCATTTTTCATAATTTACGTTTAGCCTTTAGGCGTCATTCGTTTATACGACGCGTTAACGTGTATTGAATTATAATCCCTCGTTTATTTATAAGAATATCAACGTGATCCGAATGTCGACATTTGTATTTCATATTGAGCGTTTATTTTTCGTGGTTTGGCGTGTATCTTTTAAATGGCGTAACTTTTAAAATACCGGGCTTCTATAATACCCACTTAATTTTATATTGATCTCACTTTCCATGTCTTGTGAAAAACTTCTTTGATAATCAATGCTTCTAAAACAAAGCCGCGTGTCTAACATGTCATACAAATGATATATTTCATATCTATCTTCTACACTTGCAAAAGCAAGACTTATGATATACCGTCTCGTCTTGTTTCATTCAACAAACAATACTAACAAGATTTATGCCCATTCTATTCGAGTAAATCATCAGCTCTTTCTATAATGATGTGCGTTGAAGATCTTGTTCCTAATTTTCGTCATTTGCTGTAGTAAGATCACAATCTTGTTTCCGCTTTTATGCTTTCTTTGTATGATAAATCTTTTTATTTGTATAGATTTACATGTATCCATACAGGTTGCACATTTATTTTGTGATATTTGAGACACTATACATGATGGTTAGACCTTTTAAACAATATAACATATGTTTGTTAAACGTATGTTGGGACTAAAATTGGGACAGGAGTAGAAACAAGTTATTTGGTCAAAAAAAATAGGTACCAACATTTGGAAGTATCTTAGGTTAATAGATATGTGTTTTGCGGTTATTTTTCTTGGTCGCTCGTCTCGTGACGATGCCCGATGAATTAGTATTGGCCGAAACAATAAAAAGTATAAAATCTGAACAGTCTGCATAAATTGACTTAAAACTTATAGATTCATATAGAATCATTGAAAAAGGTAAAACTATGGGTTGTAGATAAAAATCATAAACAACTAGAATCAGTTGGATAGTTTATCAATTCATTACGGTTTGGAAATGGTGGCCAAAACGGTGGAACTGAAGTTGGCTGCGAAAAACAGCCAACTCTTCTAAGTGATAAACGGAGTAAATGAGATATGATTAGTATAAATTAGAGGTAATTGGACTTATAATAAGTAAACTAAGTAAGTTAAGATTTATTTTGGTAAAAATAACTCATCTAGATTATTCATGTTTTAGGAGAAATGATCTAATCTACGAGACATGTCGAAAAAATTATAATAAATGGACTATTCTTTATTAACGTAAAATGTGATGATTTTTATACAAACCCGACGTGGTAAGACCCACACACTGAAAGTTATAGATCCATTGTATACTGATAATTATAGAACCCAATACCGGACCAACGAGAGATATTAAGTTGATGTCGTTTGAGGCATTTTAGAACCCGAAAACCATATAAAGTGGATTTGGGCCACGAAAGCCCAACTTACACTTGTAATGGCTATTGAGCCATTATTGGGCCTGAGATTTATAACCAAATGGGAGTCAAATGCTGATTTTAAAATGGAGCTAAGTCATTTAAATGTGTAATGGGCCACTAATGGGCTAAAGATGGGCTAAAAGTGTCATATTGAATATTAGACTAAATTAGTTAAGTTTTCATCTAAAAGTTTTATAAAGAATCATAAAACTTATGCAATGTCCAAGAACATATTAAGATTTACTTATTACATATATGTACGATTTATTTCTCGTCTCAAGCCTAAGACGCGTCTCGTTATCTTTAGGTCTCGTGTGATCATGTATCGACCGTTAGCATTTATTCTCGATTGGCGTGCGTTCTTTGTTGATGATTGTGACGATTGTATCGGGTGAGTCTATAGCCTATCTTTTTATATTATCTTGTAAATGGCATTTAACCCGCAAGGGGGAATACATGCTGTTTTATAAAATGAACACAAGTTGTTTTCGGTATGTTGGACCCGAATATGATGATAAATGCCTAAGTACCATTATCTTATGAAGTTCCTGAATTTCATGAACTATTAATTACCTTGCGAGGTAAACGCTAATACATTTGATAGATCTATTTGTTTGGCTGCCTTATCCTAGGGTATGTATCCTTGTGATCACCTGAAAGGGATATAATGTATAAGAGGTCAATGGTATATGACAATATTACTTGTTGTAGGGGCGCCGTAAGTGACTCGGTTTGACGTGTTGGTTAACGTTCAGTTGCATGAGCTTAAGGCATTTATCGATATATATATATATATATATATATATATATATATATATATATATATATATATATATATATATATATATATATATATATATATATATATATATATATATATATATATATATATATATATATATATATATATAGATATATATGACTTGTCTGTGTGACAAGCTTGAGATGATTAAAATTCTTGTGTTCAAATGATGATTTGCAAAACCTATAGACTTGCTCAACCATTGTGTTGACGATTTTAAGCATGTATTTTAGGTAATTAAGATGGATAACAGCGGAGCATGCGAGGAAGGAGTTGGTGCTTACTTGTATAAAGTTTATATTATTTTCCATCCTTTGAAATGAATAAATGACTTTTATGTCTTTGATGAATGTTGTGTTGGTAACGATTTTTGGGACTAAACGCTACTCTGATTTTATATATAATGGGATGGGAAACTTTTTAGACAAGGTTGTATATTATTTTAACGTCTCTTTTGAGGTCGTTTTCTATGAGTGTGTGTGATGTGCTATGAGTAGCGCCCCAAAGTGGTATTCCGCTGCATGGTAATTTGGGGGTGTTACAAGATGTTAATCAGAGCCACAAGTTATAGAGAACTAGGTCGATTTTGAAAAACCTAAACTATAACTTTGGTATGTTCTAAAAAGTTTTAAGCACGCAACTACTCCGCATGGCTCATGTAAGGCTATTCTTGCAATACTTTATGATTGATTGTGATTATGTGAACCTATGTGTATATAGTAATGGTAGTATGTATATGTATGATCATACTATGGTATTTAAAGGCATTGCACGTGAAGCAATGGTCCTTGAATGATTGTCGTACATTTTATAATGCGGTTTTGTATCGGATTTGGCCTCACCGCAAATCACCGATCTTGATAATTATGTATTATCTGAATACGAGTGTGAAACTCGTTTTATACTTTGAGTATGTATATACTAGTTCGTAATCTATCGCATATCGACTTGTTTAAGTTCGATTGTTATCATCGTACCGCAATGTGCCATTTTAGGACATCTTCTTTCGAAATGTATTTGATTGATGTGATATTCATGTTCTAAGCACTTCTTATGATTTTGAAGAATCATTTATCCGAGGTGACATCTTCTATGTAATGCGATGTGTGATTTGATTTTTTATGACTACCTTTTATTGGCGAAAAGGAGGATGCCAATGTTGGACCTAAGATATATATATCCTAACCAAATATATATAGTTTGGGTACAATAAATGGAATGGGACATTTAGATATAAAGATTTTAACTCGCCCAACTATGAGTCGTTTGAGGTTGTCTTTTTGAAATGGGTTGGGAAATTTGAATAAGAAAATTTTTAACCACTAGACCCTAGATTGTTGTGTTTTCCTTATTCAAATGGAATGGGACGTTTGAATACGGAAATCATGATGTAATTTTATTGACACCTTGTATTTACTATGGTATTTGGATATGATATCGTGTTGAGAGATAGTAATACTTGAGTAGGATGACTTATAATCATCTCGTTGAAATGGATTGGGACGCCTTTTCATTTGAACAAGAAAGTTATAAGTTCCCGAACCGTAAATTTATAAACTCTTGTATACATGAAAGGGGACGCCTTTTGATGTAGACAAGGAGTTATAAATGAGTGGGCTCAAGTATATCTGGCTCGATTTGTGGATGTTTGGTGTGCGTACGTCTTCCTTCGAATCGTGTTTCGTTGGTGTAAATCATTCAGTGTCGTCGTCATTTTGATGATCGTCGATTATCATCTTTGTACGGGTAACCCGTTGGACTTCTCTCGAGTTACGATTTATTTAGATGGACCATTTCTAATGTGTCTCGATGATCGCGAGCTTTATAAGCTAATCGTTAAGAACCGTTGACCGTTCCGAGAATATGCGACTTGTTTAAGCGTCACCAGGATTTATGCGTGTACTTGTGGATTGACTGAGGATCAAGTTATCAACAACGACTTATCGTGGATGTGAAGATTTTGTAATTTTACTTGCTATTATCGAAGGGTTCATTCAAGGTTTTCTCGATGATCAACAGTGGAGATTTATATTCGATGTTTTTGTTCGACCTTTGCTTTTTAGGTACTTATATGGTATGTGATCCAGTCGAATGATCGTAAGTTGTGCGAACTTGAGACGACATTGTCCAATGACGTCCGATCGTGGAGAACGTGTACCATATAATATCTTTTGACCTTCCTTGGAAACCTAGACGATGACTTGCGTGTTTTTCACTCTTCACTGTAGACTAAAGACTATCGAGACAAATTAAGCGTTGGGACATCGCTTCCTAAAGGGGTAGATAATGTAGTAACCCGAACTTTAGAATCAACATTTAGACCGAGTTCTAAAACTATTTTTAATATTGGATCTATATTTGTAACCCGACTTTTATTTGTCATGTTCGTTCTACGAATAATATTTTATTCTCGGCTAACCAGCAAGGTTAAGGCTTTAACGTATCGAGTACGTAACAATTATTATTTATTGGCAAGTTTATGTCCCTCATCGACCGTAAATATTCTCATTATGACATAGAAATATATTCTATTGTCGTCATTTTAATTTCTCGTTTTACGAGCATTTTTCATATTTTGCGTTTAGCCTTTAGGCGCCATTCGTTTATACGACGCGTTAACGTGCATTAAATTATAATCCCTCGTTTATTTATAAGAATATCAACGTGATCCGAATGTCGACATTTGTATTTCATATTGAGCGTTTATTTTCGTGGATTGGCGTGTATCTTTTAAATCGCGTAACTTTTAAAATATCGGGCTTCCATAATACCTACTTTCGTGAATTTGTGAAAACAATTTTATATTGATCTCACATTCCGTGTCTTGTAAAAAACTTCTTTGATAAGCAATGTTTCTAAAACAAAGCCGCGTGTCTAACATGTCATACAAATGATATATTTCATATCTATCTTCTACACTTGCAAAAGCAAGACTTATGATATACCATCTCGTCTTGTTTCATTCAACGAACAAAACTAACAAGATTTATGCCAGTTCTATTCGAGTAAATCATCAGCTCTTTCTATAATGATGTGCGTTGAAGATCTTGTTCCTAATTTTCGTCACTTGCTGTTGTAAGATCACAATCTTGTTTCCGTTTTTATGCTTTCTTTGTATGATAAATCTTTTTACTTGTATAGATTTACATGTATCCATACAGGTTGCACATTTATTTTGTGATATTTGAGACACTATACATGATGGTTAGACCTTTTAAACAATATAACATATGTTTGTTAAACGTATGTTGGGACTAAAATTGGGACAGGAGTAGAAACGGATTATTTGGTCATAAACAATAGGTACCAAGATTTGTATGTATCTTAGGTTTATAGATATAGGTTTTGCGGTTATTTTTCTTAGTCGCTCGTCTCGTGACGATGCCCGATGAATTAGTATTGGCCGAAACAATAAAAAGTGTAAAATCTGAACAGTCTGTATAAATTGACTTAAAACTTAAAGATTCGTATAGAATCATTGAAAAAGGTAATACTATGGGTTGTAGATAAAATCATAAAAAACTAGAATCAGTTGGATAGTTTATCAATTCTTTACGGTTTGGAAATGGCGGCCAAAACGGTGGAACTGTAGTTGGCTGCGAAAAACAGCCAACTCTTCTAAGTGATAAACGGAGTAAATGAGCTATGATTAGTATAAATTAGAGGTAATTAGACTTATAATAAGTAAACTAAGTAAGTTAATAATTATGTAAAAATAACTCATCTAGATTATTCATGTTTTAGGAGAAATGGACTATTCTTCATTAACGTAAAATGTGATGATTTTTATACAAACCCGACGTGGTAAGACCCACACATTGAAAGTTATAGATCCATTGTATACTGATAATTATAGAACCCAAGACCGGACCAACGAGAGATATTAAGTTGATGTCGTTTGAGGCATTTTAGAACCCGAAAACCATATAAAGTGGATTTGGGCCACGAAACCCCAACTTATACTTGTAATGGCTATTGAGCCATTATTGGGCTTGAGATTTATAACCAAATGGGAGTCAAATGCTGATTTTAAAATGGAGCTAAGTCATTTAAATGTGTAATGGGCCACTAATGGGCTAAAGATAGGCTAAAAGTGTCATATTGAATATTAGACTAAAATGGTTAAGTTTTCATCTAAAAGTTTTATAAAGAATCATAAAACTTATGCAATGTCCAAGAACATATTAAGATATACTTATTACATATATGTACGATTTATTTCTCGTCTCGAGCCTAAGACGCGTCTCGTTATCTTTAGGTCTCGTGTGATCATGTATCGACCGTTAGCATTTATTCTCGACTGACGTTGTTCTCGATTGGCGTTCGTTCTTTGTTGACGATTGTATCGGGTGAGTCTATAGCCTCGCTTTTATATTATCTTATAAATGGTTTTTAACCCGCAAGGAGGAATGCATGCTGTTTAATAAAATGAACACAAGTTGTTTTTGGTATGCTGGACCTGAATATGGTGATAAATGCCTAAGTACCATTGTCTTATGAAGTCCCTGAATTTCATGAACTGTTAATTACCTTGCGAGGTGAACGCTAATACATTTGATAGATCTATTTGGTTTGACAGCCTTTTCCTAGGGTATGTATCCTTGTGATCACCTGAAAGGGATATAATGTATAAGAGGTCGCTGGTATATGACAATATTACCTATTGTAGGGGCGCTGTAAGTGACTAGGTTTGACGTGTTGGTTAACGTTTAGTTGCATGAACTTAAGGTATTTATATATATATATATATATATATATATATATATATATATATATATATATATATATATATATATATATATATATATATATATATATATATATATATATATATATATATATATATATTTATATATATATATTGGTTTTGCAAATCATCATTTGAACACAAGAATTTTAATCATCTCCAGCTTGTCACACAGACAAGTCATATATATATATATATATATATATATATATATATATATATATATATATATATATATATATATATATATATATATATATATATATATATATATATATATATATATATATATATATATATATATATATATATATATATATATATATATATATATATATATATATATATATATATATATATATATATATATATATATGACTTGTTTGTGTGACAAGCTGGAGATGATTAAAATTCTTGTGTTCAAATGATGATTTGCAAAACCTATAGACTTGCTCTACCGTTGTGTTGACGATTTTAAGCATGTATTTTAGGTAATCAAGATGGATAGTAGCGGAGCATGCGTGGAGGGAGTTGGTGCTTACTTGTCTAAAGTATATATTATTTTCCATCCTTTGAAATAAATATAAGTTTTATGTCGTTGATGAATGTTGTGTTGGTAACGATTTTTGGGACTAAACGCTACTCTGATTTTATATATAATGGGATGGGAAACTTTTTCGACAAGGTTGTATACTATTTTAACGTCTCTTTTGAGGTCGTTGTCTATGATTGTGTGTGATGTGCTATGAGTAGCGCCCCAAAGTGGTATTCCGCTGCGTGGTAATTTGGGGGTGTTACAATTACAAACTAGGGTATTTGCATGGTTTTTATGGAGCCATATAGCAGACGTATAGAAGCTTTGATTATCTGATTTACCAGTACCACGTATGCCTCTAAGATTATATATAAGTTTAAGTGTAGTTAAAGGGTTGTGAGCCCATGATTCTTCTGGCTTGGTGATTAGGGTTTGTGGTGGTGTGTTAGGTGTGACGTGGAAAAAGAAGTCTAGGTTAGGGTTTTTGGTCGTTTTGTATGTGGCGGAGTTGTTTTTAGTGAGGGTTTTGAATGGGGGGACGTTGTTTGCTGTAATTAGGGTTTTGGGGGTGGCTGAGGGTTTTCTAGTGGAGGTTTTATTGATGTGTAGGTTGTTTTTAGTGTGGTTTATAATGGTGGTTATTAAGTTTTCGTCGTCGCAGTTATCTAACAATGTGAACCGATTGTTACTCATTGTGGAATAGATGATGGATGGATGGATGAATGAATGTTGAGCAATGCGTGTTTCGATTTTATACAAGATTTTTGCTTGGAGGCTACGTATTTTCGCGAATTAATTTAGGGTGGGTGACCAGGTTTTTATCTTTGCAACTTATTCGGTTATTAGATTCTTCGGCTTCCGAAAACAATATCTCAGGCTTGTTTGTTTGAGATAAAATTCAATGTTTGGGTACGAGATGAAGTTTGAATTGCAAACTCGAACCATTCACATATTTTAATATTTGAAAAATCTCAGCCACATATTAAACTTTAGTGTCCGTCTTTATTTTTTTATTATAAAAACCTTATTACTATATAACTCGTAGATAATTGTATTTGAGTGTATAAAAACGGTTTTATTAATATGAGTTAACTAAAACTATAAATCATAACAATACAATTGATCTTAATCAACCAATTACAATTCATCAGTTTATACAGATACATAATCTTACAATACAATCAAAACCGTTAATTAAAACTTGATCAAGAAAATCAAACAACTAAGCTTACAACAATTTTAAGAGAGTATGAAAGATAGATAGAAAAAAAAAGTTTCACAGATATAAGCTTCAGGTTTGGCTTGGAGCTTATATAGACATGACTAAAAAAAATTGCATCTAAGTCTTTGATCTCTTGCAAATAAATTCTTTCGTCCTTTTTAGTTATTTCTTTAGACATTAGTCTTTGATCAATAGTTCACATTTAGCTAGGACTTCACAAACCAGTCCATAAGGACTAAAATTGAAACATAAAATACAAAGCGAGTCCCTCTATTTAAATTGAAACATAAAATACAAAGCTAGTCCCTCTATTATACACTAGATATCAAATTAAGTCCAAAAGCCTTAATTTTAACATCCCTCGTCATTTAATATTTGCTACATATCAAACATACTCAACTTTTTAACCAACACATTGTGTTATAATGTATCGAACCTTTTTGTAAAGATATCTGCAATTTGATTTGCAGAATCTACTTTTACAGTTTTAATAACCCCACTCAGAATTTTCTCTCTTACAAATTGTAAGACTATCTCAAGATGTTTGGTTCTTTCATTAAAAACAGGGTTGACAACTATTTTAATAGATGAATTACTGTCATAGTAAAGAGAAACCGATAAAAGATATTCATAGTTTAAATCTTTTAGTACTTTTAAGACTCAAGTTACTTCACTCGTTACTGAAGCAAGAGCCCAATACTCTGCTTTAGTAGAAGATTTAGAGAGAGGGTTTTGTTTCTTACTTTTCCAAAAATCATATTGTTATTAAACAAAACACAATAACTAGTGGTAATTTATCATTTGGTAATAACACACTTAGGCCAATCAGCATCAGAAAAAGTTTTAAAATACATACCAAAATCTTTTATAATATGCCAAAACGTAGAGAACTCTTTAGATATCTTAATATCTTAAAGGTAGTTGTGAGACGAGGTGTAAAATCCATGATTTTCCCATGATTGAATATAATAAATTTCCACCTAATAATATTATAACACTCATTCATGTGTTATATCTCCTTAAGATGTGTATGAACTTGACCATCATGTAATTATACTTTTACTTTCATAGTTGTTGAAAATAACTTCATAACTTAAAACCATGAGCATACAACTAGGACAAACAAGTAATGAAGTTATAACTAGCATTGTGTGTACCACACTTAATAGAATTTGGAAATACACTACAACTAAGTATTTAGCCACAATATGTGTGTAAGTGAACTAGGGGTATACTTAAACTCTTGGACTAGCCCAAGATCATCACCCTCCTTTGTGATAAGCCCAACACAAGCCCACCCTACCCTTTTTGGTTAGCTTAACACGGCACCCCACCTTAGGTGGAAGAATAAGAGATGCATGGGGAACATAATGGCATACACTTGGCAAGAATACTCTTACCAAGACAAGTCATGCCTTTTACCCTCATCTCTCTCTCTCTCTCCTTTTAGCCGAAAATCACACACATACTCACACATTCTCTTTACAATCCAATCTTGTTTCTCTCATCCTCTTCTCTCTCAATCATACGGCTTAAAGCCATAAACATCCAAAAACCAAGTATTAAATCCACCAAGATTCTTGTCTCATCTTTACTACAAATCATTAGTAGTATCATTCCTTTTGGAATCACTATAAACAAGCCCTAGCCTAAATCATCAAGGCCACGGCTTGGTTTGTATTAGGGTTTTCTTCATCATCTTGAGTAGATCTCAAATCTCCTTGTTCATCTAGATCATCCTTGGTACTTTTAGGCAAGAAAGTTATACACATCATGTTCTTTCATTTCATCATGCATGCATCATCATACATCTATAAACACAAGTAAATAACATGTTAAAATCAAGATTTGATAAATCTATGGCCATTATAGGTCACGGTATATATTTAAAAATCATGTTCATGATTTATAATCTTTTAATAAGAAACATATGATTTGTATTCTATGTTTTAAACTAGATTTTAAAACCATATGAAACCTTTTATAAATCTAAATGTTGTATGGGTTACAAATATTGTTCTATGGGACTATGGTTAACTAATAATCATAGATCTCATAAAATGAACTTATGTAACTTAAAGATCATGAAAACCATGACCTTAAAGGTCGCGGCTAAAATAAATGGTGACCATATGATTTGTTTCCTAAGTTTTGAATAATGGAATATGAAATGTTACATGTTAAATGGAATATTAAAAATCAAAAAATATAACTTATGAGTATAAATGTAGCTGTGGGTTACATATAATATAAAATGGGTTAGATGTACATGCATGCTTATATAAACCTAGATCTAGTGATAAGTGTTAACTTTACATGATAAACATGAAATAAGCTAAATAGATCTTATAGGAATATTGGGAGAAAACAATATAGCCCTGGGTTATATATTGTTTTCTTGGAATGATAGTAACCTTGGGAACATGCATGTAACATAGATAATCATGATGTATTTTTGTAAATATTTACAAGACTTAAAATTAGCTAAAGTGTTCATCTTGGAAACACCAAGATTTAGAAATATAGTCGTGGGATATATATGTGCGTACATGGATCTATGATCGATTTTTAGGTCTAGACATAGTTTAGATCTCATTTTGGACTTGTGACTTGTTTACTTGATTTGTACATACCTAGATCTATTTTTGTAACACTTATAATTACATGCAACCTTAAATTAAGTCTTGACTTATCTTAATAAGCTATAACTAATTATAGTCGTGTAATATAAGCTCCTATTAAGTCTTATGACTTACTTGCAACCTTATAACACACCTAGATCTAATTTGGTACATCACATAAAACAAATTATAAGTTTTATTCTTCTATTTAGATTTAAAACTAAATATGAATAAGCTCATAATTAACTTATAAGAATATCCTAAGGTAATTACATAAAATATAAAGTAGTGTTAATGGACTATTTAAGCCCATGAAATGTTAATCCAAAACTTAATTGACCCAATAAGCCCATTTAATAAATTCTAGTAACCTAATGGACTTAAGATTACACTTAGGCCCATTTAACTAATTAGAAGACTTAAAAATGTATTTAAGCCCAATAAATGATTTGAAGGCCCATTTAAATAAATTAGTGGACTTGAGATATATTTGAGCCCACTAGATAGCCCATTAGATGTTTAGCCCATTTAACGAGCCCATATACTATTTTAAATGTTAAATAAAAGTTTTTATAATAAACTATAACTTATAGAAACTTTTTGGATTAAAATGACAATTTGCAAAACTTAAGGACTAAAATCATAACTTATGAAACTTGTCTTGATAAACTAGTAAACCCAAAGGACTGAAAATGTAATTATACGAAAGTCTAGGGTTTAATAAATTCTATCCGTAGCAAATTAAACCCTAGGGACCATTTTGGGAAGTTTCTAAAAGTTATTTTGTCATTTTATAACCCTAGGGACCATTCTTGTAATTAGCCAAAACTTAAATAAGCCATAAGGGCTATTTTTGTAATTTTAGTAAAGTTACAAAACCTAGATATAACTAGGGGATTAAATCTGCCATAAGCCGAAACTTTAACAAGCCCTAGGTACCAAATATGTAAAATCCGAAAGTTATGCTTGTTTAATAAATGGAGGGACTACTTTTTCCATATTCTGAAATATTAACAAGCCCTAACCCTAAAATCTATTTTAATTATAATAAAACATAATTAAAAACCTAGACCATAAAGAATTAGTATATAAATTCTTAAGTTTAAATTATTTTATAAATGTTAAAATGATTTATGGAGACTTTAAAGTTAAATAAAATATTATATTTTATTTTTCAAAATAAAATATTTATATTTACTTTAGGAAATAATTGTATAAACAATTATGAATATGTATTACTCATACATAAACTCATATACTTTTAGAAAATAAAAACTATATGAAAGTCGGATAATTTGAATGTTAATATTTAAGTAGAACATCTTACGTCTACTTAAAATATGAAACTTAATATTAAAGCTTAAATGAATGATTCTAATACATGAACTACGAACGTGAACTAATATTAAGTAGAATTTTCATGTTTACATAATAATGAACTTAATAGTAAATGAGTGATTATAATACTTGAACGGAGAACGTAAATTAATATTTTAAGTAAGACATTATATGTCCACTTAAATAAGAAACTCATTTGTAAGTTGAATGGTTATTATTAATACATGTATTACGAATGCTAACTGATATTAATAGTTAAACATTTTATGTTTACTTAGAAATGAAACTTATATAGATAAGTTAAATGAATATTGTTTATACTTGAACTACGGTTATTTAGATAAATACCGTAACATAAATGAACTGACTAAAATCTGTATAAGCATACATATATGTTCGTTGTACTATCTATTAAGATTGTACTACTTGATTAGGCATAACTTTGGCGTGAGCTTTATTTGGATATCCGTATAAAACAGCTATTGCCTACTCCCAAGTGAGTTTACAGCCCCATATAAACTTTTGATAAAACTTTCCCATTTGGGAAAGATAATATGCAAACACTTAATGTACATAACGAGATTGTATAAAATTGACTATGATTGATTATTATTAGAACTGTTAAATTGTTGTAAATCGCCCGAATGTTATAAATAGATCTATTAGGGATTGACCATCCCCGTCTGGGTGAGTCATTCTCACTGTGCCTTGGCCGGGACAACAGACGTATACCATGTTGGAACTGGAATGGGTGTCTTTTTGTAAGACACTACGTCCTCATCTGTTGAGGACTATGGAAGGTTAAGCTTCAGTTTTTAATAATAAACAAATGTAATCTACATTTTAGTAAGAATGCTTTGTGCATTGTTACTTCTATGATTAATGTATGTCCAAATAAATTAATTGTTAAAAACTGTAAATTCACCAACTTTATGTTGACCCCTTTAGTATGTTTTGCACATGAATATGAAGTTAGTACGTGGTGTGTGCATGGTCTCCAGCATCTTAGTAATCTGCATCATAGGACTCGTCAGGGGTTCTATTTGGGAAACATAAACAATCACCTTCTGTCATGTTTAAGACAATTTTATTTTATTTGTTTATCAAACATGCCATCTGATTTAAATAACTCTTTATCTTATGCTCTATGGACTACATGCTATAGATCCACCCTAGTGACATCTCCGTGGATATTTCTGCATATTTTGACCCTACACGGGGTGTCACAGAGAATGGTATCAGAGCATTAGTTATAGAGAACCAGATAAATTTTTAAATAAAATAAAAATAAAATGACTTTTCTTTTATTTGAAACTGGACTATAACTTATAAAAATCTTTTTAGGATTGTATTTTGAGACCGTATTAGTTAAGCATATATCTCTTAGGGCATTTTATGCGATGTGAACTAAGTGTATATATATTGTTACTAAACTTGATTATTAATACTGTTTAGTAAGATATTGCTATGGAGAATGCTAGATATACTAAACTTGAAAATTTTACACTGCATAGTAAAATAATGAAATGAAAATATAGGTAATATTAAACCAAACCTTGCACTTACAAATTGTTAAATAAACTGCGTAATTGATAACACACACATATATATATATATATATATATATATATATATATATATATATATATATATATATATATATATATATATATATATATATATATATATATATATATATATATATATATATATATATATATATATATATATATATATATATATATATATATATAAGTATTAATATATGTAACCTTAAAATATTCTAATAATTGTGTAAAAGGGATATATTTCATAAAACATGTAATCTAAAATAATATTGTTCTTTGTTTGTAAGCTTATACTCACTTCAAACTTAAAATAATACTATTTCAGAGCATCATGACTCCGCCTACTGCATCCTCGACTCATCTACCCGTAGTAGCTCCTACTCTAGTTGTTTGTTCATCTCCATAATCGACGCAGTGTGGATGGTTGTCAGCCTTGGATTCAGAGGATGACCCAGCCATCGAAGCTGTACTCCTAGAGGACCCTTTTTCCATCTCAGCATCAGTCTCACTGCCCCCAACCTCTATGGAGGAGGACCGGGTCCTTCCTAGCATACATCTTCAATGCCTCCATCCTCATCATCGGGCTATTTTTCTTGGCCCGTACCCGTCTCCACTTATGAGACCGGGGAAGGCTCCGGGGTAGGACGTGTTGATGCCGTCCAGGCCCAGATCGCCGCACTGGCCGAACCCCATGAGCGGGATATATTCGACCTCCGTAGCCAGTTGACAGCCAATCAACAAAGCCATGCCGTCATCTACGACCGTATCGACACTCTTTTTCGCACTATGAGTGGAGACTCCCAGACCGCTAAGGGCATCCAGGCTAGGACAGACGAGGCACTAAATTGGTTATTGGAAGAGAACTACCGCCTCCACCAGCACATTCAGGTCATGGAGGGACTGCAGTATCAGACCCATGCTGCTCTTTCCGCTCAGGAGCAATCATTATCCATTTTCTTTGATCTCGCCACTGTCCGGCATGATGGGGTTACTGGGGAGATGGCTTATCTCCGAGGGGTCGTTGATAGACTCCAGAACCAGCTACTATCTGCACTCTGTACGCTCAAGGAGACCCGAACGACAGTTCGGACTTTATGGAACACCAGGAGGAATTTTGCAGCCCTACCAGCTCTATCAGCACCATCAGCCCTGACATCATCTAGTGGACCATCCAGGCAGGATTAGTATAGACGTACTAGACTTCTTGTACGTCATGATAAGCTTATGGGTTGCATCCCGGCTATCATGAGATAGGGCCTTTGTACTTTTATCTCTTTTTCAACTTTTGGTGATGTAATCCCGTACTTTATCTTTCCTTTTCTTTTGGGACATGTAACTTTGGGATATGATGTTTTAAAGATTGTGTGTATCATTACCTTGGACTAGGCCCGACCGGCCTATGACTTAGATTGTGTTATGCTAGATGAATGTTAAATTCCTTATGGAAATAACATGTAATCACTTTCTTTAATATATCTGTTGTGCAATGTATTATATTATGAGATCTTGACATGTTATCCAAATCTGTTATGAAATCAGTGCATAAGTTTTCTCGTGCAAATAATATAAAAACTGTACTAACGCTTGAACTAATAATCTCATTCTGTATATGATTATAGACAAATGGTGATTACGAGATCAAATCCCAATAATGCAACCACTTCCAATGCCGATAATGTTGAATCCCCAAAAGCTACTCGAAATGTTACTGTCGCACAACTGCGGGAAATGATAAGTGAAGGCATCATAGCAGCCATGGCAGCCAGAGGAGCTGACCCGAATGCAAAAAAATGATCCAAACTTTGATGCACGCAGAAACAACACCAACAGGGGTTGCTCTTACCCCGACTTCTTAAAATGTAAACCGAGGGAAAGAAGGAGTTGTTGAATTAATGAAGTGGTTTGAAAGACTAGAGACAGTCTTCCGCATCAGCGGTTGCGCTGACGAGAATAGAGTTAAGTTTGCTACATGCACCCTACTCGAGAGCGCCCTTACTTGGTGGAAATCTGTGGTCACCATCCTTGGACATGACACTGCTTATGCTCTCACTTGGGCCAACCTCAAGGAGAGAATGACTGAGAAATACTGTCCCAGAGGAGAAATGAAGAAGTCGGAAGTCGAGCTGTGGGATCTATAGTGTAAGAACAATGATATCCTTTGGTACAACCAAAGATTTCAAGAGTTAAGCTTGATGTGCACCAGAATGTTCCCTCTTAGGAGTGACAAGATTGAGAAGTATGTCAGTGGACTCCCTGACAACATTCATGACAGTGTGCCAGCTTCACGACCCACTACCTTTGAAGGTGCTATGGAATTCGCGACTGAGCTTGTCAATAAGCAAGCCCGCAATCTGTCCGATAGGCAAACAGACAAAAAGAAAAAATCCGATGAAAGCTCTCGTATCCAGCACCAGTAGCCTTACAAAAAGCAAAACGTTAGGCAAGCTAATGACACTACTCCCACAACCCGCACCAAGAACTACTCAGGGACCAAGCCTAAGTGTTCAAAATGCAACTACCATCATGTTGCTGGAGGACAATGCCAAGGATGCTACAAGTGTGGCCAACAACGCCATTTTGCTCGCGATTGTCAAAAAAATGTTGCTACCCCAGGTCGACCCAATACCAATCCCAGGAACAGCAACAAGGGCAAGTCCAATGCACGTGGGAGTGGAAGTGGGCAGCAGGGAAACCGAAACCCCGCAGGTGGAAGTAGTAGTGGACCAAAGAAAGTTGTGGTATGTTATGAGTGTGGAACCCCTGGGCATGTGAGACCCGATTGTCCCAAGTTGGCCAACCAGAAGAAGGACAACAAGGGAACTCCTTCGCAAGTGTACATGGCCGGCAATGCCCAAGCAAATCCAGGCTCCAACATCGCACCTGGTGCGTTCTTACTAAACCAATGATATGCATCTATCTTGTTTAATACATGTGTAGACTAAAGCATTACTATTGCTAAATTTAGTAAGGTATTGGAAATCCCTCCGATAGTTCTAGAATCCTATTATACTATAAAATAGTCGACGGAAAAGTTATGATGGTTAACACCATCATTCGAGGTTGTTCCTTAAAACTTTCCGATCACCCATTTTACATCAATCGGATCCTAGAAAGTCTTGAGAGCTTTGATGTCGTCATTAGCATGAAATGACTAGCAAGTATCATGCAATTATCCTATATGACCAAAAATTGGTTCGTGTACCTTGGGGAGATATAAACTTGATTATACTGGGGAGCCATAACCCCGATATAGTTAACACCAGATTTAGTGTCATTTCTAACACCAACAAACCAGAGAGTACTTGGTTCGGGGATACTTCATTTCCCTAACCTATCCCCCCCCCTGCCTAAACCTGAAAGACACATCCAACTCATAATGGGTGTATTTTGTAGGGTTATATCCGCCACTTTAGGCAACCCTAAACCTGAAAGACACATCCAACTCACAATGGGTATATTTTGTAGGGTTATATCCGCCACTTAGGCAACCCCAAACCCGAAAAGCAAATCCAAATTGCAATGGGTGTATTTTGTAGGGCTATGTCCGACATCCCTCGCGAGGAAATGTTGAATGACCCATGTTTTTGGACATTCCTCTTTCCCCTTCGGGTCCAATTAGTTCGACAATACCATCACCCACCAGACTCTGGGAGATGTGATTTCCTCTATTTAGAAGTTAGAATTTGTACAAATTTTGAACCAATAATAGTGAATGCATGAGCCTTGTTACGGCACCCCGCAAGGCGCGCACTTCTTTATTCTTGGTATCTTCTTTTATTTCCACCATTTGAGGTACTTCTTTTCTACGCCCCTCTCGCTCAGCACCGCGGCGAATGAAGCGGATTCTTTGCAACTTCTTACCCAATCGCCATCAACAACAATCTTAACCTCTCTGTTGGGTAGAAACTTTAGTACTATTAACTAATGTTTGTATCCCACAAGCTTTAGGTATAATTGTAAGTCTTCTCTTAAAGTTGTTGATATAGGAGGGGTTATAGTTAAAATGTTTTGTTTTACCTTCAACCCCCAATTTTCATCATCGGGTGTGGAGATATAACCTGTATCTCACCCATGAAAAGGATGCAGATATAGTACATTCCCAGCTTCCCCAGCATATAAGACATGCTGGCGTGTCCTCCTCATATCAGAAACCAATTGTAGTGGATTTGCCCTCCTAACCAAATCCACAACGTCATTGGTCCTCCCCCAGATCCTGGAAGGACATAGCTGCAACCCCCGTTGGGAAGCCCACGCCTATCCATCCACCGCAGCAGTCTCCTTTACTGCTCAATCAAATGTATAGTGTGATCCAGATAAAGATCTCTTTGCATTCCTTTCCTATCCATCCATAGCAGCAGTCTCCTTTACTGCTCAATTGGATGTATAGTGCGATCCCGATAAGGATCTCTTTGCATTCGTTTCCTATCCATCCACCGAAGCAGTCTCCTTTACTGCTCAATTGGATGTATAGTGCGATCCAGATAAAGATCTCTTTACATTCCTTTCCTATTCATCCACAGCAGCAGTCTCCTTTACTGCTCAATCGGATGAATAGTGCAACCCGGATCAAAATTTCTTTGCATTCTATTCTGTTCGCCCGTAATAACAGAAGCCTTCATTAATGCCCAATCGGACGTATAAGGGAAACCTAGGTGTAGACCACTTCGCATTCATGCCGTCAACAGTACTTGAGAGAGAGTCTAAAAGGAATCATACACTTAGAACATCTTTCACCTAAAAGATAACTACATTTTTAGTAGCTTTGAGGACAAAGCTAAAATAACGGGGTGGTGCTGTAAAATCCATGATTTTACCATGATTGAATATAATAAATTTCCACCTAATAATCCTAGAACACTCATTCATGTGTTATATCTCCTTAAGATGTGTATGAACTTGACCATCATGTAATTATACTTTTACTTTCATAGTTGTTGAAAATAACTTCATAACTTAAAACCATGAGCATACAACTAGGACAAACAAGTAATGAAGTTATAGCTAGCATTGTGTGTACCACACTTAAGACAATTTGGAAATACAATACAACTAAGTATTTAGCCAAAATATGTGTGTAAGTGAACTAGGGGTATACTTCAACTCTTGGACTAGCCCAAGATCATCACCCACCTTTTTGATAAGCCCAACACAAGCCCACCCTATCCTTTTTGGTTAGCTTAACACGGCATCCCACCTTAGGTGGAAGAAGAAGAGATGCATGGCAAACATAATGGCATACACTTGGCAAGAATATTCTTACCAAGACAAGTCATGCCTTTTGCCCTCCTCTCTCTCTCTCTCCTTTTAGCCGAAAATCACACACATACTCACACATTCTCTTATACAATCCAATCTTGTTTCTCTCATCCTCTTCTCTCTCAATCATACGGCTTAAAGCCATAAACATCAAAAAATCAAGTATTAAATCTACCAAGATTCTTGTCTCATCTTTACTACAAATCATTAGTAGTATCATTCCTTTTGGAATCACTATAAACAAGCCCTAGCCAAAATCATCAAGTCCACGACTTGGTTTGTATTAGGGTTTTCTTTATCATCTTGAGTAGATCTCAAATCTCCTTGTTCATCTAGATCATCCTTGGTACTTTTAGGCAAGAAAGGTATACACATCATGTTCTTTCATTTCTTCATGCATGCATCATCATACATCTATAAACACAAGTAAATAACATGTTAAAATTAATATTTGATAAAGCTATAACCATTATAGGTCACGACATATTTATAAAAATCAAGTTCATGATTTAAAATCTTTTAATAAGAAACATATGATTTGTATTCTATGTTTTAAACTATATTTGAAAACCATATGAAACCTTTTATAAATCTAAATGTTGCATGGGTTACAAATCTTGTTCTATGGGACTATGGTTAACTAATAATCATAGATCTCATAAAATGAACTTATGTAACATAAAGATCATGAAAACCATGACCTTAAAGGTCACGGCTAAAATAAATGGTGACCATATGATTTGTTTCCTAAGTTTTGAATAATGGAATATGAAATGTTACATGTTAAATGGAATATTAAAAATCACAAAATATAACTTATGAGTATAAATGTAGCCGTGGGTTACATATGACTTAAAATGGGTTAGATGTACATGCATGCTTATATAAATCTAGATCTAGTGATAAGTGTTAACTTAACATGATAAACATGAAATAAGCTAAATAGATCTTATGGGAATATTGGGAGAAAACAATATAGCCGTGGGTTATATATTGTTTTCTTGGAATGATAGTAACCTTGGGAACATGCATGTAACATAGATAATCATGATGTATTTTTGTAAATATTTACAAGACTTAAAATTAGCTAAAGTGTTCATCTTGGAAATAACAAGATTTAGAAATATAGCCGTGGGCTATATATGTGTGTACATGGATCTATGATTGATTTTTAGGTCTAGACATAGTTTTGATCTCATTTTGGACTTGTGACTTGTTTACTTGATTTGTACATAGCTAGATCTATTTTTGTAAGACTTATAATTACATGCAACCTTAAAATGAGACTTGACTTATCTTAATAAGCTATAACTAATTATAGCCATGTAATATAAGCTCCTATTAAGGCTTATGAATTACTTGCAACCTTATAACACACCTAGATCTAATTCGGTACATCACATAAAACAAATTATAAGTTTTATTCTTCTATTTAGATTTAAAACTAAATATGAATAAGCTCATAATAAACTTATAAGAATATCCTAAGTTAAAACTTACATAAAATATAAAGTAGTATTAATGGACTATTTAAGCCCATGAAATGTTAATCCAAAACTTAATGGACCCAATAAGCACATTTAATAAATCCTAGTAACCTAATGGACTTAATCTTACACTTAGTCCCATTTAACTAATTAAAAGACTTAAAAATGTATTTAAGCCCAATAAATGATTTGAAGACCCATTTAAATAAATTAGTGGACTTGAGATATATTTGAGCCAACTAGATAGCCCATTAGATGTTTAGCCCATTTAATGAGCCCATATACTATTTTAAATGTTAAATAAAAGTTTTTATAATAAAATATAACTTATAGAAACTTTTTGGATTAAAATGACAATTTGTGAAACTTAAGGACTAAAATCATAACTTATGAAACTTGTCTTGATAAACTAGTAAACACAAGGACTGAAAATGTAATTATCCAAAATTATAGGGTTTAATAAATTCTATCCGTAGCAAATTAAACCCTAAGGACCATTTTGGAAAGTTTCTAAAAGTTATTTTGTCATTTTATAACCCTAGGGACCATTCTTGTAATTAGCCGAAACTTAAAGAAGCCCTAAGGGCTGTTTTTGTAATTTTAGTAAAGTTACAAAACCTAGATATAACTAGGGGGACTAAATCTACCATAAGTCGAAACTTTAACAAGCCCTAGGTACCAAATATGTAAAATCCGAAAGTTATGCTTGTTTAATAAATGGAGGGACTAGTTTTGCCATATTCCGAAACATTAACAAGCCCTAACGCTAAAATCTTTTTTAATTATAATAAAACATAATTAAAAACCTAGACCATACAGAATTAATATATAAATTCTTAAGTTTAAATTATTTTATAAATGTTAAAATGATTTATGGAGACTTTAAAGTTAAATAAAATATTATATTATATTTTTCAAAATAAAATATTTATATTTACTTTACAAAATAATTGTATAAACAATTATGAATATGTATTACTCATACATAAACTTATATACTTTTAGAAAACAAAACTATATGAACGTTGGATAAATTTAATGTTAATATTTTAGTAGAACATCTTACGTCTACTTAAAATATGAAACTTAATATTAAAGCTTAAATGAATGATTATAATACATGAACTACGAACATAAACTAATATTAAGTAGAATTTTCATGTTTACTTAATAATGAAACTTAATAGTAAATGAGTGATTATAATACTTGAACGGAGAACGTAAATTAATATTTTAAGTAAGACATTATATGTCCACTTAAATAAGAAACTCATTTGTAAGTTGAATTGTTATTATTAATACATGTATTACGAATGCTAACTAATATTAATAGTTAAACATTTTATGTTTACTTAGAAATGAAACTTATATAGATAAGTTAAATGAATATTGTTGATACTTGAACTACGGTTATTTAGATAAATACCGTAGCATAAATGAACTGACTAAAATATGTATAAGCATAGATATATGTTCTTTGTGCTATCTATTAAGACTGTACTACTTGATTAGGCATAACTTTGGCGTGAGCTTTATTTCGATATCCGTATTAAACAGCTATTGCCTACTCCCAGGTGAGTTTACAGCCCCATATAAACTTTTGATAAAACTTTCCCATTTGGGAAAGATAATATGCAAACACTTAATGGACATAACGAGATTGTATAAACTTGACTATGATTGATTATTATTGGAACTGTTAAATTTTTGTAAATCGCCCGAATGTTATAAATAGATCTATTAGGGATTGACCATCCCCCTCTGGGTGAGTCATGCTCACTGTGCCTTAGCCGGGACAACAGACGTATACCATGTTGGAACTGGAATGGGTGTCTTTTTGTAAGACACTACGTCCTCATCTGTTGAGGACTATGGAAGGTTAAGCTTCAGTTCTAATAATAAACAAATGTAATATACATTTTAGTAAGAATGCTTTGTGCATTGTTACTTCTATGATTAATGTATGTCCAAATTAATTAATTGTTAAAACCTGTAAATTCACCAACTTTATGTTGACCTCTTTAGTATTTTTTGCACAGGAATATGAAGTTAGTACGTGGTGTGTGCATGGTCTCCAGCATCTTAGTAATCTGCATCATAGGACTCGTCAGGGGTTCTATTTGGGAAACATAAACAATCACCTTCTGTCATGTTTAAGATAATTTTATTTTATTTGTTTATCAAACAAGTAATTTGATTTAAATAACTCTTTATCTTATGCTCTATGGAATATATGCTATCGATCCACCCTAGTGACATCTTCGTGGATATTTTCGCATATTTTGACCCTACCCGGGGTGTCACACGAGGCTGTAAAATCTCGTCAATTTCCACGTCATATAGAACCCTGATAAAAATTAAAGGAATTTAAGAGAACATTTTCTGAACCTAAAGCAACTCTAGGATTTGAACATAAAATACTCTAAGTGTTTAATGCTCAATAGAAAGGTGGTTCTGCCGAGGCAAGCCTAGAGGAACGAATATTCCTACTGAAGAAAGATTACCTGAAGAAAGTTCAGCCTTAACCCTTCCAGAGATCTTTGAATACAAAGGAGTATTCGCTTCAACATCTAGGAGGTCTAGTTGCTGAAGACAAGTACCGAAGAAGAGTTTTTCAGTTCAGTATGGTTTGACTATACCATACTGAACGATGTCGATCTCCTCTTGGATCTTGAAGACACTTCAGTCATCCTGAAGGTTTACAATGGAGGGAAAAGATCTGCTTTAACTTAAACAAGAAAGAAGATCTCATTAGGAATAAGGTTGCTTGTAAACATAGATATAAGTAGAACCTGTATTCTCTGTCCTATTTTATTAATACAACTATGTACTGTTTATCACGTGGGATATTCAACCCATTAGATAAACAACACATAAGAACTTATGGGATATTCAACTATTTAGGGGTGATCCAGAGGTCGGGGAGGATAAAATAAATGGTTAGACATTTTAGAGAGAGAAAGTTAACAAGGAAGAAGGAGGGTGTGTGTTTTATTGAGAGAGAAAGTAAAACACAAGAATGAGAATCCTCACCCCCTCCATGGAAGTATGGAGGGGTATATATAGCCTAGACACACATAAACTATTCTAACTAAACAAAACTAGTCCCTGCGTGTGTGGCTATATTAAACTATTGTAATTCTGTAAATGGCACTCACATTTTAGGGCTAACACGTGTCATCAAAGCATACAAGGTAATGTCCTTTTAAATGACCATAAAAGGAAATACCGGAAACAAACATCGGTAGTCCAAACTAAGCTCACACACATGAATATAAGTATTGAAAGGAAAGGACTAAACAATGTCCAAAAGAAATGAAGAAAAGTAATGAATGGAAATGCATAAGGTAATGAAGGCTAGATAGTTTCCATCCGTATGCACATACTCTCAAATCCTACGAGCGTCCCTGAGTACCTGCCATTTGGGAACATGAAAAGGAAAACGGCTAAGCAAAACGCCCAGTGAACGAATATATAGCATAACATAAAGTGACATAATCATAAAAAGCCTATAGCAGTGAAAATGTGTAAGTCCTAGATAACCTGGAACATGTTCATAAAACTGGTTTTATAGTTTGAAAAGAGTTACGTTTTTATATGAAAACTGTATTTAATTAGCCAATAGCCCATAGGTCATGAGGTTCCATCGTGCATGAATACTTGGAGGGGTGACCTCATCATGCAATTAGAGGGGATGCCTCTAGTTAAATTAGTCTAGGTAGGAGGGATCAACTTCTTGTGAAGGATGCAAGGCACACACCTCATTCACCATGAAAATCATGTAAAAACATGTAACTAGGATGCACCCATACGCCCCACATGATAATATAAATATATGGCCAAAACTGTAAAGGGACGCCACGAGCAATCACTCCGCCGTGGGGAAGTTATAACACTGGTGCCTCCAGTGTTATGGTTATGGTACCTCTATAACAAGGTGACATGGCATGCATGTATATGGCTTAGGAATTTAAAACTAAACATAAGCAAATCAAAACATATAAAACAAATACTTGGGGAAAACAGTTGGCGGCAAACGGGGAATCCTAATAAGGAAAGAGAATGCCCATACTGAAGGACGGAATATCCGTACCATATGTCCAGTGAACGAGGAAAGATGAAAGGATGAAAAGTCCTACTCCGACCTCACTATTTCTACATAAATAAGGGACATGTATGAGTTGTCTGATTACTAAGTATGTTACTGGTTCTTGTATGTTCTTAACTTGTTTTATATGTTCTTGTCTTATTTTACTGTTTTTAATGGTTTACTGTATTATTCATGTTTTACAAGTCTTTTGATTATGTATTATCTTGTATTCTTGTATTATTATACTTGTAATGTAATACTAAGTAACTTTCTAAAAATAGCAGGTTTCCAAAAATAGAAAGTTTTCAAAAATAGAAGGTTTCTAAAAATAGAATGTTTCCAAAAATAGTAAGTTTCTAAAAATAGAAAGTTTCTAAAAATAGTAAGTTTCCTGAAATAGGAATAAGCTGGATTAATAAGCTAATGATATAAGCTGGTGATTACTGGTTAAAAGTTATAAGTCATGGAATTAATAGCATAGTTTATTAATTAAATACTATAGGTTATATCTGATTATTAATTAATAATGAAAGTACATGTTTTATTAATTAATAACATATCATGGTTAAATTAATAAACTATATGTTATAAAATTTAATTAAGTCATGGTTTAATTAAATTAAGTCTAATATAATACTTAGGTTATACATGTTTTATTAATTTAATAAAATTAACCTAAGTCATGAAACTATTAATTAATTAAGTTTATGTATTAAAAATAACTAATTAATAAACTATAGTCTAAATAAAATAATAAAATTTACTTAGGCTAAAACATGTATTATTTATAAAAATAATATAACCTAAGTTCATGCTTTAATTAGATTAATTAATTAGGCATGTGAATTATTTTAATTAACTTGTAAAAATAATTAAGCAAAATATCGCAAGCCCGAAACAAGAGACAAAACAACCCGAGCACCAACCAACCACATAGCCGGCGGCTGGTGGTGGTGGCCGCCGGTTGTTGCCGCCGGTTGCCGCTGCTGTGGCCACGGTTCACACTGGCTGGGCCGTTGTTCCCCCTGGTTAGCCAAAGTTCCCACCGACATGTAGCCGGTGGTTCCCCCTGCCTTGCCTCGCGTACCCACAGTCCAGACAACACACACCCCGGCTTGCGCTGGGGTCCCCTTTTCTGTTCGGGACGACACCGAGCCCCAAATGGGGTCTCGGTCCCCATGCTGTCCGAACCCACAACCACACCGAGCCTCTTTGGGGTCTCGGTTGGTGAACCAAGCCGGCGCCGAGAGTCTTACGACTCTCGGTTGTGTATCGAACCAAAACCAAACACCAAAACACCCTTAATCTTGTTTTTAATTATTCCCAAAACATGTTTTATTTAACTGTTTTTAAGATCAAACCCATGTGTTCACAATTGAATAAAAAGATTTAAAGAGATGAAGGTTTGATGATTTTACCGAACGCGTGAATGAAAAGAAAAGAACACGAACACGTATATGTATGAACTTCAAGATAAAAAATCGACGAATCTTCCTTGTTGGTTTTTTGTGGCTGCCGCTGCTAGAGGACAAGAGGAGGCTAGGGTTTTTATTTTTTGTAAAAAATTCTGTAAAGTGATTTCCTGTGTTTTGTTTTCCACTAGTTAAATTTAACATGGGTTGGGCCCCTCCTTTCTTTGGTTGCCGCGGACACAAAGCCCCACAAGGCCAAAC
Source organism: Glebionis coronaria (assembly GCA_025667525.1). Lineage (NCBI taxonomy): Eukaryota > Viridiplantae > Streptophyta > Magnoliopsida > Asterales > Asteraceae > Glebionis > Glebionis coronaria. The sequence continues at coordinate 159,386,239 of CM046882.1, forward strand.
CGGGCCTTATTCAAGTTATTTATTATTCGTGTTCATTCGTGTTTTTAATTGTTCGTGATTATAATTATACGTAATAATTATTTATCGTGCATTATAACATACGTAGTTTTCTGTAACTAATGTTCGTGACACGTGTTATGATATATAATTGGAAAGTTTTAATTAGCTCGTATGTTTACGTGATGTACTGTTCATGGAATTTATATGCGGGTTTTACTACTCTTCCCCTCTAAAAAGAATAATTCGTCCCCGAATTATAGATAACATAAACTGAAAGAGAAACATACCTGAATCAAAGCTTGAAATGAGGGTAAGAAGTCCGGATAGACTCCTCCGTCTCCCAAGTGGCTTCCCGCTCGGAATGGTCCCTCCAAAGGATTTTGACGAATGGAATCGTCTTCTTCCACATGACTCGCTCTAAACGATCAAGAAATCGTTCGAGCTTCTCAATGAAAGTAAGATCCTAACGAATCTGTTCGAGTGGATACTGAACCACAAGAAGGGGATGATAATTATATCCTATGAGCAAGGACACATGAAATACATTGTTAACGTGAGAAAGCTATGGAGGTAACGCTAAACGATACGATACTTCACCGTCTCGTTCGAGGATATCAAACGGTCCGATGAATCGAAAATTGAGTTTTCCCTTTATTCCAAAACGCCTAAATCCACGCGCCGTGATACCTTGAGAAAGACATGATCTCCCACGTTGAAATGAAAATCCCTACGATGGTTGTAGGCATAACTCTTTTGACGTGCGCGAGCTTCTTGCAGTTTCACCTTAGCTACAACAACCTTCTCGTTGGTTATCTCTATCATCTTCGGGCCTTCAATAATTCGCTCACCAACCTGATCCCAGCAGATTGGGGCGCGACATTTCCTGCCATACAACATCTCAAACAGTGCACACTTGATGCTGGCGTGCCAACTGTTGTTGTATGCAAATTCTACCAAGCAGATATAGTCATCCCAACTTCCTGTCCATTCTAAACCACAAGCTCGCAGCATGTCTTCTAATGTCTAAATGGTACGCTCTGATTGTCCGTCTGTCTGAGGATGAAAAGCCGTGCTAAGCTTAAGTCTGGTGCCCCAAGCTTTCTGCAGACTCTTTCAGAATCGTGAAGTAAAATGAGGATCTTTGTCAGAGATGATTCTAGATGGAGTACCATGTAGTCTCATGATCTCCTTCTGATAAAGGTCAGCTAGTTTGCTGACTGCGTCATCCATGAGGATCGGTAAGAAATGAGCTGATTTGGTAAGTCGGTCGACGATAACACAAATGACATCATGCTTCCTCTTGGTTTGCGGAAGTCCGGTGACAAAGTCCATGGAGATCTTGTCCCACTTCCACTCTGGAATGTCTAATGGTTGTAGTAGACCACTAGATCGCTGATGCTCGATCTTAACCTGCTGGCAGGTAGGACATTTGGAGACAAAGGTAGCAACGTCCTGTTTCATACCACTCCCCCAGAAATGCTTCTTGATGTCGTGGTACATCTTGGTGGAAACAGGATGAATAGAGAATGGGGAGCTATGAACTTCGGTCAGCAAAGCCTCCCGGAGTGTAAGATCATTAGGAACACAAAGTCTAGTGCCCTACCCGAAACTCCGTCTACTTGTCTAATTTCTAAATAATCGCCCAGATTTCACCATCATCCTTCTGAGCTTCCTTGATCTTAGAGAGTAAGTCAGGCTCCACTCTAAGATTAGCCCAGTAACCATGCTATCTACATATCATAGACTCAATGGCCAGTCGTTCCAAGTCACGTATAATTTCTTCCTCTATCTTAATGCCGTTGATCATACACGACTTCCTACTAAGAGCATTTGCCACTACACTCGCCTTTCCAGGATGATACTGAAGATTAGTGTCATAATCCTTCAACAACTCTAACCACCTTCTTTGCCTCATGTTCAGTTCACGCTGAGTGAAGATATATTTTAGGCTCTTGTGATCTGTGAAGATATCACTTGAATCATCATATAAGTAATGCCTCCAAATTTTCAGTGCAAACACCACTGCTGCAAGCTCCAAGTTATGTGTAGGATAGTTCTACTCATAAGGATTAAGCCGTCGTGACGCGTAAGCAATCACTTTCCCATGTTGCATGAGAACACAGCCAAGACCCTTCCCTGAAGCATCACTATAGATCTGAAATCCACTTGTACCATATGGGAGAGTAAGAATAGGTACATATACCAACTTCTGCTTCGGTTCTTCAAAGTTCTTCTCTCTTTCTTCAGTCCAGACGAATTTCTCCCCTTTCCGCATCAGTTTGGTCTATGGTAGTGCTAGTCGGGAAAAGTTCTCTACGAACCTACAGTAACCAGCTAAGCCTAGAAAGCTGCGAACTTTGTCGACGTCGGTCTTGGCCACTTGGTAATAGCCTCAACCCTCGCAGGATCCATGGTGATTACCTCTGCGGATACGATGTGGCCTAGAAACGCCATTCTACTCAACCGAAATTCGCATTTGGAGAACTTGGCATACAGTTGCTTCTGGCGAAATATATGTAATACTGTACGAAGATGGTCTTCGTGTGCCTCCTTGGATTTAGAGAAAATCAGGATATCATCTATGAAGACGATAACAAACTTGTCCAGAAACTCATGGAAAATACTCTTCATCAAATCCATGAAAACTGATGGAGCATTGGTAATGCCAAATGGCATGACTATAAATTCGTAGTGTCCATAACGTGTACAGAAAAGCAGTCTTGGCGATATCCTGCTCTTTCACCCGTAGCTGGGTAGCCAGACCTAAGATCGATCTTATAGAAATGTTTGGCGCCTTACGAGCAGGTGGTATGCCTAGAAATTCTCCAGGAAACACATCTTGAAATTATGACACGATAGGCTGATTCTGGATGGATGGAGAGTCAGCCTCCCTATCATGAATAGTAGCTAAGAAGCCCTCACAACCATGTGACAGTAGGCACATGCTTGTAAGGTTGAAATTATCTATAAAGACCTTCCTGGTATAAAACCATTGTGGATGTACTCTGGCGCATTGACATCACCGAAAATAACCCGATATGAATGGCAATCTATGGTGGCGTGGTGTTTGGATAACCAGTCCATGCCTAATATCATGTCGAAATCGCACATGTCCAATGGAAGTGCGTCAACTGAATGAATTCTGTCATCAAACTCAAGGGGAAGATCTATGTACCCATGGGTGATACGTCCAGAGTCTCTCAGGGGCATGGAAATGTTTAAGACATTTTCTACTGGCATATGGGATATCCTATCACGATTGGCATAAGTAGTAGATATGACGGAATGAGTCGCACCCGTGTCAAATAAAACACATGCAGCTTGACCATACATAAACAAGATTCCAGTGATGGTACCTGATGACTTGTTGGCTTGGTCACGCGAGGTAGTGTACACACGTCCAGTAGTCGGAGGTGGCTTTGTGTCAGCATGACCAGAAGTGCCCTTAATCTCACCCTTACGTCAATCCTTCATGCGATGGCCTGGCTGGCCACACTTGAAGCAAGCATCGCTAGCACGGTGACACGACCCTGGGTGTCTACAGATGCACGTGGTGCAAATCGGGTGATTGTACCCTCCAACAGGTGCCCTAGATGGTTGGGAGCCTGTTTCATAAAGTATGCGTGAGACATGATTATCAGGTACAACCAGGACTATGTAGAAAATTTAAGATGTAATACCATATGTAGCTGTACAGTTGGGCTGTGAACCTCTGTGGTCCTGATCCCGTCTGTTGCCAGTGTTCCTGGTAATAGATGCTGAAGTGTCAGAATTTATGGATCCTAAAGTAACATAACGTAGAAATGAGTAATTTAGGGACCTGCTGCTATTGGCGCTGTTACGGTAATTGTCATTACCGCCACGCCTATATGATGTAGAATGGTCTTGAGTCTGACCGTTTACCTTAGGCTGGTTCTGCTGCTGAGTGGCCGGTTGGGACCGGTCACCAGTCTTCTTCATGAAAGATGCAATTGTATAGAGAATGATATAAATGAACAGTACTGAATTAAATGAAATGATCACCGCTGATGACAAAGATATACCTCTTATCAAGTCTTTCTGCCTCTCCAAACTCATCCCTCTCTTGCAGCATCTCCAACTTACGAGCTGCATCTGCCACCCGTGTCACAGTGTTGAACGTAGCACACACCAGATTGTTGGCGACAGAAGTACGAAGATCCCAGCGAAAGTGATACGCCTTCTCCTCTGCAGTCCCGGCTGCTGCACCAAGGAATCCAGCCAGTCGAAGGAACCTCTGCATGAATTCAGTGCTATTTTCCCCCGCTCTCTACCTAATGCCATGATACTCCCTATTGAGCTTATCCTCCTTAGCTTTCGGGAAGAACTGCCCCATAACCAACTCCTTAAACTGTGCCCAAGTCAAGCCAGTCACCTAGTCGTCGCCTCCATTCGACTGCTTAAGTGCCTTCCACCATGCAAGCACGTCTCCCTCGAACTTGTAACAAGCTAACCTCACCTTAAAGATAGGGTCGCATCCCATAGCATAAAAATCTTCTCAATGTGAGCGATCCAGCTCTCTGCCTCATCTGGGCTGTCAGTCTACTCGAATGATTTTAGACTCTGCTTATTGAACCTCTCCAGCCATGTGATCAAGGTAGCTTGAGGTGGAGGAGGAGGATTCTGATTCTGGTGAGCGTGTTGATTGTGGTTGGCTTACACCTCGGCCCGAATCTCATTCCTTAGTTGAGAAAGCATAGCTTGAATAGCAGCTTGGATTGCTGCACTCATTGTTTCTTGTTCACGTGTGAGAACCATCTGACAGTATAAAACAAAATGAAATGATTATTCTGATTAGACATAATATAAACATTAATGCATGAAAACAATGTATGAAAGCATAGCCAATGAAAAAATGACATGAGTTTGGGTGAACGCCTATGGGTCGGTCCGCCAAAACAAAAATTGAAATGACGAGGATGAACACCTATGGGTCGGTTCATCAAAACAAAAATGATTCGAATAAAAGCACATGCGACTAAATATGGACAGTCCTGTACCAACCATTACTTAGTCAAAATTCCTGCAACAATAATGCATGAAACAAATGCATGAAAACAAACTATCAGTTTTAGGAAGACCATGGTGATTACCCACTAATCATAGGTCATGTTTTTAGAGCCTATAGGTCGAAACCTTGGCTCTGATACCATTATCGTAACACCCCATTTTGACAAATGGAATATCACAAGATAATTATGGCGTGTCATCAAAGCATGCAAGGTAATGTCTAAACATTAAATGACCATAAAAGGAAATACCAGAAACAAACATCGGTAGTCCAAACATAAGCTCACACACATGAATATAAGTACTGAAAGGAAAGGACTAAACAATGTCCAAAAGAAATGAAGTAAAGTAATGTATGGAAATGAATAAGGTAATGAAGGCTAGATAGCTTCCATCCGTATGCACATACTCTCAAATCCTACGAGCGTCCTTGAGTACCTGTCGTTTGGGAACATGAAAAGGAAAACGATTGAGCAAAACACCTAGTGAACAGATATATAACATAACATGAAGTGACATAAGCATAATAAGACTAATAGAAGCGAAAATGTATAAGTCCTAGATAACCTAGAGCATGTTCATAAAACTGGCTTCATAGTTTGAAAAGACTTATGTTTTTATATGAAAACTGTATTGAATTAGCCAATAGCCCATATAGGTCATGAGGTTCTACCGTGCATGAATACTTGGGGGGGGGGTGACCTCATCATGCAATTAGAGGGGATGCCTCTAATTAAATTAGTCTGGGTAGGAGGGATCAACTCCTGTGAAGGATGCAAGGCACACACCATATTCACCATGGAAATCCTATGAAAACATGTAACTAGGATGCACCCATACGTCCCACATGATAATATAAATATATGGCCAGAACTGTAAAGGGACGCCATAAGACATCATTCTGCTGTGGGGAAGTCATAACACTGGTGCCTCCAGTGTTATGGTTATGATAGCTCCATAACTAGGTGATATGGCATGCATGTATATGGCGTAGGCATTTAAAAGTAAACATAAGCAAATCAAAACATATAAAACAAATAATTTGGGAAAATAGTTGACTGCAAACGGGGAATCCTAATAAGGAAAGAGAATGTCCATACTGGAGGACGGAATATCCGTACCTTATGTCCAGTGAACGAGGAAGATGAAAGGATGAAAAGTCCTACTCCGACCTCACTATTGCTACATAAATAAGGGACATGTATGAGTTGTCTGATTAGTGAGTATGTTATTGGTTCTTGTATGTTCTTAACTTGTTTTATATGTTCTTGTCTTATTTTACTATTTTAAATGGTATACTGTATTATTCATGTTTTACATGTCTTCTGATTATGTATTATCTTGTATTCTTGTATTATTATACTTGTAAAGTAATAATAAGTAACTTTATAAAAATAGCAGGTTTCCAAAAGTATAAAGTTTCCAAAAATAGAAGGTTTCTAAAAAAGAAAGTTTCCAAAAAAGTAAGTTTCTAAAAATAGTAAGTTTCCTGAAATAGAAATAAGATGGATTAATGAGCTAATGATATAAGATGGTGATTACTGGTTAAAAATTATAAGTCATAGAATTAATAGCATAGTTTATTAATTAAATACTATAGGTTATAACTGATTATTAATTAATAATGAAAGTACATGTTTTATTAAATAATAAATATATTGTGGTTAAATTAATAAACTATAGGTTATACAATTTAATTAAGTCATGGTTTAATTAAATTAAGTCTAATAAAATACTTAAGTTATACATGTTTTATTAATTTAATAAAATTAACATATGTCATGGAATTATTAATTAATTATAAGTTCATGTATTAAAAATAATTAATTAAGAAATTAAAGTCTAAATAAAATAATAAAATATACTTAGGCTAAAATATGTATTATTTATAAAAATAATATAACCTAAGTTCATGCTTTAATTAAATTAATTAGTTAGGCATGTGAATTATTTTAATTAACTTGTAAAAATAATTAAGCAAAATATCCCGAGCCCGAATCCCGAGAAAAAACAACCCGAGTACCAACCAACCGCACAGCCGGCGGTTGGTGGTGGTGGCCGGCGGCTGTTGCCGTCGGTTGCCGCTGCTGTGGCCACAATTTACACCAGTTGCGCCAGTGTTCCCCCTGGTTAGCCAAAGTTCCCCCCGACATGTAGCCGGTGGTTACCCCAGCCTTGCCTCGCGTACCTACTATCCAAACAACACCCCGGCTTGCGCCGGGGTCTCCTTTTCTGTCCGACATGACACCGAGCCTCAAATGGGGTCTCGGTCCCCATGATGTCCGAACCCACAACCACACCGAGCCCCTTCGGGGTCTCATTTGGTGAACCAAGCCAGCGCCGACGGTTGTGTGCCGAACCAAGACCAAACACCAAAACACCCTTAATCTTGTTTTTAATTATTCCCAAACATGTTTTATTTCATTGTTTTTAAGAACAAACCCATGTGTTCACAATTGAATAAAAAAATTAAAAAGATGAAGGATTGATGATTTTACTGAATGCGTGAATGAAAAGAAAAGAACACGAACACCTATACGTATGAACTTCAAGATCAAAAAGCGACAAATCTTCCTTGTTGGTTTGTGTGGCTGTCGCGGCTAGAGGACAAGAGGAGGCTAGGGTTTTTATCTTTTTGTAAAAAATTCTGTAAAGTGATTTCCTATGTTTTGTTTTCCACTAGATAAATTTAACATGGGCTGGGCCCCTCCTCTCTTTGGTTGCCGCGGACACAAAGCCCCACAAGGCCAAACCGGGCCTTGTTCAAGTTGATTTATTATTCATGTTCATTCGTGTTTTTAAATTTTCGTGATTATAATTATACGAAATAATTATTTATTGTGCATTATAACATACGTAGTCTTCTATAATTAATGTTCGTGACACGTGCTATGATATATAATTGGAAATTTTTAATTAGCTCGTATGTTTACGTGATGTACTGTTTATGGTATTTGATGAGATGGCATTTATACATGATCTCATCGTTCTTTTCGGTCTTTAAATGCATAAAAATGTCATAAAATACCATATATATGCTTGTGTTTGTTTACTTGTGTATTTTAGGTATGGATATCGTGAAAAAGACAAAAGATCACAAGATACAAGGAAAAACGGACACGAGAAACGAAGCCGTACAATGAACCGGGCCCTAATCATGGAATTCTCAACAAAAACCCTTGAAGATTTGAAGACAAACAAGATTGATGTTCGAATGAAGAAATGACACTTAAAACCCTTGTATATTAATAATTACAAGTTTGGTCCCTTAAGTTTGTCAAAATTGCAAAAAGGTCCTTCAACTTTGAAGAAATGACAAGATTGGTCCCTCAACAAAATCAATTTGTCAATTATGGTCCCTCATGAAGATTAAGAGACATTGAAGACCTTTGAAGATCAAGATTGTCCAAGATCAGCCCTTGAATTATTCAAAAATGCCAAAAACAACCCTTGATAACCTTTGTGTGAAGTTTGGTGCCAAAATTGCCAAATGATGGAAATTGATATAAGCTTAATGGGGCGCTGATAGGTTTTAAAAGAGAAAAGACAAAAGAAAGGAAGGTTAAGGACTGAAGTTGTCACAACCCAAACATTCAAACCAAAACACGCGCTAAACATCCCCTTTTCCCCCAAAATCGGATCAAACCCTTTTACTGTTCACCTTTTCACCCCCAGGTTTTACCTTCACTTAAACAAGGTTAAAAAGCAATTAACCTTGCACATGTGTGATTCACACATGCAGGAACTAATCCCACACATAAAACCCTCTTCCCACTCACTGTAGACCCCACCCCCAATTCCCCTTTCCACCAATCAAAACACTCCTTAGGCTCCAAGGCATATGACGTGTCCCAAATCAACAGTGGAGGATTTATGCTTACTCACAACGCAAAAAGGAACGTCCAGGATCTAATTTGACAACTCATCACTCAAAAACGTCAAGGGCATATTTGGGAATTTCTTAGATTAGGGTTTTGTGTTTAAGCAACCTAGAATGTTCATTAGAGTAGTATAAATAGGAGGTGAGCCTGTTCACTCTCCTTTGTTCCAGTTTTCAAGCTTTGCACTTGTAATTCCTTTTTTATGAAATAAAAGTTTGGTGTTTGAGAAAATCAAGTGTAATTCCTTTTTATTCTTTTAAAAAGTTGTGTGTTGTGTAAAAGCTAAGAAAACTGAGTTCCATATTTAATTTGGTTAAGTAACTTTGAGGTTCAAAGTTATTTAAAAGTTTCTGAAATTGAGATTATTTGGTGTAATCTGTTTTAGGGATTAGTGTTAAGAGGTTTACGTTATTGGTGTTTAAAAAACGTTTTGAGAAGTTTTTAAAGTTTTTGGAAAAGGTTTTGAGAAGGATAAGTGAAAACAGATTATATACATATTGTTTGTGTTATTGTGTTTTGCTTTGATTTTGTCTTAAACAGGAAGAGGATTGTTGATCTTTGTGTCTGCATACACCCGGGTGTATTTGGAGGTGGATTTGCATCCACTAGGGCCTTGGATGTAAGGCCCTAAGGTATTTTCTTTTACCTTTTGAAAATTTCAGAAAATTGGTGGTTTGAGTGATCTTGCATGATTGTTTGAAAAGTGTTGTTTAAGCTGTTGGATTAGTGTTCAGTTGTGTTATTATGCATATTGGATGCTAAGTGGATCAATTTAGATTTAGTTTGTAAGGTTTTGATTAGATAAAATTTGGCTTTCAAAATTTAAAAGGGTGTTTGGATATAAGTTTTAGCAGGGCTTAGATTTTAATTTGTGAGTTAAAAAGGTGTTAACCAGGGTAAAAAGGATCGAGGTAGTTTGCATGTTAGTATAAGAGTAGAATAGAACAAGTTTTGAGCTAGTTTGGTGAGTAAAAAGTGAAATAGCATAGAGATCTGCATATGCCACTTTCTGCTTAAATTTTATGAGATTTATGAGCTTGATTCTTGAATTCTGTTGAGACTTAGGGTGTTATAGGTCTGCAAATTGTTTGTACATCTGTTTGTGAGTTGGTGTGTTTAATTTGGACATTTGAAACTCACTAGTGTGCATGTAATAAGCTTAAACAGCCCCAGACCTCTCATATTGCATCAGCAACTCATATGTGCCTTGTATGCTTGGTTTGTTGATTGTTTTGTGTGCTAGGTGACTGTTCTCTGTTTGTCATTGACTCCTTGTGCTTCAATAAGCACAAGGGTGCCCCCTTTGTCCAAAATCATCCACCAAAGCAAGGCATCCAAGCTCCTCTTGGTGCTTTTGCCACTTGTGAAGAACAAGCTTAACCTGCTTGTGTTCAAACTGAACCTGGCTACATTTTTTATTGCAATTGTGCTTAAATCTAGCTAAAAAGAGAATTGGATTGTGTTCCTAGCTTATTTAGGGTGTCTAATTTGGTTGGAAAAAGAAAAAAATAAAAAAGAAAAAAAAGGCAAAAAGGTAGCCCGCAACGGACTCGAACCCTAGACCTCTCGCTGGAGGGTTAAGGGAACTACCATTGATCTAGACTCCTTTTTACGTTAGGGTTTGCAATCAAACTTTATTTAACCTATTTTTGCTTTGTTAGCTTAATTAAAAGCCGTGAGCTTATAAGCTCTTTTCAACTTATTTGTTTGTCTTATTTGGTTCTTCTTATTTTTCTTAGGAAGATAATAGGTTTGTTGATTTTTCTAGCTAGGTTTCATAATTTTCCCTTTATTTTATTATTTTCTAGCATTTATTTAATACCCGGTTTTTATTAAATCATTAAAAAATAGAAAAAAGAGTTTTTATTTTTAGGAAAAATAATTTTTAGTTTTCAAAATAATATTTTGAGGTTTACATTAGGTTTTGGTTTTAAAATCTTTAATTTTTACATTTATATTATTTTAAGGTTTTTTATAAACTTTAAACATTTTTATTAAATTATTAAAAAGGTTTTAGGAGCTCTAATTTGTGTTTTTCTCTTAGTTTGAATATTTAGGATTTTTGAGAATTTTTTAGAATTTATTTGAGAACTTTTTATTTTTAGTATTATTTTAATATTATTTTATTATTAAAAATTCAAAATTTTATTTTTATCTATCTTTCATTTTTCTTAAGTTCTTTATCATTAATTAGGACCTTTTCCATTTTTAGAATATTTTTATAGCCTTTAGATTTATTTTTATAATTATTTTAAGTTTAATTAGTTTTTAATCATTTTAGATCATTTTTAGAGTTTTAAAAATAGTTTTAATAGCTTTTAATTTTTAGAAAATTACTTTTTAGTCTTCTAGTAATATAAGTTAAGTAATTATTCAATAAAATCATATTTTAGACATTTGAATTAGTTATATTTAATTTTAGGGCTTTAATTAGCATTTAAAATTAAATATTTAATTAATAAAATGTTTTAAAATATCTTTGTTGGATTTTTGTCTTTATTTATATTATTATTGACTTCTTTTTAATCTTTTATTTATTTTGTTTTTGGTTTTAGTATAATTTTTTATTTTGGGTAGTTTTTCACGACTTTACGTTTACGTCGTAGTGTAATTTTAACGTAACCGTCCTTTCATCCTTTTATCCCCATTCTTCTCAATATTAATCTCAAATAATTACAAGTTAAATCACACACATATACCTCCTTGGGAAACGAACTTTCTCTCTTTTTAAGTGATTGGGTCATTAACACTTAATTTTTCTTAAAATCATTTGTTCGATACTTACCGCTATTTACGCTCTTTTCCTAAAGAGTAGTAAAACACTACAATCAATTTTGGCGCCGCTGCCGGGGAGGTGTGTTGTGCTTTAATTTGGAAGCTTTTGTTTTTGATATTATCCATAATAAGTATTTGTGTTAAGTGGAACTCCCTTAACACGTATTATCGGTTTTCTTGGTTTTTCTTGTACAAATATTATTAATATATTGTATTAAGTATCACAATCAAAATACAATATCTCCAAAAGTGTGAAAACACAACCTTAATTGGGATTTGATCTCCTAATTATTGTATTCGAATCTCAAACAAAAAGAAAAGGCAAAAATAGATAAATACTTTCGTGAAGCTCGATTTTGAAAAATACAAACTATAAGGTGGGTATAAGGCGGGTATTTTAAAATATACCCTAAGGAAAAAGGCTCTTAAGTGCTTCGCGCCGCCTCGTTTCCCCGCTTGCTTGTGAGTATTTTGAGATTGAAGGCTAATCGAGGGTTTTGCCGCCCAAAGTATTAATACGTATACTATATTTGCTTGGTTTCTTTGTGATTAAACCCTCTTGAACAATTTGGTTTTCACCAAAGTTCTAAAGTCATTCGAAGGCGTTCACTCCACGTGATCGTTTTCATTCCTTTGAGGCTTCTTTAATCAAGAGTTTGATTCGAGGAGAGATTTTGTAGATTGTTGTCTACAAAGATACACCAAAATCCAAAAAAATTAAATATCATCAAAAACACAAAAAATTGAAAATTCAGAAAACAACCAAAAAGAATCTTCTTTGCTCACCTCCCATTCTTCGTGAAGTTTATGATCACTCGTAATCAAGCTAAACGAGCTCGTAAACGTCTTCAAAAGCAAGCAAATCAAGGATCGTTGATTGTAGAAGAACCTCCAATTGTTGAACCTATTGTAGAACAAGAAGTCGTCATGGCTAATCGTACTATGATGGAGTTGCTACAAGCACCCACCGAGGGTTTTGGAGAGGCTATTGTGATTCCCGCCATCCTTGCGGAGAATTTCGAGATTAAGACGGGTTTAATGTCGATGTTGCAAGCAAATAAGTTTAGAGGTCACGAGAAAGACAACCCGCATTACCGCATTAGGAATTTCAACCGTCTCACCGCCACTAGCAAATTCAAAGATGTTCCACATGACGCCATTAAGATGATGTTGTTTCCATACTCGTTGGATAGACCCGCAAAAATTTGGCTCGAGAAAGAACCGCCAAATTCGATTTTGACATGGACCGATCTCGTTTCTAAGTTTGTGAACAAGTTTTTTCCACCATCTAAAACAACACACTTAAAAAATGAGATTTCACGATTTGTGCAAAGAAACAATGAAAGTTTTTCAATGGCATGGGAACGCTTTAAAGAGATGTTACATGAATGTCCTCACCATGATTTTTCGGAATTGCATCAAGTGGATACTTTTTATAATGGGCTTAATGATCATGAACGAGATTATTTGAACGCCGCCGCGGGTGGTAATTTTTTGTGCAAGACGACAAATGAGGCTTTACAAATCATTGAAAATCGATCTAAGGTTTATAGCCCTCGTAACACACCGAGTGTTGCCAATATGGGTTCGTCATCTTCGTCACAATCGTCTCGTAGCATTAACGCCTTACATGATGAAGCTAATGAGGAAAATCGGTTTTTTGATAGATTTGCTAACCTAATGTCCCATTGGAAGGCTCAAGAAGCTTCCAATTCCGCTTCGGTTAAAGCGGTTGCTAAGAGTTGTTTATCTTGTGGGGGAGCTCATGATCTTTCCGAGTGCATTACCGCGGATGGTAACACTTCGAGTGCTTATGTAGCAACGGGAACTTACAACCAAAACGGCCAAGGTTCCCGCCAAAATCAAGCTCCACCAAACCAAAATGTTAACAATTATCGAAACAACAACCAAGGTAATTACCAAGGCAACACACGTAATTACAACAAAGGGAATTATCAAAGTGGGAATGGACAAATATCTAATCAAAATCAAAACCGTGATTTTCAAAACACTACACAAGGTTTTCAAAATGCTCACACGAAAAATTTGCAAGGAGAATTTTTGGATTATGCAAAAGCAAATGATGCTAAATTTGATAATATGCAACGTGAGATGATTAGCTTAAGGTCCGAATTGAAAAACGAGTTTAAAAATGAACTTGCTAATGAACTTAAAACTCATGCAAACAAAATGGAATGAAATGTCCAACGTCTTCAACAAAACCAACAAAAGATGGAATTAGGACAACATGAGATTAAGCAAGAGTTATTGAAAGCGGATGCTAGGCAATCAAAATTTGAGGACCGTATGGCTAAGATGTTTGAAGCTATCATGTGTAAGCCCTCTTCTTCGGGTGGTCTTCCTAGTGATACCATTGCAAACCCGAAGGGAGAAATGAAGGTTATTACTACACGAAGTGGTAAAACTTTCAAGGAACCAATCTCTCGTCCAAGTACTTCTACGGAGAAGGAAATCGAGAAAGAACCCGAGGTGATGGTCGAAAAGGAGCATATTACAATCCCACGAAGTACCGCTCATACCACACCTACGGTTGAACCAATACCAATTGTGGAACCCGAGTTTCCAAGGCCGTTGCCTAATGACCAACCCACACCACCTTTACCCTACCCTTCGAGACGAAACAAAGAGAAAGCACAAGAAAGGAACAATTATCAATTTGAGCTATTTATGAAAATGTTTCGTGATTTGCACTTTAACATAAGTTTTGCCGATGCTTTAATCATGATGCCTCGATTTGCCGCAAACTTCAAAAGTATGCTTAACAACAAAGAGAAGTTACAACAATCGTCTAGTTGTTCATCGGTTTTTCTTAGCCGCATACCACAAAAAGTCGGTGATCCCGGTAAATTTTTGATTCCGTGTGCTATTCAAGATATGGAGGAATGCTACGCCTTGGCCGATCTTGGCGCTAGTATTAATTTAATGCCTCTCGAGATTTTCAAATCGCTTTCACTTCCGGCTCTTACTCCTTCGAACATGTCTATCGAGATGGCCGATCATTCTACGATCTTAGCATGTGGAGTAGCTGAGGACGTATTCGTTAAAGTCGGAAAGTTTTACTATCCCGTGGACTTTATCGTTGTAGACATTCCTATTGATCGAAAAGTTCCTCTCATTTTGGGTCGTTCATTCTTGGATACATCAAGAGCACTTATCGATGTTCATGCTCGAAAAATCACCCTTCGTTTCAATGAAGAAGAACTTGTCATCAATGCAACACAAAACTCCAATCTTTCTCATGTCTATTCTATTGCTACTTTAAACCATGGTGACTCGACCAATGTCGTTTGCAAAGAATTTTCACCAAGAGTTTTAGGGAATGTCGCCAAAAACAATTTACCATTTCCTCCGCCGGTGGAGGTTATGAGTGTAAAACCCACAAAGAAGAAACCATCAATACTTGAATCGAAAAATCCTTCGCCTCATCTCGAACATTCATTCTTGAAAAGTATTGATAAGTTGCCGGTTTCTACGAAAGATCTTTCGGATGATGAATATGTTGACCCCGATGGGGAGGTTTTCTTCGTCGATAAACGTTTTGAGAACTTGCCACCACCAAAACCAAAACGGTTTCAAAATGTGAGAATTTTTAGTGTAACTAACATCGTCTTAGAAACACCGAATATTTTCGACATAATTAAAAAGGGTTTTCATAAGGAGAGTTTAAAAGATAAAAAAGGAAATGATCTTAAATGTGATTTAATTGATTTTTCTACAAATCTAACTCCGTCATCACCACGTATTTTGAGTGCTACAAACTCGTCTACTCCTTTTGACGATGCTTTGTGTGGTTCTAGTATGGGGGAAGCCCCTTATGTTCCCTCATCCTTGTCCACCGAGGACGAGATATTCGATCCCGGAATTTCATGTAAAGGAAAATCTCGGTCTTCCACCGATGCAATAAATGGAAAATCTTTCTATTTGCTTGGTGCGAGTCTACCTCGAGTAGCTCAAACGTTTGTCTTACCAATTGTCTCACCCTTCTACTTCTCATCTATTTTCTTCAAACTCTTTGAGTTTATGGCACATGTTGAAGTGGCGTTAATTTGTTTTTCCAATGGAAATGAGAACGCCATCTTCGACCCCGGTATTTTGCATCATCTAAGGACTTAGTCCTTTATACCGGTTGCTTTTTGGGCCTTGTTTATCATGTAAGCCCCATTGACCACACCATGATTTCCCTAAATGTTCACATTTTGAGGGGATCGAGTCGAGCTCATGACTCGGTAATCAAAAACGAGGTGCCTCGTGGGGGAAATCCCATGCTTATCTTTTATATTCACTAATAAGGGGACTTGTACCCTTCCAACTCGTTGTCTCGTGGTTGTTTGTGATTGTGTTATCTAGATCATCATCATCTACGATTGAAGACTCTCGTGTTCGTTTACGTGAGCCTCCATCGTTCGTTTGAAGAAGTTTTTCACGAATCCATGACATATCCTTTATTGTTCTAACAATTATCTTTTAGCATACTTAATAAACGGCTTTAGATATATTGTTGATCACCCTTTCCATGCTAGATCCTAAGCATTCGATTCTTCGTCTCTAGTATGGGGGTGCTCCACCTTTAGACTCGAAACATTGAGGACAATGTTTACTTTTAGTATGGGGGGGGTGAATAGATACTTGCTTTGCTACGCCCTCACGTTTTCCAATTTTCAATATTTTGTTTTGTTAATAAGGCTAAAAATGGCCAAATTTTAAAATTTTTCTTAGATTTCATAAGTGTTTTTAAGACACGAATGTATATTTTCCGATGGGTAGAATAAGAGTTAATTTTTGACTTGATGGGTATTTGGAGGCATTTACATTCCTTAACCCGCTCAATTCAAGTTTTGCTAGACTTTTATATAGGGAGCTTTAAAACGCGAAAGTCTTAATTCATTCGGGTTAAGAACAAGAACTTTTCGCAAGTTCCTATAATTGATTCTAGAAAGTCACTTATCAAGGGAACTTTAAAACGCATTCTCTAAACTTGAAAAAGTCCAAGAAAGTGCAAGATCCTATAGGTGGCTTGAAAACCCAAAACTTTGATTTGATATAGTCTTAATGAAAGCTAATCCAAATTTGGCTTAATTTTGACTTGCATGGCTAAGTATTCACGAGTCTCTTTAATTAGAGGTCTTTATATAGTGAAGAACAAGAAATGATAGAGTTAGACAAGTGATCATGCTAAACGTAGAACATGAAAGTGTTCTTTCAAAAACTCAATGTTTTTAATTGTGGCTTTTTCTTCCCATAAGATCAATGCATTAGGAATAAATCATAATTGCAATAAGTAAGGTCATACGATTTGAAAGGTTACTTAGCCTCTAGCGCAAGATCGTTTAAAAGTTGCTCGGGGTTGAATAGAGTTCATAGCCAAGGCATAACTTATTGAAGCAGGACGCGAAGATTGGCGATCATCCAAAAAGGCCCTAACAAGGCATGAGGAGCTCTATTTTTGCTAAAGATCCAAAGATGATGTGAAGTATCATTATTCCAAAATCAATATGAAGGATCGAGACACACGACGAGAAGCAATTACTCCCCTAAAGAATGGAGAAAGTCTATCCAAAAAGACCCTAACAAGGTATGAGGATAAATATATCCAAGTCCGAAAAGGAGGCGGATCGTTGTATATCAAAATCCAAAGTAAAGATTGAAGAAAAATGATGAAGTCGTGGTCCTATATGAAGAATCTCTCAAAAACGTCAAGTGAAGAAATTCCAAAATATGAAGAGAAGACCATAATTTCAAGAACGTCTTCCTAAGATTTGAAGTATGAAGTACATGCCAAATATCGGTCCGAGAAAGGTCTCAAATCGTGAAACGAGTTATGCCAAGATATGAACTTAAGGAGATACACGAGAAGCTGTTTTAAAAGATTTTGTCCTTCGGCTAACTATTGATCAAATCGTGCTACTTTGCTTTCGGACTAATAACTACTCAAATAAGTCAATATGAATCACTTGTGATCCATGACAAATAGATAAAAAATGCTAGTAACCCATTTCCTTTTATAATAACTAGGATTGCGGGGAGAAAAAGTATTACACAATTTGGACGTATGAGTAGTGTTAGCATTGTGACTTGTACCAACAATGATCTTGTTTTTGCACTTAGCATGGAATGTATGACAATCAAGGATGACGAAGTTTACTCTAAGGGATATTAACTTGTTTCTATTCTTTGACCCTAAAAGTCACCTTTTGGTGATGAAAATCATACATTATGTCTTTACACATTCTCGTAGTATGTTGCAAGTCTTTTACTCTTCAATAAAGGTTAATAAAATTGAACTTTGATGATGCTTAGATACTTTATTCTAGCATTGCGTGAGGGCACGGCAATGGCTTAGTATGGGGGAGTGATGAGATGGCATTTATACATGATCTCTTCGTTCTTTTCGGGCTTTAAATGCATAAAAATGTCATAAAATACCATATATATGCTTGTGTTTGTTTACTTGTGTATTTTAGGTATGGATATCGTGAAAAAGACAAAAGATCACAAGATACAAGGAAAAACAGACACGAGAAACGAAGCCGTACAATGAACCGGGCCCTAATCATGGAATTCTCAACAAAAACCCTTGAAGATTTGAAGACAAACAAGATTGATCCTCCAAGAATGAAGAAATGACACTTAAAACCCTTGTATATTAATAATTACAAGTTTGGTCCCTTAAGTTTGTCAAAATTGCAAAAAGGTCCTTCAACTTTGAAGAAATGACAAGATTGGTCCCTCAACAAAATCAATTTGTCAATTATGGTCCCTCATGAAGATTACGAGACATTGAAGACCTTTGAAGATCAAGATTGTCCAAGATCAGCCCTTGAATTATTCAAAAATGCCAAAAACAACCCTTGATAACCTTTGTGTGAAGTTTGGTGCCAAAATTACCAAATGATGGAAGTTGATATAAGCTTAATGGGGCGCTGATAGGTTTTAAAAGAGAAAAGACAAAAGAAAGGAAGGTTAAGGACTGAAGTTGTCACAACCCAAACATTCAAACCAAAACACGCGCTAAACATCCCCTTTTCCCCCAAAATCGGATCAAACCCTTTTACTGTTCACCTTTTCACCCCCAGGTTTTACCTTCACTTAAACAAGGTTAAAAAGCAATTAACCTTGCACATGTGTGATTCACACATGCAGGAACTAATCCCACACATAAAACCCTCTTCCCACTCACTGTAGACCCCACCCCCAATTCCCCTTTCCACCAATCAAAACACTCCTTAGGCTCCAAGGCATATGACGTGTCCCAAATCAACAGTGGAGGATTTATGCTTACTCACAACACAAAAAGGAACGTCCAGGATCCAATTTGACAACTCATCACTCAAAAACGTCAAGGGCATATTTGGGAATTTCTTAGATTAGGGTTTTGTGTTTAAGCAGCCTAGAATGTTCATTAGAGTAGTATAAATAGGAGGTGAGCCTGTTCACTCTCCTTTGTTCCAGTTTTCAAGCTTTGCACTTGTAATTCCTTTTTTATGAAATAAAAGTTTGGTGTTTGAGAAAATCAAGTGTAATTCCTTTTTATTCTTTTAAAAAGTTGTGTGTTGTGTAAAAGCTAAGAAAACTGAGTTCCATATTTAATTTGGTTAAGTAACTTTGAGGTTCAAAGTTATTTAAAAGTTTCTGAAATTGAGATTATTTGGTGTAATCTGTTTTAGGGATTAGTGTTAAGAGGTTTAAGTTATTGGTGTTTAAAAAACGTTTTGAGAAGTTTTTAAAGTTTTTGGAAAAGGTTTTGAGAAGGATAAGTGAAAACAGATTATATACATATTGTTTGTGTTATTGTGTTTTGCTTTGATTTTGTCTTAAACAGGAAGAGGATTGTTGATCTTTGTGTCTGCATACACCCGGGTGTATTTGGAGGTGGATTTGCATCCACTAGGGCCTTGGATGTAAGGCCCTAAGGTATTTTCTTTTACCTTTTGAAAATTTCAGAAAATTGGTGGTTTGAGTGATCTTGCATGATTGTTTGAAAAGTGTTGTTTAAGCTGTTGGATTAGTGTTCAGTTGTGTTATTATGCATATTGGATGCTAAGTGGATCAATTTAGATTTAGTTTGTAAGGTTTTGATTAGATAAAATTTGGCTTTCAAAATTTAAAAGGGTGTTTGGATATAAGTTTTAGCAGGGCATAGATTTTAATTTGTGAGTTAAAAAGGTGTTAACCAGGGTAAAAAGGATTGAGGTAGTTTGCATGTTATTATAAGAGTAGAATAGAACAACTTTTGAGCTAGTTTGGTGAGTAAAAAGTGAAATAGCATAGAGATCTGCATATGCCACTTTCTGCTTAAATTTTATGAGATTTGTGAGCTTGATTCTTGAATTCTGTTGAGACTTAGGGTGTTATAGGTCTGCAAATTGTTTGTACATCTGTTTGTGAGTTGGTGTGTTTAATTTGGACATTTGAAACTCACTAGTGTGCATGTAATAAGCTTAAACATCCCCAGACCTCTCATATTGCATCAGCAACTCATATGTGCCTTGTATGCTTGGTTTGTTGATTGTTTTGTGTGCTAGGTGACTGTTCTCTGTTTGTCATTGACTCCTTGTGCTTCAATAAGCACAAGGGTGCCCCCTTTGTCCAAAATCATCCACCAAAGCAAGGCATCCAAGCTCCTCTTGGTGCTTTTGCCACTTGTGAAGAACAAGCTTAACCTGCTTGTGTTCAAACTGAACCTGGCTACGTTTTTTATTGCAATTGTGCTTAAATCTAGCTAAAAAGAGAATTGGATTGTGTTCCTAGCTTATTTAGGGTGTCTGATTTGGTTGGAAAAAGAAAAAAATAAAAAAGAAAAAAAAGGCAAAAAGGTAGCCCGCAACGGACTCGAACCCTAGACCTCTCGCTGGAGGGTTAAGGGAACTACCATTGATCTAGACTCCTTTTTACGTTAGGGTTTGCAATCAAACTTTATTTAACCTATTTTTGCTTTGTTAGCTTAATTAAAAGCCGTGAGCTTATAAGCTCTTTTCAGCTTATTTGTTTGTCTTATTTGGTTCTTCTTATTTTTCTTAGGAAGATAATAGGTTTGTTGATTTTTCTAGCTAGGTTTCATAATTTTCCCTTTATTTTATTATTTTCTAGCATTTATTTAATACCCGGTTTTTATTAAATCATTAAAAATAGAAAAAAGAGTTTTTATTTTTAGGAAAAATACTTTTTAGTTTTCAAAAAATATTTTGAGGTTTACATTAGGTTTTGGTTTTAAAATCTTTAATTTTTAATTTTATATTATTTTAAGGTTTTTTTTAAACTTTAAACATTTTTATTAAATTATTAAAAAGGTTTTAGGAGCTCTAATTTGTGTTTTTCTCTTAGTTAGAATATTTAGGATTTTTGAGAATTTTTTAGAATTTATTTGAGAACTTTTTATTTTTAGTATTATTTTAATATTATTTTATTATTAAAAATTCAAAATTTTATTTTTATCTATCTTTCATTTTTCTTAAGTTCTTTATCATTAATTAGGACCTTTTCCATTTTTAGAATATTTTTATAGCTTTTAGATTTATTTTTATAATTATTTTAAGTTTAATTAGTTTTTAATCATTTTAGATCATTTTTAGAGTTTTAAAAATAGTTTTAATAGCTTTTAATTTTTATAAAATTACTTTTTAGTCTTCTAATAATATAAGTTAAGTAATTATTCAATAAAATCATATTTTAGACATTTGAATTAGTTATATTTAATTTTAGGGCTTTAATTAGCATTTAAAATTAAATATTTAATTAATAAAAGGTTTTAAAATATCTTTGTTGGATTTTTGTCTTTATTTATATTATTATTGACTTCTTTTTAATCTTTTATTTATTTTGTTTTTGGTTTTAGTATAATTTTTTATTTTGGGTAGTTTTTCACGACTTTACGTTTACGTCGTAGTGTAATTTTAACGTAACCGTCCTTTCATCCTTTTATCCCCATTCTTCTCAATATTAATCTCAAATAATTACAAGTTAAATCACACACATATACCTCCTTGGGAAACGAACTTTCTCTCTTTTTAAGTGATTGGGTCATTAACACTTGATTTTTCTTAAAATCATTTGTTCGATACTTACCGCTATTTACGCTCTTTTCCTAAAGAGTAGTAAAACACTACAATCAGTATTTATATGCGGGTTTTGCAACTTATGCACTTTGTAAACCCTAATGTGTTGCCTATAAAAGGAACACATTTGGGAGTGAAAATCTCATCTCTTGTACTAGAAAGTTTAAACACTTCCAAGAGCTTTTCCACTCCCAACATCAACTTAACCATGCGGCTAAATCCTGATGAAGGTTAGGGTTGAGACTAAAGCTCATAACTTAGGTTTGTAGTTTAAGTAGAGGAGAGCACCCAAATATTGTCATTCAACCACTTTGTTATTTCGCAAGCAAACTGCATCATAGATTCTTTATTAAGTTTTAATAAAATCTCTATACGTTGAAAAGTTGTTTGGT
Source organism: Glebionis coronaria (assembly GCA_025667525.1). Classification (NCBI taxonomy): domain Eukaryota; kingdom Viridiplantae; phylum Streptophyta; class Magnoliopsida; order Asterales; family Asteraceae; genus Glebionis; species Glebionis coronaria. The sequence goes on from CM046882.1 coordinate 159,408,388, forward strand.
ATTGTTGTTTTAATTACTCACGTTAACTCACTTGAATCCATGATGCAAGATAATACTTAAGATTGATAAGTATTTGTGACAATCCATCAATTTCATGTCGTTATTTTAATCTCGCCAATTACATATTATGTATTTACTTATTGAGGATTGTGAAATATCGGCTAACCAGGATGGTTATGATTTAAAACTTGGCGTAAGAATATCGTTTAGATGAAAACCGACAAGGAATACGTAGGTATCGAGATTATATTCTCAAAATATTATATGAATGATTTTATTATATCTATTTTTGTTTTTTCGTATTTTTACATTTTGACGAGTGACGAGAAATACAACTGATCGCGATACCGACGGATGCCCGAAAATTTACGTTTTATTATTGATTGACACGATATTTAATATTTTCCACGTTTTGGATTTAATTACGTTTTAAGTCATGTCGAAGCTATATTATTATATTTATGAAGCGTTTTAACTTTTATAAAGTATTTTTACAAAACCCGAGTCTCGTGAATATTTTCAAAATTTACTAGTAATCATTTTCTATCCTTTGAACTATTTAATTCATTTTAGTCCAAAAGAATCAATAATTGGCAAAATCTACCCTAACTTTCCACCATATAAAAAGAAATTATTAAACAAAAACACATATACATCCCACTAGCCCAAAAATTTTTCATCTCTCTATCTTTTTCTCTTCTCTTTGCCATCAAATATATAAACCAAAAACACCCTTGGATTTCAAAATCTAGTTTGAATGTATAAAAACTAAGAGAAGACCCATTCTAGTTTTGATCTTGTGATCATTTTGGTATGATTTCTTTAACATGCATTAACATTTTTTTTTGATCATTTTTCTTGATGAACTATGAATGTTTGATTAGTATTTTGATCATCTATATATATATATATATTGTTTTATATTCATCATGGGTTTTGTTTGTTGTATGAAAAAATTTTGATAAAATTTTATTAGGAGCGACATGAAAGTGTGTTAAGGGTTTAAAGGACTGATGAGGATGGCTGTATGATGATATTAGGGGTATTAGATTGAGTAAAATGGGGCAAAAGTTTGATTTGAAGTGAGTTTTAAAAGGGTAATTTTAGGCAGCAGGTTTGAAGGTATTTTTGGAAATCTTAGGTTTGAGTATGAATTGAGATGATTAGATTTTGTGGTAGAGAATTTCATAAGCTTCGATTTGATATAAATTATAGCTTCTAAGTCCAAACGAGCGTGAAGCTACAATAGTTTGATTATTCGTGTACCGGGAGATGAGTATCGACACAATTCGAAGTTGTTGTCGGTATTTGGATCGAATCTCGGGGACTATAGAATGAGTTTTAAAAAGTGTCAAGGGCTGTTGTAAGTCTCTAAACATCAGGCTGCGAGTCTATTTTCAAACCTGAGTGTCGGTTTTGTAAACGAAGTTGTTTAGGGAGATCAAAATGGTTCTATGAGTCGAAGGCGTAAAACTATCCGGTTTTTGTAACTCAAAGATGTGTCGGGCAGAAGGCCTTAGGAGTAATATTTTTGGATGAAATTTAAACTGAGTCTTTATCAGGTTATTTGTGAGTTTTTCACCAAGTTGCTACATAAGGTAAATAAGCTTGTACATTTGGTATGTGCCGACAGATTTTTATGGAGGGTATAGTTTAATAAAGTGAACATGTAAAAGGGTATACAAGTATCACTTGTATTGATAATTTTTCGAGATTATCATGGTTTTGTAATTTTGAGTTTTATATTATTTAAGTATGATTTATACTTGAGTCGATTATTACCGAGTGCGCCTTATTTGGTAGGTTGCGGTTTTCGTGTTTAACGGGCATCACTTATCATCGGCGATCGTCTCATTACCACTTTTGTATTAAGCTATGTGTATAGCATCGCTTTTAAATTCTTCAATTGTTTTAGAAACCTGCAAGGGGGATAACATGCTTGTTTTATTAAAAATAAAGAGTACAACTATAAGTTGCGGTAAACCAACTGAATGGTGCAACTAGTAATTGTGGAAGCTCTATTTACTTGAAAAGTATTTATTGAAAATGAAGGGTACAACAAGATGTTGTTGTAAACCCATGAATGGGTGCAACCAGAAGTTGTGGTAAACCCTATTTATTTTAAAATAGAACAGAAGGGACCCGATTGTATGCTTAGATGAAAGTTATTACATAAGTTAGCTTTAGCCATAAAATACCCATGGAATCGTGAATTGTTAATCGAAAGAATGCTAATACTATGGATAGATCTATCAGGGTGACGCCCAGTCCGGTCGCGACTAGCTATCGCGTGGTTTAGTGAAACACTAGTATGAAACATCGGATGCATACGTATAAGAGAAATATATGCACTTGGTTAGGTGTGTTGGGCTGAAATAATATATGTTAACGTTCAATGTCATGAGGCTTATGTAATAACACCGATAATTATGTCCGTACAACATAATTGTCTTTCGATAAATTATTAACCATGGAAGGTTATTCAGAATACTTGTGTTCTCTTTATTTAATTTAAACTCTATAGATTCACTCAGCAATTTTGTTTACTTTTTAGCATGTTTTATCTCAGGTCCATAGGGAAGAAGGCACTCGAGGAAGGCGGTTTCGTGAAGCTTGCTTATTGAAATGGCTTTGCCCTGCTTTTCTAAAACATATCCATCAAAGAAATTTTATCATTTATTGTATTTTGTAAACTTCAAATTATCTGGGACCGTGTATAAAGTTTTATCGTTGAATGAATGGATGTTTTTATCAAATCGACTCATTTTGAGCCGTTTTCTATGATTATGAGTTTGAATCATGATAGTAACACCCAATGACCCTTCCGCTGCTATGAACCGAAATTAGGGGTGTTACAGATTGGTATCAGACCTCAAGTTATAGAGAACGAAAAGGTTTTCCAAAAATAAATTTTTGAAATCTTTTAACTATAACAGTTGCAAGCGAAACCTCCGAGTTGCCAATGGATGAGAATGAGAGTATTTATTTATATATATATATATATATATATATATATATATATATATATATATATATATATATATATATATATATATATATATATATATATATATATATATATATATATATATATATATATATATATATATATATATATATATATATATATATATATATATATATATATATATATATATATATATATATATATATATATACATATATATATCAATATATATGTTGTTGTAATCTTTATCGATTATTTGTACTTGTAATTACAAGGTATGTCTACATTTATTTAATTATAAATGATAATTTTATACTCACACGAGATATTTATACGACGTAGATTGTCATGAAGCCACCCTAGTCATTTTAACGCTAACGTTGAAGTTATTCTTGAAGTTAATCCTGCTATTCCCGAGACTGACTAAGTTGTGGATATACATGATCCCAACGAAATGGTTAATATTCTCGATAATATTCTTTTGGTTACAAGGATTTTGATTCCTTGGTTCTTATTCTTAATTTATCGATCCGTTTATTTCGTTTAGCAAAGTTAATCCCCATTTTCATTAATCTTCGACATTCTATTGTTTTAAGATTATACTTGTTGTTTGTTAAGAATTGATATTGATTGGTATGGTATTCACATCCCAAACAGGATTCCATATCATATCACTAATCGTTTTCGGCTAAATCAGTTTCTCGTTTCTTTTGATCCTGATTTTCTGCGTTGAGCTTGCGATGCTTAAATAAGGTGATTTATAATCGTCTTGTTGAAATGAAATGGCCATTTATTTGAACAAGGAAATTATAAATTGTTGAAATAGAAATATCTAAATCTTATTTGGATGGATTTGATCAATCCATGGAAATAATGATTTATGAACGTGTGGGCTTAAGCATATAACATATGCGCAATTAAACTCTTATTGACTCGTAATATGTTTGCTTGATTCATTCTTTGATTTTGTTCCTCTAAGTCTTTGATTGTGGGATGGGTGTATTTGGGCCATTCCAAAACCACCAATTGAGGAGGATATCAAGCGTCCCAGAAAGACACTGAAGAGATATTCTTCTAGTGGGACCGAAGAGCCTTCTTGGTCACGTGAATCACCTAGTAACTCTTAGTAGATTAGCTTATAAATTGTTGTATTTCAAAATCAGTAACTAAACTGTGACATCAGTTAGTAGGACTAGTCTTTTTATTTGTATTGCATTAGACGATGATAATCTATAATGGTTGACAATACAACTTGCACTAGTTAGTGATCAATGGAATGACTATCTTTTGATTACTAATTCTTCATTGTTCTGTTGTTATCTTTCTTTGTTTTCTCTTTTAAATCCCTATGGTATATTGCAACCATTGAATGAATAGTCATTATGATTTTATTTGTGTAGCACAAGAATCATGCAGTCAATAAAAGCAATGACTGAAGCACGAATGCGCCAACTTATTAGTGAATAAGTTGTTGTACCCATCTCGTATCCATAAAGGCCCCCAGTCCACTAGAGCAATTTTCCATTCTCCCATTGATTCCTATGAAGACAGGAAACTTGTATTTCTCATTCACAAATTCCTCCCTCAGGACACTGTTGCGTTGCCCATGGGGACGGGATACCGAATTGTAGAGGTGAAGGAACGAGAACTTCCCCCGAATCGACAAAAAGATTCCGAGCACGTCTGGTCAAAGTATATCTTGTCTTTATCACGAGCCATTTTCCGGTTAACAAGAATTGAGGTCATTCAATAAAAAGGATTTGTACCAAAAGAACAGGCTGAAGCTGGGAGAAAGGGTGAAATGCCACTCCTGAGCTCAATTCTTCACCCCAGCGTCGGTAGGGACCCATAGAGCTCCTCAAAGGGCTAGTTCTCACTCTATTTTGGGGACCCCAAGACTTTCTTTCCCTGTGGAGGACGCTGCCGCGCGATTGATCCATCTGAGGAGAATTGGCCATTCAATCTTGTGAACTAATCGAGACCGAAATTGGAGAAAGAGATACGAACGGAAAGGAATAACCAATCGATGAAAGAACATGAAACCATTCTATTTCAATAGAGCTAACCAGAAATCAAAGCGATAACGCACCTTTCCTAAGATTAGAATCGAAATAGAAGACAAGGCCTTTCTTTCTCAAAGTCAACTTTCTCCCGTCCCTTCTTGCTTTAGAAAGATTGCAGCTAGCGTGCTGGACTAATATAATAGAAAGTCAAGGCTCCCCTATGGACCTATCTTTAACTGAATTCATGGCCAACATGAATGATGGATCTAGAACTAGAGCTGAAGCTACAACTGGTGGAACTTGAACTGGTGGAGCTGAAGCTGGAGCCAATAATGTTCGTGGCATTGATGGAACAAATGTGCCCGAAATTAGAGGCTATAACTACACTTCATTCATGAAGTTCAAACCGCAAACTTTTAAGGGAACTAACATTGGTAGATATACCAAGTGTTTCCACGAGTTGAATCCTTTATGTCCAAGAATATATGTAGTGATGTGACTTATTCTAAGCCATTTACTATTTGTGAAGTTGTCTGCATGGATTACTAGCTCAGGGACACATAATTTAAGGCAAGGCTGATGAGGTCACTAAAGGGGAAAAATAACTCCAAACTGAAAATCGTTTCGTGCATTAGAGCTGTAAGTATATAAAAAAAAGTGGTGAACCATTCCTAGCTCATGTATCGGAGAAGTAATCGTAAGAGAAGTGAGTAGAAAATGTTCCAGTCATTCATGACTATCCCGAAGTGTTTCTAGAAGATTTGCCAGGGCTTCCGCCTCCAAGGCAAATAGAATTCCTAATTGATCTAATTTCTGGTGCTGCAACTGTAGAACGTGCGCCATATCGTTTAGCACCATCCGAGCTAAAGGAGTTATCTGTGCAGTTGCAACAACTTTCTGATAAAGGGTTTATTCGATTAATTTCGTCACTTTGGGGAGCTCCTGTTTTATTCGTTAAGAAGAGAGATGATTCGTTCCTTATGTGCATCGATTACCGAGAGCTGAATAAGCTAACGATCAAGAATCGTTACCCGCTTCAAAGAATTGATGATCTATTTGATCAACTTCAAGATTCTCGTGTTTTTTCTAAGATTAATCTTTGTTCTGTTTACTATCAATGTCGCATATGCAAGGAAGATATTCCTATTATGGCGCGTAGACTCGTTATGGTCATTATGAGTTTCGAGTTATGCCTTTTGGTTTGACAATGCAATGTTGTATTCATTGACATAATGAATCGTATGTGTAAGCCGTATCTTGATAAATTTGTGATCGTTTTCTTTGATGATATTCTAATCTGCTCTAAGGGCGACGAAGAGCATGCCGAACACTTAAGGATTATCTTGAACTTGTTAAAGAACGAAAAGTTGTACGCGAAATTCTTAAAGTGTAATATTTGGCTTAGTTCTATGCAATTTCTCTGACATGTGATTGATAAAAGTGAGGTACATGTCGATCATGCAAAAATCGAAGCCATCAAAAATTTGAATGCTCCAACTACTCCAACTACTCCAACTGAAGTACTACAATTTCTAGGTTTGACTGGTTATTACTGAAGGTTTATTGAAGGATACTTGTCACACCCCACCATGGCGGAATATGGGGCGCGACGTATGGATATCATCACAACAATAGCGTGTCTATAGAGATAACTAAATGAAATGGATATATCATAAATGGTGACACAATGTCATGAAGATATCTCAAACAATGCAGGCGTCTAGGTAAGTAGGTAACAGGTGTACCTCTTACCAAAGACATACAATTAACAAATAACAAACATATATGTATCTACAAAGTATCACTTATTCAAACATAATTAAAGACTAAGAGGAAAGGGGGTTCCTCCAAATGTAATCCTAAGCCTTCCAGCTAGCCACTCCTATTCTCATGCTTAACCACATTCTCACCTGAAAGAGACACTAAAACACGTCAACATAAAGTTGGTGAGAGTCATAGGTTTAGAATCCAACGCCAAATCAGTTATAAGCTGTGAATAACAACCATTAACAAAAGAACATATGGACAATGTGCTACAATTTTGTATTAACAACTAGCACTCAAGATTAACCAATCACCACAAATCTAAGGCTCCAAGCCTTACCAATAACCACAATTCCAAGGCTCCAAGCCTTACCAATAACCATAATTTCAAGGCTCCAAGCCTTACCAATAACCATGGTCCCATAGGCGCCCATACACCTACGAACCAATCCCAATGCCCCGCCTTGTCAACATCCCCTTGGTACCAAGTCAAACCACAATAACTGAGATGGTACGTGTCTCCCGATCCAAATCATAAACACAATCAAGAATCACATAGTAGTTAATCACATAAGTGTACACACAAGTCCATCACAAACAATAAAAACATTCACAACATTATTTACAAAATCATATAGTATCTCTTCCATCCCATCTGGAAATCAAATCATAAAAAGACATGGGACTATTAAACTCACCTGAACAAGCTTCTCCAAGTACCCGCGCTCTAGCACAAATCTAAACACACAAACGTATACAATCAAGACATAAAACACATACCAAAATGGCTCATCAATCTATGATGGATATCTAACCTTCTCCTACAACTTAACCCCATTTATATGCCATAATCATCTTATTACACCCCTCTATAAAGCCTTTAACTTAGTTTCGTTCATAACTCGTCCCGTTAACATTTAACCCAAAACAATCCCGTTTTTCACACTTCGTATTATGATCCAAACGCCCACCAAACCTAAACTACATTCCTTGTAATGAAGACCCCATAAACTTATATGTGTTAGCTAAAATCTCAGCCCTTGCCCCAACATCAAAGCTAATCTTAAGTCCTCGATATACAACTTATACTTTCGCCTATTCAGATTCTACCGATTTTGAACATATGAAATGTTTGTTATGATCAGAGGGTCTTACCCTATCCCATTTGCTTAGCCCTTCTCTAGATCTTTTATTTAATATATGATCTAAGTCTCATGTTCATTTTAAGCTCCAATTATAACCCTAAGTACCCCAAACAATTCAAAATATAAAATGAAAACAAGTTGATCCAAAAACTGTTTTGACACCCGACTGATGTAACCTGTTTTTGACCCACTTCCCCACGTCCAAAATAGTTCTCATTAGTTTCATTTGAAATATAACTCAATTACCTTTCCAGGGACATAAGATTTGAAAATTAAAAGATTGTAGAACTCTAGATATGATCAAAACAATGGACCAAGAATTTTACCCAGTTTTTAAAAAACGAATTTAAACATGATTAAACCCTAATTACCATCACTAATCTTCATAATAACCAAAGTAATAAATTCATATGAACCCTAAAATCACTAATCTCAGAAAACTTACAAACCCTAATCCATCATAAGATCAATTACATGATTAGATTGATTAAAATCATTAATAGAACAAGGGTTTTGAAGGTTTTACCTTAGAAATCAATGGAAGATCTTTATTTTTGAAACCCTAATTGGCCACCATTGTTGAATTTAGGCTAGGAGCTATTATGGAGCTTACAAATCTGATTATTTTGGATATGGATTGGGTTTGGTTATGTCCTAAAGGCCCCCTAATCCCATTACAAGTCCATTGTGCATGTTTTTGGGCTTTTCCTTCTTTCTTTCTTTTAGCCGCCCAACCCAAAGCCCAAAACCCCTATTTGGCCGACTTTTATACTCTACCTACTGTAAATTAACTATTATTTATTAATATCTCAAATTTCCTTAATTTATTTCAGCTCCTAAAGCCTCCGAAACCTCAAAACCGCAAAACTAGTTAAATTTACGCGTATACCGTAAAAGACGTAAAAATATACAGTTTTATAAAAACTCTTAGAATATAAAATAAAATATATAAATAAGTTCTAAATGACTTAAAACCATCCCATAAATTATTCCCGTGACTAAATACCTCTTCCGAGACCCCTAAATGCAAAACCTTAAACCGTAAAAATACGATTTTCTGTAATACATATACTTATACGTAAAACCACTAAACAACACCATCTCATTTCATAGTCACTACATTGTGAGCTCATGAACATGAAATCATCACACATCATTTCACTCACAAGGTACCCCGTACCCGAAACGATATCCAAACCACAATCTATACACACCAATTATCACATAAACACGTAAAGACACGTAACTTGCACAATATAAAACTAAGTGACGAACCTCAGAACCGCGGTTGTCACATCACTCCCTCCTAATAGAAATCTCGTCCCGAGATTTACTCCTTAGGATCAAACACACAAACAACAAATCATATGAGGATACTTGTTCTAAATGAACTCCTCTCATTTCCGTGTGTACATTAGTTCAAGTCTCAAATTACCACATATACTAACCAACAATATTTAAATTCATTCCCAAACTCTTGACCTCACAGCCAATAAATCTCACAAATGACTCTTTGATAATATAAAGATTCTTATTAACACAAATCCCGAATAACTGTACATGAAAATATGCATTCTCAAACAATATTTACCAATCTTAATACATGAAATATATCATGTATACCACTCAATTCCCCCAGGTAATTCTATTCTCATAAACTACTGGTCCAATCTTTCAAAAGATCATAAATGGACCTACAAAACTTGACATCAACTTTCCATTTTACCAAAACATGCCACCCATTACTATAGGTGAAACTTCCTACATAACTTTGTCACTAAACTCTAGTGATTTCCACTTTTTCAACATATCATCTCTTGTTACTCTCATCCTTTTCACAAACACCATTTTCACATTTGTAGTCTCTTTCACGAATTTTAGTCCACCATAAGGACAACTCACCCTATCCTTCCATATAGTGCCTCAAATGGCATTCATCGACTTCTAGTATGATAACTATCATTATATGAAAACTCAGACATCGCTAACGAGTTTCCCACATCACTCTAAATCAGTCACCCAAGCTCTCAAAATGACTCCTATACTTGTATCAATCTCTCACTTGCTCATCCTTTTCTAATTAGCTGGATATACTCATATCCCATCTTGTTCAAAAACTCCCTTTAGTCCCTACCCCAAACTACTTAAAAATTCAAATTTCCTTTAAAAACTGACCTATGACGGTATTTCACATATCCATTAGTTCATCACAACAAGGCTCTTCCTATCCAAATGAACTTATTATCTACACACATCACCAAAAGGACGGTTATCTCAGTTAGTCTATCAACTGCCATCCAAACCCATGCTACAACTACTTCCATTAAATTTGGATGTCTCATTAGTAGCACCTATACACTTCTTTTCTCACTTTTCTCAATGAAGGATTTTTTTTCCTTGATACTCAACACTTCCTTTATACCTACATAATGTCTTACCTTCAAGGTCATAGCGCTCCTCATCTTGTCTCAGTTAGACCAAGCCCTTCGTCTCTCATGACACATCACATCTATAACTCCTTAACCATTTGATGATCGATACTAAGCCTTCCAATCAAACATTATAGATCAGTACCATTTTGATAGGTGTGAAAACACCCATCCTTTTTACCACTTAATTACAATAATAACCGAGCCAAAACGCGTATTTTATATCATTTATGTCGGAATTATGCGTGGTTTGTGTTTTTGTTGTGATTTAGGACGAAAAGGTGAAAAGTGGAGAAAACACGGCATTCACGGGCTTTTATCGAAGAAAAAGACGAAAGATGAAGTCGAAAGATCAAGAGTGGAAAAAGAACGGAAGTCCAAGACCAATTCTGAAGATTTATCGAAGAAAAAGTCAAAAGACAGAAGTTTACTAAAAGCCAAAAAAACTCGAGTCTAATTTATTGAAAATTACAAGACGAGTTTAAAGAAATCCCAAGACAAAGTCCAAGTATTAAGAAGATTAACAAAAGATTAAGAAGATCAAGGACTAATGGTGCAATTAAGAGAAAGAAGAAAGAGAGAGGAAGCTTCCTAAGCTCCTCCCTAATCTCCCTATATATAGACTAGGTAGTTGTATTTTCATAGTTGTTGGAGGCCTGACAAGCCTCTCTTCCCCATTTTCATTTTCCTGTTCTCTCATTTTATGCACTTTAATCTTTATGTAATGCACCTTTAATTTTCTTTTAATTCCAAGTAAGTTTACCTTTAATTGTGTTAATCTTTACCTTATTGCTAATCTCCTTCTACCTTTCTTGTTTGATTTGTTCTTAATCTTGGTGTTCATGTTCTTGAGTTTTCTTATTTTCAATCAAGTGGGTTTTGATTGATTTGGCTTTGTTTGTTAGTTTTGATGATTTGTTTTGATTGATTATGGTTAGTTGATGCTTTGTGGTTGTTTTGGTTTAATCATTTGGCTTGTTTTGGTTAGATTTGATCAAATTCGTGTTCCATTTCATCTTTTTGTTCTTCATTTTCAAGTTACTGTTCTTGCCCAGAACTTTCCGAATGGTCTGCTCATTTAGTCCTCTATTCGGAATATCAGGTTATTCCGAATAGGAGTCCTCTATTCAGAATATCTGATTATTCCGAATAGGATTCTCTATTCGGAATATCTGATTATTCCGAATAGGATTGTCTATTCGAAATATCTGATTATCCGAATTGGATTCTCTATTCGGAATATATGATTATTCCGAATAGGATTCTCTATTCGGAATATCTGATTATTCCGAATAGGAATCCTTATTCGGAATATCTGATTATTCCGGATAGGTTTTTCAGTTTTTAGTTTTAAAACTTTATTTTTCCCGCCTTTTTCTTTATTTGCATTTTTACTCGCTTTCCTTTTAGTTTAAGTTTACGTTTGAGTTATTTACCTTTATTGCTTTTAATTTCTCGTCGTTTATTTCCCGTCAAGTTTTAATCTTTAATCTTTCATTGTCGTTTCTTTTTACCGTCTTTACTTTATTTCTATTTGTTTCAAATCATTATTTTTACTTTGTTTTAGACAACGACAACTCTTTTATTTGATTCACCAAGAACAACTGAGTCGCACAATTAACCAGAGATCAATTCGAAGAGATTCCGAGAAACGAACAATTTCAACTAGTAAAAATCTCAGTTATTAAAATGGCGCCGCTGCCGGCTCTTTTCGTGAGGATCAAAGGTTTTTTGTGAGAGACGCGTTGGCTTTTGGGATCCGTTCACTTGTGAACGTTATTTTTCTTGTCAAAAATTTTCAAAAATCCAAAAACATTTGAAAAATCATAAAAAGCATTTCTTTTTCAAAGTTTTGCACCTAAAATACTCTTCTTGCTTATCTATTTTTCTTTATGGACTTTTATGTCCATTACGTCCGGTGTGGGAGACGATTGTACGGGAACGACTCTTGTCAATGGTGTACATGTGAGCGGTGCGGAAATGATATCGACAATACACAATTCCTATTCGGATTTTGTCCTTTGTGCAACTCGACTAATTCGTCCTTTTTGAACCCACCTCCTCTCGTTCCCCCGTGCATCTATTGTGGAAGCGATTCTCATTGGCATGTTTCGTGCCCGGTTCAATACCCGTATGGACACGGGCAAGAACCGGGGTACAATTATGACAATGATAATAGCTATCCACAAGAAGCACCCAATTTCTCTCCATACCCATGGTGCTATATTTGTGGGGGCCCTCACGATGCTTCTTTTTGTGATCCGTCGCAAATCTTTGAGAAAGTACCGTGCTATCATCCTAGTGTCTATAACCGTGAGCCCCCACATCACACCCTCAATCATCAATCCTCTCAAAAAACTAGTCTTGATCAACAACTCACTTCTTTGAATGGCATTCTAGAAAGTCTAGCTCAACTCCGAGCTGACTTGCATCAGGAAAGGCAACCGTTGCTTGATGTGGACGAAACCTTGAAAACCACTGACACCTTTTTGAGCCAATTTAGTCGTTTTCCCTTCTTTTCTACACCAAAATGTTTAATTACAGCGTGGGGTAGAATTGGTGAAATTGAACATACTCGGGGAGATGAACAACAAAAGTTGATGCCTGAGCTTCTTAAAGATGTGGAGGTTATCAAGGAAGACTTAGCCGACTACGTCACTCCTAACTGGACTCGTCCCATCTATTATGATGATGACGACGACGATGATGTCTACACTTTCAACCAATCTTCTGAAGTTGCTGCTCCTACTCTTGATGTTCCTATTGCGCCTAAGGATCTAGATTCGTTGAATGAGCTTAGTGATGTTGCTCTCGACAAGGTATTAGATGATGACGTTTGTGACTTACCTGCTATGGAGCCTGAGGACGACATTTCTCTGACGGAAGAGGTCGATCCTAGTGATGACGATTCTTCTCTCTGCTATGAGAATTTCACTTTTGAAATTTCTCAATCTCCACCGGGAGATGCGGGTTATGACGATTTATTCTCTTCGTCCTACGAGAAGTTCACCGATGAACTTGATCTTGTGGATGAGGTGGAAGACGTGCTTCTTCGTGATAGATTACGGAAAGTGCTCCTTCTTATTGCTCAAATCAAAGAGTTGACTTCTCCTTCTCTTTCCGATTCTTTGCCTCCATCTATTCCTCCCGTTGAAGATAATGACCCATTGCTGGAAGAAATCGATATTCACTCCATACCACCAGGTAATGATGACGATGACATGGAGGGGGACATTATTTTTGATAATTTGCTGCAAGAAGGTATTGTCCCAAGTCCCCCTCCCGAGCACCTTTCATCCTCCCCTTTAGCCACTATTACAGAGGATAAGTGCTTTGACCCGGGAGGTAACATTGATTATGCTATGATTGATACCCATACGGCTTTGCCGTTTGTTCAGCATCCATTGTCTTTGGGGGAGGAGAATGTGCTTACTTTACCCACCCCACCTCCCGTGGATCTTGAATTCACATACTTCTCGTATGTTGAAAGGACCTTTCTCCCATTCAAGATTTATCCCCCCGCCTCTCCTTTGTTGATGTCAACCGGGAACGAGGACAAGGTCTTTGATCCCGGTATCATATCCGAGGCTTCCCCATGGAATATTTAATTCGGGGACGAGTCAGGCTCGTGACTCGGTTAACAAAAACAAGCGCTTTTTGGGAGGCAACCCAATTATCTATCTATTTTTACCATAAGTGTAGGGGGAGCCCCGTGGTGTTTCTTGCTTTCTTTCTTATCATGTGCAGGGATTAGAGCTTCAAAGACACACTCTTGATGACTTTTGACGAACCGTGATTCCGTGTTCCATTATCCCGGTTCTATCCTAAACTCTTTTCGATTCACTATTTTATATTTTCTCAATATCAAAATAGGAATTTCTTTAGTTGTCTTTCCCTTAGCGAGATTTAAACAAAGTGCACAATGTCCTAAGTGTAGGGGAGTTTACTCCCACATGCTTAAACATTGAGGACAATGTTTATGTTAAGTGTAGGGGGGACTTCTATCGAAGTTAAGTGGTCTTTTCCTTGTATTTGTCCTCATTTTAACCGTAAAATCAATTTTTCGACATTTTTCAAAATTTTTGATCTATTTTGGCCCATTAGTTTTTCCCTTTGTATAGTTATTCTCTTTCCTTATTAGAATAAATGTTTAATAAAGTGGTTTTTATTTTCAAACGTTGTGAATTTTTTTGACTCAACCCGATTTTACGTATCTAAGTTACTCTAGCTAGTATCCTTAACGTGTTTAAGTCAAGTTTTGCTAGGCTTTTATATAGGGAGCTATAAAACGCGAAAGTCTTAACTCTCACGAGTTAAGAACAAGAACTTTTCGCAAGTTCCTATAATTGCTCCTAGAGAGTCGTTTATCAAGGGAACTTTAAAACGCGATTTCTAAACTTGAAAAAGTCTAAGAATTTGCAAGATCCTATAGGCGACTCGAAAACCCAAAACTTTGATTTAATAGGCTAAGCATTCACGAGTCTCATTCCTTGAGATTTTAAACTGTGGAGGACGAGAGATGATAGAGTCAATTATAAGTTGGTATTCTTTCATGAATTTATGTGAGTTAATTATGAGCCTATTCTCCCATCGCTTGTTAAAAAATTTATCTGCAATAAATAAGGTTGTACGATTTGAAAAGTTACTTAGCTTCTAGCCCAAGATCGTTTAAAAGTTGCTCGGTATGGATTAGAGTTCATAGCCAAGGCATAACTTATTGAAGCGGGATGCGAAGATTGGCGAGTCCAAAAAGGTCCTAACAAGGCATGAGGGCTACATTTTGTTGCTAAAGATCCCAAGTGATGTGAAGAATCATTTATCGAAATTCAATATGAAGGATCGAGACACACGACGAAAAGCAAGAACTCCCCAAAAGTCATGGAGAAGTGTATCCGAAAAGACCCTGACAAGGTATGAGGATAAATAGATCTAAGTCATAAAAGGAGGCGGATCGTTGTATATCAAAGTCCAAAATAAAGATTGGAGAAAAATGAAGAAGTCGTGGTCCAAGTATGAATCTCTCAAAACTTCAAGTGAAGAAATTCCTATATGAAGAGAAGACCATAATTTCATGAACGTCTCTCAAGGTTTGAAGTATGAAGTCGCTGCCAAATATCGGTCCGAGAAAGGTCTCAAATCGCGAAGCGAGTTATGCCAACATATGAACTTTATGAGGTCCCGAGAAGCAGTTTTAAAAGATTTTGTCCTTTAGCTAACTATTGATTAAATCGTTCACCTTATTTTCAGCCTAATAAACTATCGAAATAAGTCGACAATGCATCCTCGTGATCATTCAAGACAACAATAAAATATAAGAGATAAACCTAGGAATAAGGGAGTCTAAGTAAATAATTGACCCACATGAGTTCGTGTTAGTTTACTAACTTATAATAACAATGATCTCGTTTTTAAGCTTGGTTTGGAGAAAGTGAAAACTTGAGGATGATGATCATTCACGACATTTCCAAAACCCAAAGGTATGATTTTGATTTCTTTACTCTGTATGTTTATAATTTTCTATCTCTTTAATAAAGGCCAACGTGGATTGATTGTGATGAAAAATGTAAAAGTGCTTTGTAACTAATGCATTGCATGAGGACATTGCAATGGTCAAGTGTAGGGGATTTGATAGGTGTGAAAACACCCATCCTTTTTACCACTTAATTACAATAATAACCGAGCCAAAACGCGTATTTTATATCATTTATGTCGGAATTATACGTGGTTTGTGTTTTTGTTGTGATTTAGGACGAAAAGGTGAGAAGTGGAGAAAACACGGCATTCACGGGCTTTTATTGAAGAAAAAGACGAAAGATGAAGTCGAAAGATCAAGAGTGGAAAAAGAACGGAAGTCCAAGACCAATTCTGAAGATTTATCGAAGAAAAAGTCAAAAGACGGAAGTTTACTAAAAGCCGAAAAAACTCGAGTCTAATTTATTTAAAATTACAAGACGAGTTTAAAGAAATCCCAAGACAAAGTCCAAGTATTAAGAATATTAACAAAAGATTAAGAAGATCAAGGACTAATGGTGCAATTAAGAGAAAAAAGAAAGAGGGAGGAAGCTTCCTAAGCTCCTCCCTAATCTCCCTATATATAGACTAGGTAGTTGTATTTTCATAGTTGTTGGAGGCCTGACAAGCCTCTCTTCCCCATTTTAATTTTCCTGTTCTCTCATTTTATGCACTTTAATCTTTATGTAATGCACCTTTAATTTTCTTTTAATTCCAAGTAAGTTTACCTTTAATTGTTGTTAATCTGTACCTTATTGCTAATCTCCTTCTACCTTTCTTGTTTGATTTGTTCTTAATCTTGGTGTTCATGTTCTTGAGTTTTCTTATTTTCAATCAAGTGGGTTTTGATTGATTTGGCTTTGTTTTTTAGTTTTGATGATTTGTTTTGATTGATTATGGTTAGTTGATGCTTTGTGGTTGTTTTGGTTTAATCATTTGGCTTGTTTTGGTTAGATTTGATCAAATTCGTGTTCCATTTCATCTTTCTATTCTTCATTTTCAAGTTACAGTTCTTGCCCAGAACTTTTCGAATGGTCAGCGCATTTAGTCCTCTATTCGGAATATCAGGTTATTCCGAATAGGAGTTCTCTATTCGGAATATCTGATTATTCCGAATAGGATTCTCTATTTGGAATATCTGATTATTCCGAATAGGATTCTCTATTCGGAATATCTGATTATTCCGAATAGGATTCTCTATTCGGAATATATGATTATTCTGAATAGGATTCTCTATTCGGAATATCTGATTATTCCGAATAGGAATCCTTATACGGAATATCTGATTATTCCGGATAGGTTTTTCAGTTTTTAGTTTTAAACTTTATTTTTCCCGCCTTTTTCTTTATTTGCATTTTTACTCGCTTTCCTTTTAGTTTTAGTTTACGTTTGAGTTATTTACCTTTATTGCTTTTAATTTCTCGTCGTTTATTTCCCGTCAAGTTTTAATCTTTAATCTTTCATTGTCGTTTCTTTTTACCGTCATTACTTTATTTCTATTTGTTTCAAATCTTTATTTTTACTTAGTTTTAGACAACGACAACTCTTTTATTTGATTCACTAAGAACAACTGAGTCGCACAATTAACCAGAGATCAATTCGAAGAGATTCCGAGAAACGAACAATTTCAACTAGTAAAAATCTCAGTTATTACATTTCCTTTCCACACAACAACAATATTAGCATGCTTAGTGCCTTAGTCTACTCATTAGGCTATACCAAAGTTTTACCTTCGGTTCCTATCTCGACCTATTTCATTCATGATTCACATCTATCCACACTTCCTTCTTCTTCCTCAGCTCATGACATACATCACGATGTTATGCTTCTCGTCTTTCAAGTCATCTATACCTCAAAAATTTTCCAAGTAGCTTCACTTGTTTTTCCTCACGATCAGTTCTCCTACTCCCTCCTAATAGGGACAGACTAGAGTTTTATGTGATCCCATGCGGATCACACTCTCAAATTATACCCATATTAGTTTCCATTTGTCTAAACTAAGCCATATTTTAAATTCTTATTCGAATCTCATCCTTCTATTTTGATCTTGCACCCAACATGAGGTAATTTCAATCATCATCTTCTAGGTACTTGGTTCTCTCCTTCCATGGTTCTCCCTAATTCCTACACTATCCCGTCCAACAGAAATTCCATACTTCATTCATCAAATCTATGGAAATCGCTAGTGCATTAGATAATGCATAAATGTCTCTTCCAATGATCTTTCATAATACCTTCATAAAACTGACTCTCTAATCACTTCTCCATGAACTTATTCAGCTCAGCTTCACTACTCATCCCTCGATATTGATTGCCATAAAAATTCTATCCGCGTAGTCACTAGACTCCCCCTTGTTACCTCCACGAGTTCTTAATCTCCCATGTTACGTATTCAACTCATCACGATCCACTAGTTCAACTCTTTGTAACTCAACTTCGGTACTCGAACTGTCCTTCTTCGTCACGAACCATACAAATATTCCCATCATAGTGCTTGTCACCTTTCCAGTCCTTGCAATTTCTGTGACTCCTTCGAAATCTCTTGCTTCCTTCTAGCAGCCGGCACGTAGTCCTTTCAGCTCCTTGATTCACGATGTAGCTCTTCACGCACTCCTTCTCGTCTCTATGATGTTACCTAGGAACTTCACACTACCTAGTAGCCTTTAACTTCAACTCATCTACCACAATATTTCTAAAGGTACTTCAACCCCTCAATGGCTCACTCTTCCTTACTTGTTGTAATCACCATTAATCAGCCTCCTACCAATCATTCTTTCACATCCATGTTTTCCTTCACGTGTCTACTACTACATCGCCTCCATAACTATACCAATTCCCTTGCGTGTTATTTTCTCAATCTTTCCATTAGTAGAAAATATCTACTCTACCCTCACATCCGCTGGTACTTTCATCAATTTCCTAATGGTACTTCAACCAACTTCTCATAGCATGACATCTCGTTCCCACGACCCGTCAACTAACTTTACTTACTCCCTTATCCCCGTAACCAAAATAAGTTTCAAAACTCCACAAATATTAATCATTCCTTCAACACAACCTTTAAACCAAAACACATCTCTGCATTCTAATATCTAACCATAAGTAATACTACCCAACTCTATCCTCTCATCCTAACTTTTCCACAATTGCATAACTAAATCAACCATGACGTGTACCAAAATAATTCCAAACGATCGCGTCCTAATAAATATAGGGTAAACCGAAAGATCAACCATAATGAACCCTAGCCAAAACAACTGAAAATTAAACAAGGTAATCCAAAAGATTCATTGGAGTGTGCCAACAACGAAAAATTAGACTCGCCGCGGTTAGTATTACCAAATTTCGATACCTCATAAAATTTTAAACTTTCGCCCCATTTAGTTACTCCTCATAAGAACCAAACTTCAATATTATTAAAATCAATCATACTCGTTTTGAACAATAAACTCATCTTTTATCTTCATTATTTTATCAAGGATATCAACTAGTTAATATACTACAATCTCATTCTAACCATTATCTTGTTTACCCATATTAATCTTATTTCACTTGTTATAATGAAACCAATACATGTTTGTAAAATACAGTGTTTTTTCATTTTATTCTATATTATTATTATTTTATAAAATCCATTTAGGCTGGTTATAACTAAACTACTACACGTTTATAAGGTGTGGTGTTATTATTATCATTACTATAATAAAATCTCCCTTTTTACTCTTTCCGTCTAGTTAAATACTTCTAAAATTTTAACTCCACTTAAGAAAATTTTTGTAAAATTTCTTTACCCCTTTAAAATGTATTATCACATGTTACATAAAAAACTAATCCAATTATTTTCAAGACAATTTTTTTTATAACTTACTACCACAAACATAAAAAAAAGATATGTAAGTCATGATATCATACCATACACTTACAAATTATTTTTAAAGTCGTTTTCCTATAATTAGCCAGACTTATTTGCAAGAAAATTTAGTAGTTCTCATTAATTAAAATACATACCCGAATGTAGACACACATCAAAAGACTCAAAACGTCGTTGGAAGTCCATCAAACTCCAGCACCATAAAACACGAGCAAACACAAGGTACGTTCAAGTTATAATAACTACTGAACGACCATATATCATAACTTAACACATACTAGTATATATTCATCCACATATATATAACTATTAAATCACCCAAAATATACTCGTTACCATACATGTTAGATCAATCAATCGCGTCATACACTCGTTTTTCCATACGAGTAATCGCCATCTTACAACAAGGCATAAAACCCATCACTAAAACCAGTCCATATCGTGTGACCCCATAATCACACAACATGACTATAACCCAAAACATATAACACACTAATCTTGGTGTTCATGTTCTTGAGTTTTCTTATTTTCAATCAAGTGGGTTTTGATTGATTTGGCTTTGTTTTTTAGTTTTGATGATTTGTTTTGATTGATTATGGTTAGTTGATGCTTTGTGGTTGTTTTGGTTTAATCATTTGGCTTGTTTTGGTTAGATTTGATCAAATTCGTGTTCCATTTCATCTTTCTATTCTTCATTTTCAAGTTACAGTTCTTGCCCAGAACTTTTCGAATGGTCAGCGCATTTAGTCCTCTATTCGGAATATCAGGTTATTCCGAATAGGAGTTCTCTATTCGGAATATCTGATTATTCCGAATAGGATTCTCTATTTGGAATATCTGATTATTCCGAATAGGATTCTCTATTCGGAATATCTGATTATTCCGAATAGGATTCTCTATTCGGAATATATGATTATTCTGAATAGGATTCTCTATTCGGAATATCTGATTATTCCGAATAGGAATCCTTATACGGAATATCTGATTATTCCGGATAGGTTTTTCAGTTTTTAGTTTTAAACTTTATTTTTCCCGCCTTTTTCTTTATTTGCATTTTTACTCGCTTTCCTTTTAGTTTTAGTTTACGTTTGAGTTATTTACCTTTATTGCTTTTAATTTCTCGTCGTTTATTTCCCGTCAAGTTTTAATCTTTAATCTTTCATTGTCGTTTCTTTTTACCGTCATTACTTTATTTCTATTTGTTTCAAATCTTTATTTTTACTTAGTTTTAGACAACGACAACTCTTTTATTTGATTCACTAAGAACAACTGAGTCGCACAATTAACCAGAGATCAATTCGAAGAGATTCCGAGAAACGAACAATTTCAACTAGTAAAAATCTCAGTTATTACATTTCCTTTCCACACAACAACAATATTAGCATGCTTAGTGCCTTAGTCTACTCATTAGGCTATACCAAAGTTTTACCTTCGGTTCCTATCTCGACCTATTTCATTCATGATTCACATCTATCCACACTTCCTTCTTCTTCCTCAGCTCATGACATACATCACGATGTTATGCTTCTCGTCTTTCAAGTCATCTATACCTCAAAAATTTTCCAAGTAGCTTCACTTGTTTTTCCTCACGATCAGTTCTCCTACTCCCTCCTAATAGGGACAGACTAGAGTTTTATGTGATCCCATGCGGATCACACTCTCAAATTATACCCATATTAGTTTCCATTTGTCTAAACTAAGCCATATTTTAAATTCTTATTCGAATCTCATCCTTCTATTTTGATCTTGCACCCAACATGAGGTAATTTCAATCATCATCTTCTAGGTACTTGGTTCTCTCCTTCCATGGTTCTCCCTAATTCCTACACTATCCCGTCCAACAGAAATTCCATACTTCATTCATCAAATCTATGGAAATCGCTAGTGCATTAGATAATGCATAAATGTCTCTTCCAATGATCTTTCATAATACCTTCATAAAACTGACTCTCTAATCACTTCTCCATGAACTTATTCAGCTCAGCTTCACTACTCATCCCTCGATATTGATTGCCATAAAAATTCTATCCGCGTAGTCACTAGACTCCCCCTTGTTACCTCCACGAGTTCTTAATCTCCCATGTTACGTATTCAACTCATCACGATCCACTAGTTCAACTCTTTGTAACTCAACTTCGGTACTCGAACTGTCCTTCTTCGTCACGAACCATACAAATATTCCCATCATAGTGCTTGTCACCTTTCCAGTCCTTGCAATTTCTGTGACTCCTTCGAAATCTCTTGCTTCCTTCTAGCAGCCGGCACGTAGTCCTTTCAGCTCCTTGATTCACGATGTAGCTCTTCACGCACTCCTTCTCGTCTCTATGATGTTACCTAGGAACTTCACACTACCTAGTAGCCTTTAACTTCAACTCATCTACCACAATATTTCTAAAGGTACTTCAACCCCTCAATGGCTCACTCTTCCTTACTTGTTGTAATCACCATTAATCAGCCTCCTACCAATCATTCTTTCACATCCATGTTTTCCTTCACGTGTCTACTACTACATCGCCTCCATAACTATACCAATTCCCTTGCGTGTTATTTTCTCAATCTTTCCATTAGTAGAAAATATCTACTCTACCCTCACATCCGCTGGTACTTTCATCAATTTCCTAATGGTACTTCAACCAACTTCTCATAGCATGACATCTCGTTCCCACGACCCGTCAACTAACTTTACTTACTCCCTTATCCCCGTAACCAAAATAAGTTTCAAAACTCCACAAATATTAATCATTCCTTCAACACAACCTTTAAACCAAAACACATCTCTGCATTCTAATATCTAACCATAAGTAATACTACCCAACTCTATCCTCTCATCCTAACGTTTCCACAATTGCATAACTAAATCAACCATGACGTGTACCAAAATAATTCCAAACGATCGCGTCCTAATAAATATAGGGTAAACCGAAAGATCAACCATAATGAACCCTAGCCAAAACAACTGAAAATTAAACAAGGTAATCCAAAAGATTCATTGGAGTGTGCCAACAACGAAAAATTAGACTCGCCGCGGTTAGTATTACCAAATTTCGATACCTCATAAAATTTTAAACTTTCGCCCCATTTAGTTACTCCTCATAAGAACCAAACTTCAATATTATTAAAATCAATCATACTCGTTTTGAACAATAAACTCATCTTTTATCTTCATTATTTTATCAAGGATATCAACTAGTTAATATACTACAATCTCATTCTAACCATTATCTTGTTTACCCATATTAATCTTATTTCACTTGTTATAATGAAACCAATACATGTTTGTAAAATACAGTGTTTTTTCATTTTATTCTATATTATTATTATTTTATAAAATCCATTTAGGCTGGTTATAACTAAACTACTACACGTTTATAAGGTGTGGTGTTATTATTATCATTACTATAATAAAATCTCCCTTTTTACTCTTTCCGTCTAGTTAAATACTTCTAAAATTTTAACTCCACTTAAGAAAATTTTTGTAAAATTTCTTTACCCCTTTAAAATGTATTATCACATGTTACATAAAAAACTAATCCAATTATTTTCAAGACAATTTTTTTTATAACTTACTACCACAAACATAAAAAAAAGATATGTAAGTCATGATATCATACCATACACTTACAAATTATTTTTAAAGTCGTTTTCCTATAATTAGCCAGACTTATTTGCAAGAAAATTTAGTAGTTCTCATTAATTAAAATACATACCCGAATGTAGACACACATCAAAAGACTCAAAACGTCGTTGGAAGTCCATCAAACTCCAGCACCATAAAACACGAGCAAACACAAGGTACGTTCAAGTTATAATAACTACTGAACGACCATATATCATAACTTAACACATACTAGTATATATTCATCCACATATATATAACTATTAAATCACCCAAAATATACTCGTTACCATACATGTTAGATCAATCAATCGCGTCATACACTCGTTTTTCCATACGAGTAATCGCCATCTTACAACAAGGCATAAAACCCATCACTAAAACCAGTCCATATCGTGTGTCCCCATAATCACACAACATGACTATAACCCAAAACATATAACACACTAAAAAATATCCATACGTAGGCAACCGTTACATAAACCCACATATTATACATATTCCCAAAATCCACATCTCATCATATACAAGCATGTACTAACCCTCTTTCATGCAATCATACTTAGGAACCCATTGAAGTTGTGGTACTTGTATAACTATGTTGGCCACCATACTTATACAATTACCCTTTCCTTAATGCACTCCCTCATATGATGACACTTATAAGAATCAATACGACATATAACACATAAATCCATCTACTCACATAAGCTCATAACCCCATAAACAATAAGGTCCAAAACTTCATCTGTTAAAATAATATAGTCAAACTCTTAGAATACATAAATCCATAGTCTAGCTAAAACAACATAGATAAACTCCAACACAACATCATAATCAGTTATAAGTCATGTCGCCCATAAGAGTGGAAACAACTTAAAATCCTCCCTATCCACCTACTCCTAGTGACTCGAATCACCACATGATTCTTAGGGAACATGACTTAAACATCAAAAGAAAATACTATACATTAGGTACACCAAATAACTTACTATGATGAAAGTAATTTAAATATGAAAAGCAAAACATAAATTAACAGGTGACTAAGTATGGGCAACTACAGTTCAACTCATACTAGTCAAAATTCACAAAAAAATAAAATTTAGGAAAATATAATCAAGACCACACGTAATCCTATGACGCCTATATGCAGGGATCCTTAAGCTATAGACTAGGCTAGGCAACCTAATTCTCTATAACCATTGTCTCTGATACCATTCTATCACACCCCACCATGGCAGAATATTGGGCGCGACGTATGGATATCATCACAACAAAATCGTGTCTGTAGAGATAACTAAATGAAATGGAAATATCATAAATGGTGACACAATGTCATGAAGATATCTCAAACAATGCAGGCGTCTAGGTAAGTAGGTAACAGGTCTACCTCTTACCAAAGACATATAATTAACAAATAACAAACATATATGTATCTACAAAGTATCACTTATTCAAACATAAATAAAGACTAAGAGGAAAGGGGGCTCCTCCAAATGTAATCCTAAGCCTTCCAGCTAGCCACTCCCATTCTCACGCTTAACCACATTCTCACCTGAAAGAGACACTAAAACACGTCAACATAAAGTTGGTGAGAGTCATAGGTTTAGACTCCAACGCAAAATCATTTATAAGCTGTGAATAACAATCATTAACAAAAGAACATATGGAAAATGTGCTACAATTATGTATTAACAACTAGCACTCAAGATTAACCAATCAACACAAATCCAAGGCTCCAAGCCTTACCAATAACCACAATTCCAAGGCTCCAAGCCTTACCAAGAGCCATAATTCCAAGGCTCCAAGCCTTAACAATAACCATGGTCCCATAGGCGCCCATACACCTATGAACCAATCCCAAGGCCCCGCCTTGTCAACATCCCCTTGGTACCAAGTCAAACCACAATAAATGAGACGGTACGTGTCTCCCGATCCAAATCATAAACACAATCAATAATCACATAGCAGTTAATCACATAAGTGTACACACAAGTCCATCACAAACCATAAAAACATTCACAACATTCTTTACAAAACCATATAGTATCTCTTCCATCCCATCTGGAAATCAAATCGTAAAAAGACATGGGACTATGAAACTCACCAGAACAAGCTTCTCCAAGTACCCGCGCTCTAGCACAAATCTAAACACACAAACATATACAATCAAGACATAAAACACATACCAAAATGGCTCATCAATCTATGATGGATATCTAACCTTCTCCTACAACTTAGCCCCATTTACATGCCATAATCATCTCATTACACCCCTCTATAAAGCCCTTAACTTAGTTTAGTTCATAACTCGTCCCGTTAACATTTAACCCAAAACAGTCCCCTTTTTCACCCTTCGTATTATGATCCAAACGCCCACCAAACCTAAACCACATTCCTTGTAATGAAGACCCCATAAACTTATATGTGTTAGCTAAAATCTCAGCCCTTGCCCCAACATCAAAGCTAATCTTAAGTCCCCGATATACAACTTATACTTTCGCCTATTCAGATTCTACCGATTTTGAACATATGAAATGTTTTTTATGATCAAAGGGTCTTAGACCTTCTCCAGATCTTTTATTTAATATATGATCTAAGTCTCATGTTCATTTTAAGCTGCAATTATAACCCTAAGTACCCCAAACAATTCAAAACTTAAAATGAAAACAAGCAGATCCAAAAACTGTTTTGACACCTGACTGATGTAACCTGTTTTTGACCCATTTCCCGACCTCCAATTTAGTTCTAATTACTTGCATTTGAAATCTAACTCAATTACCTTTCCAGGAACATAAGATTCAAAAATTAAAAGTTTGTAGAACTATAGATATGATCAAAACAATGGACCAAAAATTTTGCCCATTTTTTAAAAACGAATTTAAACATGATTAAACCCTAATTACCATCACTAATCTTCATAATAACCAAAGTAATCTATTCATATGAACCCTAAACTCACTAATCTCAGAAAACTTACAAACCCTAATCCATCATAAGATCAATTACATGACTAGATTGATTAAAATCATTAATAGAACAAGGGTTTTGAAGGTTTTACCTTAGAAATCAATGGAATATCTTTATTTTTGAAACCCTAATTGGCCACCATTGTTGAATTTCGGCTAAGAGCTGTTATGGAGCTTAAAAATCTGATTATTTTGGTTATTGATTGGGTTTGGTTATGTCCTAAAGGCCCCCTAATCCCATTACAAGTCCATTGGGCATGTTTTTGGGCTTTTCCTTCTTTCTTTCTTTTAGCCGCCCAACCCAAAGCCCAAAACCCCTATTTGGCCGACTTTTATACTACACCTACTGTAAATTAACTATTAATTATTATTATCTTAAATTCCCTTAATTTATTTCAGCTTTTAAAGCCTCTGAAACCTCAAAACCGCAAAACTAGTTAAATTTACGCGTATACCATAAAAGACGTAAAAATATACAGTTTTATAAAAACTCTTAGAATATAAAATAAAATATATAACTAAGTCCTAAATGACTTAAAACCATCCCGTAAATTATTCCCGTGACTAAATACCTCTTCCGAGACCCCTAAATGCAAAACCTTAAACCGTAAAAATACGATTTTCTATAATATATATACTTATACGTAAAACCACTAAACAACACCATCTCATTTCATAGTCCCTACATTGTGAGCTCATGAACATGAAATCATCACACATCGTTTCACTCACAAGGTACCCTGATGAGACTGCTTTTATACATAGTCTTATCGTCCAAATCGGGCTTAAAATGCATAAAATATCATTAAAACTGCCAAATATATGCTCGTGTTTGTTGCTTGTGTATTTTAGGTACGGATATTGAGGAAAAGACAAAAAGATCACAAGAATCAATCAAAAACGAACACGGGAAACGAAGCCGCACAATGAACCGGGCCCAAATCTGGAATTTCCAAAATGACCTTGAAGAATTGAAGAATGTCAAGTTTGGTCCCTCATCTTTGAAGACTTGTCACTTTAGGCCCTTGTATATCTCAAATATTACAAGTGGGTCCTTAAAGTTTCAAGATATTGCTTATTCAGCCCTTGAAGAATGAAGAAAGTACAAAAGAAGCCCTTGGAACAAGTTTGTAAAAAGGTTGTGCCAAAATTGACAAATTGGCAAACTTAAAAACAAAGGGAATGAAGGTTGTTAGCTGTTTTTACAAAATGGACAAAACAAAAGACTTGAGGGGGCCAAACTGCCAGACAACCAAACCCACACCCTCCAATCACCCATCTCCACGTCACCCCACTTCTACCTTTCAACCAATCACCAACACCCCACTCTCCACGTCTGCATTCCACCACTAGGTTTATTTAAATAAAACTGGTCAACCAAGTCAAACCCCCAAATCTTTCCCACCCAAGCACACTTTTTAAATTAACCCTTTCCCCAAATGGATTAAACCCACACTAATCACCCTTAAACCCTAGAATAAACCCAGGATGAACAAAGATAAAATCAAAGGGGTTTTTGTTCTATATCTCCATATTGGTAATTCCTCTAAGCCACAACCAAACCCACAACCCAAATCAACCCAAGACACACCCATGTGTCTTGTGGGACCCTCCCCTGCACCCGTCTCTATCCCCAAACCCCAATACCCGACCAAATGAACAGATGGATTGATTTCCTTGGCCCCTAATACTATTTCAACGCTCTTGATGCACTCTCCACAGCTGGCCAAAGTACAACATCACATGTTGCAATATTGACTGAAGATTGAAGATTCAATCAAAGGGCATTTTAGGGTTTTTCTACATTAGGGTTTTAGTATTCTAGGACCTTCTATCACTTGTATAAAATGAGACGTATGTGTCTCATTTAGAGTTGTTCCAGATTTTTTTTCAAGTTATTGTAATACCTTTTAAATTTTTATAAAGTTGGTATTTTTGCTAAATTATAATTCCTTTTATTATTTTTTAAAGTTGGTGTTAGCTTGAGAAAATCTGAGTTCCATATTTCATTTGATAAACACTTTGTGTTTGTTTCAGTTTTCAAAAAGGTTTCAGAATTTGTTTGAAAATTTTTAGAAATCCAAGGATCCTATGAAGTGAAAGTGGAATTGGATTCCTGGATTTCTAATATTGTTCTTGTTTCAAAACGTGTTCCAAGTTCAAGGTTTACAAGTTTGTGAAAAGGTTTGAAAAAGTTTCAAAAATCAGAAATTGGATATTATTGTTGTTCATTGTTCATTGCAGGAAACCATCTAGCTCTTGACTGATTTCCAAGGTTCTGCTCAGGCCCCAACCTGAAGGAGAAGGCATAGCAGCCTTAGTGGGGCCTGGATGTGGGTCCCACAAGGTAAAATACCTTGTTCCCTTGTTTTAGTTTTCTAGTTTGATGATTTTTGTGATTTATGTGAAAAGTTCATGGAATTTGTTTAAGTATTGGTTTATATGTTTGTTCATGTGTATGTTAGGTTTATATGCATGATAGAGTAGGTTAAAATCAGATTTGTGTCAATTGGGATAGTTTTGCTTTGTTAAATTTGCATTTCAGATTATAAAGGAGTGTTTGGATTAGGGTCTAAATTAGGTTAAATGATATAAGACTTGTTTAAAACCTGTTTAAAAACACTTCTTAGGTGGTAATTAGGTGGTATATGTACTTGTCTTTCATTTTGGAAAGGTTTTAAAACAAGTTGTATGCCGAAAAATTGGGAAAAATGGTCAAAAACAGTCAAGTGCTTTGTCTGCCTGATTTCTTGAAGAAATTGTGCCTCAACTTTTGATCATTGCTAGATATAGGTTGTTATAGGATTGTGTATTGTTTATTTGTCATTTGGTTGGACTGAGTACAAGATTTGAGCCATTGAAATCCGTTTTTGTGCATGTAATCTATACCTTACTGTTCATCAGAAACATTGCTAGCATAATCAGTAACTTCTAGGGCTCATTTTGTTTGATTTTTGTGAGTAACCTGCTAGTTTTTGTGTTGATTATTGACTCCCTATACTCAACTGAGTATAGGGTTGCCTTATTGTCCAAATAAGCTCTCAATATAAGCTTTCCTAAGCTTATAGCTTAACTGACCAACATTTTACACTAGCAGTGGGAACAAACTTCCCACTGGTAGCACAAAAGTTAGTACTACCAAGCTAAAAGACAAAGTCTATCACATGTCACTATTAGTCTTTTTAAATTTTTGTCTTTTGTGGGTGAATTTTAGAGTTAGAACTTGAAACCAATTCCATTATTTTTCTTATTTTATTTAGGATTTTTCTGCTTAATTATTTTTTATTTTACTGTTCATTTAGTAATTTTTAGATTAAATAGCTATTTTTAATACTTTTTAAGTTTCTGTTTTTGGATTTAGTGCTAAAAATACTTATTTTTCAGTTTTAACATTTTTATAGATTAAGAAAAACATTTCAAGAGTTTTAGTATAAAAAGTTTTTACTGTTCATCTTTTAATTATTTTTTATAATTAATTTAGTTTAATTAGGGTTTTAATTCAAACTGTTATTGTCTTTTAGTGAAAAATTTAATATTTTTCAAACTTTTTCATTTTTCTTCTGTTCATTAGAGTAATTTAGGATTTTTAAAAGTGTCAAATTATTTTTAGCATTATTTTATTATTTTTATTATTATTTTAGTTTAAAAATAGTTTTTAGTGATTTAAAAATAGAAAAATAGTTTTTAAAAATTAGGAAAAATACTTTTTAGTCTTTAGATAATATAAGTAAGTTATTTGTTCAATAAAATAATATTTTTGGACATTTTGATTAATTATATTTAATTTTAGGGCTTTAATTAGCATTTAAAATTGAATATTTAATTAATAAAAGGTTTTAAAATATTTTTTTTAGGATTTTTAAAAGTGCCTCCTCGAGAACGAACTCACACACTTTAGGGTCATTTACACACGGTTTCCCTAAATCGTCGTGCTTACTTACCCTATTTGTTGCTCTTTTCCTAAAGGGTAGCAAAACTACTACATCATTTTGGCGCCGCTGCCGGGGAGGCGTGTTGTGTTTTTATTGAACAATTGTTTTTTTTTATATAGCCATAATTAGTATTTGTATTAGTAGCACTCTACTAATACGTATTATCGTTTTTCGATTTTTGTGTGAATACTATTACTATATTGTATACGTAGAACAATAAATTCACAAGTACTCCAAATACGTGAGAAATCACAACCTTGACTTGGGAGGTCATTACCCAATCATTGTATTCGAATCTCAAACCAAAGAAAAAAGGCAAAAATAGATAAATACTTTCGTGAAGCTCGATTTTGAAAAATACAAACTATAAGGTGGGTATAAGGCGGTTGTATTTCACGACCTAAAGGAAAAAGGCTCTTAAGTGCTTCGCGTCGCCTCGTTTCCTCCGCTTGCTTGTGAGTATTTGATTTTGAGAGCTAATAGAGGGTTTGCCGCCCAAAGTATTATTACATATCATATATATTTTCTTGGTTTCATTGATTAAACCCTCTTGAACGATTTGGTGTTCCACCATCGTTCTAAAGTCATCTAAGGCGTTCACTTCACGTGATCGTTTTCATTCCTTGAGGCTTCTTTAATCGAGAGATTTGATTAAGGAGGATATTTGTAGATTTGTGTCTACCTAATACATTCACCAAATTCCAAAAAGGTTAATACAATCAAAAACTACAAAAAAATTGAAAAATTCAAAACACCAAAAAGAATCTTCTTTGCTCGTCCCCTCGTTGTACGTGACGTTTATGCTAACTCGTAATCAAGCAAAACGTGCACGTAGACGAAAGAACAAAACTCCCACTCCAACTCATTCTAGTGAGGAGTCTCCTATTGACGAACCCATTGTACGAGAAGCACCAACCATGGCGAATCAAACTATGATGGAGTTACTTCAAGCACCCACCGAGGGTTATGGAGAAGCTATTGTGATTCCCGCTATCCTTGCGGAGAATTTTGAGCTGAAAACGGGTTTGTTGTCGATGATCCAAAACAACAAATTCTGTGGTGATGAGAAGGACAATCCCCACAACCATATCCGCCAATTCAATCGTCTTACCGCCACTTGCAAATTTAAGGATGTCTCGAATGACTCGATTAAGATGATGCTTTTTCCGTATTCCTTAGCGGGGCCCGCTAAAATTTGGTTAGAGAAAGAGCCACCCAATTCTATATTGACGTGGAAGGATCTCGTTTCGAAATTTGTGAACTAATTTTTTCCGCCCTCTAAGACTACGCATTTGAAAACGAGATTTCAAAGTTTTCACAAGAATCAAATGAAAGTTTTTCAATGGCTTGGAATAGGTTTAAGGAAATGTTGCATGAATGTCCTCATCACGTATTTTCCGACTTGCATCAAATTGACACGTTTTATAATGGACTTAATGATCATGAAAGAGATTATTTAAATGCCGCCGCGGGTGGTAATTTTTTGTGTAAAACGGTTGAAGAAGCTTTGGTGATAATTGAAAATAGGTCTAAGGTTTATAGCCCTCGTAACACACCGAGTGTTGCCAAAATGGGCTCATCATCGTCTCGTAGCATTAATGCTTTACATGATGAAGCAAATGAAGAAAATCGGTTTTTTGATAGATTTGCTAACCTTATGTCCCATTGGAAAGCTCAAGAAGCTTCGAATTCCGCTTCGGTAAAAGCGGTTGCTAAGAGTTGTTTGTCGTGTGGTGGAGCTCATGATCTTTCCGAGTGCATTACCGCGGATGGTAACACTTCGAGTGCTTATATAGCCACGAGAACTTATAACCAAAACGGCCAAGGTTCCCGCCAAAATCAAGCTCCACCAAATCAAAATGCTAATAACTATTGAAACAACAACCAATGTGGTAATTATCAAGGAAATCAACGTAATTACAACAAGGGTAATTATCGAAGTGGAAATGGGCAAATTTCAAACCAAAACCAAAACCGTGATTTTCAAACTACCACACAAGGTTTTCAAAATGATCACACAAAAAATATTCAAGGAGAGTTTTTGAATTATGCTAAGGCTAATGATGCTAAGTTTGACAATATGCAACGTGAAATGGTTAGCTTAAGATCCGAGTTGAAAAACGAGCTTAAAAACGAACTTGCTAATGAACTTAAAACTCATGCTAATAAAATGGAAGAAAATGTTCAACGACTCCAACAAAATCAACAAAAAATGGAGCAAGGTCAACATGAGATTAAGCAAGAATTGTTAAAAGCGGATGCTAGGCAATCTAAGTTTGAAGACCGAATGGGAAAAATGTTTGAAGCTATCATGTGTAAACCTTCTTCTTCGGGTGGTCTTCCTAGTGATACCATCGTACACCCGAAAGGAGAATTGAAGGTTATTACTACTCGTAGTGGTAAAACTTTCAAAGAACCCATTTCTCGTCCAAGTACTTCTATGGAGAAGGAAAAAGAGAAAGAACCCGAGGTGGTGGTTGAAAAGGAGCAAATTACAATCCCACGAAGTACCGCTCAAACCATACCTACGGTTGAACCAATACCAACCATGGAACCCTAGATTCCAAGGCCGATGCCTATGCCTATGCCCAACCCACACCACCTTTACCATGCCCTTCAAGACGAGACAAGGAAAAGGCACAAGAACGAAATAATTATCAATTCGAACTTTTTATGAAAATGTTTCGTGACTTGCATTTTAATATAAGTTTTGCCGACGCCTTAGTCAGGATGCCTCGATTTGCCGTGAACTTCAAAAGTATGTTGAATAACAAAGAAAAATTGCAAAAATCGTCTAGTTGTTCATCGGTTTTTCTTAGCCGCATACCTCAAAAAGTCGGTGATCCCGGCAAGTTTTTAATCACATGTGCTATACAAGACATGGAAGAATGCTACGCCTTGGCCGATCTTGGTGCTAGTATTCATTTGATGCCTCTTGAGATTTTTAAATCACTCAATCTTCCCAATCTCACTCCTTCAAGAATGTCAATCGAGATGGCCGATCATTCTACGATTTTAGCTTGTGGAGTAGCCGAGGACGTCTTCGTGAAAGTTGGAAAGTTCTACTATCCCGTAGACTTTATTGTTGTTGATATTCCCATCGATCCTAAAGTTCCTCTAATTTTAGGTCGATCGTTTTTGGATACCTCGAGAGCACTTATCGATGTGCACGCTAGGAAAATCAC
This sequence comes from Glebionis coronaria, assembly GCA_025667525.1. Taxonomy (NCBI): domain Eukaryota; kingdom Viridiplantae; phylum Streptophyta; class Magnoliopsida; order Asterales; family Asteraceae; genus Glebionis; species Glebionis coronaria. The sequence goes on from CM046882.1 coordinate 159,441,781, forward strand.
TCTTCGTTTCAATGAGGAAGAACTCGTCATAAATGCAACTCAAAACTCCACACTTTCTCATGTTTATTCTATCACGTCTTTGTACAATGTCAATCCCATCAAAAAAATTTGTAAAAGAATTTCAAAAAGAGTTTTAGGAGTTGTTGAGAAAAATGAAGTTCCGTCCCCTCCGCCGGTAGAGGATAAGAGTGTTAAGCCTACGTTTCCAATCTCGAGTGATTCTTCGGATGATGAATGTCTTGATCCCGATGGGGGAGTTTTCTTTGTTGACAAACGTTTTGAGAACTTACCACCACCTTTACCAAAACGGTTTTCAAATGTGAGAATTTTTAGTGTGACTAACATTGCTTTAGAAACACCAAATATTTTTGACATAATTAAATCGGGTTTTCACAAGGAGAGTTTAAAAGATGAAAAAGGAAAAGATTTTGAATTGAATTTAAAAGATTTTTCTACAACCCTAACTCCGTCATCACCATGTGTATTGAGTACTACAAGCTCGTCTTCTCCTTTTGACGATGCTTTGTGTGGACTTAGTGTGGGGGAATCCCCTTATGTTCCCTCCCCTTTCTCCATCGAGGACGAGATATTTGATCCTGGAATTGCTTATAAAGGGAAATCTCGGTCTTCCACCGATGCAATAAATGGAAAATCTTTCTATTTGATTGGTGTGAGTCTACCTCGAGTAGCTCAATGTTTCTATGACTTACCCATTGTCCCACCCTTCTATTTCTTCTCATCTATTTTCTTGAAACCCTTTGGGTTTTTTTGACACACGATGAAGTGGCGTTGATTTGTTTTTCCAATGAAAACGAGAACGCCATCTTCAATCCCGGTATCTTGCACCATAGAAGTACTTAGTCCTTAATACCGGTTGTTTTTAGCCTTGTTTATCATGTAAGCCCCACTAAAAATTGACCATACCATGATAATCCCTAAATGATCACATTTATGGGGATTCAAGTCGAGCTTTTGACTCGGTTATCAAAAACAAGGTGCCTCGTGGGGGAGACCCATGCTTATTCATGTACATATTATTGCTTTCTAATTAGTTTAATGTGAGGGGATTTGTGCCCTTCCAACCTTTGTTCCGTGGTTGTTTGTGCATTGTGGTTTTTAGATCATGGTCTTCACGATTGGAGCCTCTCGTGTTCGTTTTATGGGAGCACTCGATCGTTTGCTTTGAAGACATTTCTCAATATCCAAATGATATATCCTTTTGATGTTCTAACCTTAGGTTTTTAGCACACTTCATAAACGGCTATTAATTTAACGGTTACACCCTTTCCATGCTAGATTAGGCATTCGACTACGTCTCTAGTATGGGGGTGTTTGCACCCCTAGACTCGAAACATTGAGGACAATGTTTAACATTAGTATGGGGGGTGAATAGATACTTGCCTTGCCAAACCTTCACGCTTTCCAAAGTTTATCTTTTTTATTATCGTTTTTGTTGCAAAATAAGGCTAAAAATGGCCAAATTTTAAAAATTTTCTCATATTTTATAAGTGTTTGAAGACACGAATGTAGGTTTTCCGATGGCGAGAATAAGAGTAATTTTTGACTCGACCGTGCGTGTTGAGTACTTAGCTTTGATTCCTTAACTATACATTAGGCTAAGTCTCTTAAATGAGGACGAGAAATGATAGAGTTAATTATAAGTTACTATGCTAAACGTAGAGTACTCGTATTCTTTCAAAAACTCATGTGTTCTCGTTATTTGCTTATTCTCCCTTCGCATGTAAATATTTTTTGCTTAATAAATATTGACTTAGCGGTTTAGTTAGGATTGTTGGGTTTCTAGTCTTTTCTAGTAGCTTCCGTGTAATTAAATTGGGGAGACATTAAGGTATCGCCAGCGTCACGGTTTTGAAGTATTGGCACCCGAATAATCGAAAGCTTCACCCAATAATAAGATTTCAAGTGCTCACCTAAATTAAGCAAACAATTTGAAGCCCCACAAGACCGAAAAATCTATGCAAAATTGAAAGTGAATCAAGCCTCAATCTTCGAAGCTTTAAAGATCCAAAATTCGCTTTAGCGTGAGGATATACGTCTTTGGCTAATAAAACCACCGATGAGGCGGATAATAAAAGGCAAGGCAAGACCGAAGTCATAATAAAAGCTTCATGGCGAAGTTGAATAAAAGATGGAGGTAAACCAAAGATAATAAGGCCCTTCCGTTAGGGGCGTATAAAAGTCTTGGTAATAAGTCTCATGTTCAAAACCGTTATAAAACCGTGTTTATCAATTCTTCTTGTCAACTTAATTTTTTGACATCGTTGTCTATTAGGAGGGGTTATTGATTTGATGGTCTTAGTTACACCGTTAGGACTCTATTTTTAGACCTAAATCTATATTATCGCATAAGTCAAACAATGTCTCCTCGTGAAACATTCAAGACAAAATAAAATATAAGAGATACAATTTAGGAATAATGGGAGGATAAGTACGTGATTAGGGCATATGAGTAGTGTTAGCATTACTAACTTATAATGACAATGATCTCGTTACACGCTTAGCATGGAATTGAGGTGAAAATCAAGGACGATGAAATTATTTCTAACAAAGCATTCACGTGTTCTTATTCTATGAACCTAAACGTCCCATTTTGCGATGAAAATCATACATTATGTCTAAAACGCAAGTAGTAGTAATAGTAGTAGTGTAGCTAGTTTATCATTTCAATAAAGTGAATAAAAATGAATTTTGGAGATGCTACGATACTTTATTCTAGCATTGCGTGAGGGCACGACAATGGTTTAGTATGGGGGAGTGATGAGACTACTTTTATACATAGTCTCATCGTCCAAATCGGGCTTAAAATGCATAAAATATCATTAAAACTGCCAAATATATGCTCGTGTTTGTTGCTTGTGTATTTAAGGTACGGATATTGAGGAAAAGACAAAAAGATCACAAGAATCAATCAAAAACGAACACGGAAAACGAAGCCGCACAATGAACCGGGCCCAAATCTGGAATTTCCAAAATGACCTTGAAGAATTGAAGAATGTCAAGTTTGGTCCCTCATCTTTGAAGACTTGTCACTTTAGGCCCTTGTATATCTCAAATATTACAAGTGGGTCCTTAAAGTTTCAAGATATTGCTTATTCAGCCCTTGAAGAATGAAGAAAGTACAAAAGAAGCCCTTGGAACAAGTTTGTAAAAAGGTTGTGCCAAAATTGACAAATTGGCAAACTTAAAAATAAAAGGAATGAAGGTTGTTAGCTGTTTTTACAAAACAGACAAAACAAAAGACTTGAGGGGGCCAAACTGCCAGACAACCAAACCTACACCCTCCAATCACCCATCTCCACGTCACCCCACTTCCACCTTTCAACCAATCACCAACACCCCACTCTCCACGTCTGCATTCCACCACCAGGTTTATTTAAATAAACCTGGTCAACCAAGTCAAACCCCCAAATCTTTCCCACCCAAACACACTTTTTAAATTAACAATTTCCCCAAATGGATTAAACCCACACTAATCACCCTTAAACCCTAGAATAAACCCAGGATGAACAAAGATAAAATCAAAGGGGTTTTTGTTCTATATCTCCAGATTGGTAATTCCTCTAAGCCTAAACCAAACCCACAACCCAAATCAACCCAAGACACACCCATGTGTCTTGTGGGACCCTCCCCTACACCCGTCTCTATCCCCAAACCCCAATACTCGACCAAATGATCGGATGGATTGATTTCCTTGGCCCCCAATACCATTTCAACGCTCTTGATGCACTCTCCACAGTTGGCCAAAGTACAACATCACATGTTGCAATATTGACTGAAGATTGAAGATTCAATACATCAGTTGTACTTGACTTTTTCGAACGAAGTTTGAAGTTTGACTTCAAAGGGCATTTTAGGGTTTTTCTACATTAGGGTTTTAGTATTCTAGGACCTTCTATCACTTGTATAAAATGAGACGTATGTGTCTCATTTAGAGTTGTTCCAGATTTTTTTTCAAGTTATTGTAATCCCTTTTAAATTTTTATAAAGTTGGTATTTTTGCTAAATTATAATTCCTTTTATTATTTTTTAAAGTTGGTGTTAGCTTGAGAAAATCTAAGTTCCATATTTCATTTGATAAACACTTTGTGTTTGTTTCAGTTTTCAAAAAGGTTTCAGAATTTGTTTGAAAATTTTCAGAAATCCAAGGATCCTATGAAGTGAAAGTGGAATTGGATTCCTGGATTTCTGATATTGTTCTTGTTTCAAAACGTGTTCCAAGTTCAAGGTTTACAAGTTTGTGAAAAGGTTTAAAAAAGTTTCAAAAATCAGAAATTGGATATTATTGTTGTTCATTGTTCATTGCAGGAAACCATCTAGCTCTTGACTGATTTCCAAGGTTCTGCTCAGGCCCCAGCCTGAAGGAGAAGGCATAGCAGCCTTAGTGGGGCCTGGATGTGGGTCCCACAAGGTAAAATACCTTGTTCCCTTGTTTCAGTTTTCTAGTTTGATGATTTGTGTGATTTATGTGAAAAATTCATGGAATTTGTTTAAGTATTGGTTTATATGTTTGTTCATGTGTATGTTAGGTTTATATGCATGATAGAGTAGGTTAAAATCAGATTTGTGTCAATTGGGATAGTTTTGCTTTGTTAAATTTGCATTTCAGATTATAAAGGAGTGTTTGGATTAGGGTCTAAATCAGGTTAAATGATATAAGACTTGTTTAAAACCTGTTTAAAAACACTTCTTAGGTGGTAATTAGGTGGTATATGTACTTGTCTTTCATTTTGGAAAGGTTTTAAAACAAGTTGTATGCCAAAAAATTGGGAAAAGTGGTCAAAAACAGTCAAGTGCTTTGTCTCCCGGATTTCTTGAAGAATTTGTGCCTCAACTTTTGATCATTGCTAGATATAGGTTGTTATAGGATTATGTATTGTTTATTTGTCATTTGGTTTGACTGAGTACAAGATTTGAGCCATTGAAATCCGTTTTTGTGCATGTAATCTATACCTTACTGTTCATTAGAAACATTGCTAGCATAATCAGTAACTTCTAGGGCTCATTTTGTTTGATTTTTGTGAGTAACCTGCTAGTTTTTGTGTTGATTATTGACTCCCTATACTCAACTGAGTATAGGGTTGCCTTATTGTCCAAATAAGCTCTCAATATAAGCTTTCCTAAGCTTATAGCTTAACTGACCAACATTTTACACTAGCAGTGGGAACAAATTTCCCACTGGTAGCACAAAAGTTAGTACTGCCAAGCTAAAAGACAAAGTATGTCACATGTCACTATCAGTCTTTTTAAATTTTTGTCTTTTGTGGGTTAATTTTAGAGTTAGAACTTGAAACCAATTCCATAATTTTTCTTATTTTATTTAGGATTTTTCTGCTTAATTATTTTTTATTTTACTGTTGATTTAGTAATTTTTAGATTAAATAGCTATTTTTAATACTTTTTAAGTTTCTGTTTTTGGCATTTAGTGCTAAAAATACTTATTTTTTAGTTTTAACATTTTTTATAGATTAAGAAAAACATTTCAAGAGTTTTAGTATAAAAAGTTTTTACTGTTCATCTTTTAAATATTTTTTATAATTAATTTAGTTTTATTAGGGTTTTAATTCAAACTGTTTTTGTCTTCTAGTGAAAAATTTAATATTTTTCAAACTTTTTCATTTTTCTTCTGTTCATTAGAGTAATTTAGGATTTTTAAAGTGTCAAATTATTTTTAGCATTATTTTATTATTTTTTATAATTATTTTAGTTTAAAAATAGTTTTTAGTGATTTAAAAATAGAAAAATAGTTTTTAAAAATTAGGAAAAATACTTTTTAGTCTTTAGATAATATAAGTAAGTTATTTGTTCAATAAAATAATATTTTAGACATTTTGATTAATTATATTTAATTTTAGGGCTTTAATTAGCATTTAAAATTGAATATTTAATTAATAAAAGGTTTTAAAATATTTTTATTGGATTTTTATTCTTATTTATATTATGTTAGACTTAGTTTTAGCTTTTAAGTAATTTTTAGGTTTAAAATTTTAAATTTTGGTAGTTTTTACGGTTTTACGTGAACGCCTTTTCGTCTTAGCTCGATTCGTCTTCGTAACCGTCATTCTCTTCTCACCCCATTTCTATTTTCTTTTTCTCAATATAATCACAAACATTAATCAATTCTTAACACAACGCACGTGCCTCCTCGAGAACGAACTCACACACTTTAGGGTCATTTACACACGGTTTCCCTAAATCGTCGTGCTTACTTACCCTATTTATTGCTCTTTTCCTAAAGGGTAGCAAAACTACTACATCATACCCCGTACCCGAAACGATATCCAAACCATAATCTATAGACACCAATTATCACATAAACACGTAAAGACACGTAACTTGCACAAAATAAAACTAAGTGACGAACCTCAGAATCGCGGTTGTCACAATACTCTTCGATATCAGAACCATTAACTAGGCTAACTCAGAGAATGAACCGTATATGTGGGGCGATGACGAAGAGGAAGCTTTTTAAATCTAGAAAAGGAAAGTCTACAACACGCTGATCTTATCGTTACCCGAAGGAAGTGAAGATTTTGTTGTTTATTGTGATGCATCTCTTGAAGGATTTAGAGTTGTTTGATTTGTATATGCTTGTAGGAAACTTAGAAAGAATGAGGAAACTACACAACCCATGACTTGTAATTGGATGTGGTGATTTTTACTCTTTGCTTATGGACAATATATTCTAACAATAATATCTTAATTTAACTTTCATATTGGAGTCATATTGAGTATATTCCAAATGCACCCAATACCTTAACCTTGATTCCTTTTATAGAGTAATAAGTTAAATTCATCGACAACCAAATATATCAACTTATATATTTCGGTTTATCTTTATTGGACATATCACTCATGGTATTTCAATAAGATCAAATTCATGAGATAATCTCATAATTTATTTGATGAACTTAAACTTCATAGCTTTGTCTATTATGTCAACTTATGTTCAAAAGTCAATAGAATCAACAGTATAATTAAGACAATTGCATGCACTTAATCATGAGTCTCTGATCTAATCAACACTTAAAGTTTATGTCTTAACTAGTAGACATATAATCCAATTCTTACTATTTGTTATTAGTTATTGACTACTCAATGACTACATGTACCTGTCTTAATCAATAATACATAACAAGCTAACAAATACTTTAAGTTCCAACTCTTTTCACAAGTAGAAGACTTAATGTTCATGTCTTAATAATAGAACATAACATTTCCTTAACTTAAGTAAAACCGAGTATCATTCATGATCACAATGATAACTTTTAAGTTAATCACAAACTTACCATGTTTATCATTTTCTAGGAAAATATAATCATGTAGTTTATCTCTCTATCCAAACATTTTATATCTAATGGGGAAACCTACCACAAATGTGTAGTAGTACTAATATGTAAATAGTTTCCTTACTTATAAAGTCAATAAAACCCTTAATCATATTGCAAAAGTCGTTCCATGCCCACAATAAAGATTTCTCCCACTTGGGTTGGGAACTACTTATTGTATAAAACAATACTACACTGGTTAGTTTGTTTGTATCAATCAATATGATAGTGTCACATATAGAATTAAGTCTAGATCAAAGCATAGCTTATTGTAAGAAGAACTCCATCTTATTTATAATGAATCATGCATAACTATCTTGTAGATAACTTCAACAATAGAAGCGACAACTCAAAAGGCAACAAGTTATCTAAGATATTACACGATGATTCTTACTAAACGAAGAGGCTTCACACTTGGAAAGTAATTCATTATTTCAAGTCCAACAAGAAATAAATTGAGCAACATTTAGCTCCCACTGAAATTTTAACACCTCCAAATTATATTGCGCAACGAAAATACACAATTGGGTGCTAAACACAAGTATCATCACACAAGGTATATCGAACCACTCAAAATGAGACGTTTACACATAAAAGATAAATAATATGTTACCACATTGTCTAAAACATTCATTTCATCCCCTAATATACTAAAACAACATCAGAGTAAAGCTTTTAGTCCCCCACGGATCTTGACTATCAACCACAAAGTTTTAGTATAATACACATGACATTAGACAAATTGTTCATAAGTAAAAGGGAAAGAAAAGGTTTTAGACCACAACACTTCAAAGCAAACCCACAACATTCCATAGAAAGCTCCACCATCGTTCACATTCGATTGCCTAAAACACATGCCTAAACGAGTCAACAATAATGTTGAGCGAGTCCATAGGTTTAATAAATCACATTTGAACACAAGAGTAAAATCAATCATAATCATTTAATAGAATTTTCATGCACACAATCTATATATAGGCAACTCAGCTTATAGCCGAAGCTATACAATTGTATTTAAGCTCGTGACACTGACTCCTTAACCAATCAGTCACCCACGCTAAATGCCAGCATGACTAGATAAAACCATTACCCCTCTAGGGTATTAGTTGCTAGATATATACCCACATCCCATTCATCATAATTACCCCTCCAAGAGATTACTCAACGTACAACTCTTGACCAAGATAGGGTGGTTAACCCCGTAGTAATACCATTTGAATAAGCGGTTATTCCCAACTCATAATATCAAGTTAGAACATAGTTAATAGTTCATGAAATTAGGGTCTTTAGCAACAAGGTACTCAATACAATTCAAGGCAACATTCGGGTACACACAATCATTCATGACTTGTGTTCATTTTATTTCAAATAGCATGTATCCCCCTCGCGGGTTTAAAATCATTTAATAACTAGTATGAAGCGAGGCTACAAACTCACCTTAGTACAAGAGATCTAGCAAGAGGATCGTCGACAATAAGTGATGCCCGTCAAACACGAGAACCGCAACCTATCAAATAAGGCGCGCTCATTAATAATAGGCTCAAGTATAAACCATAATAATTAACATAAAACTGAAAATTATAAAATCAAGACAAACCCGATAGAAAACAATACAAGTGATACTATTATACTCTTCTACATGTTTACTTTATTAATCTACACTTTTGATAAAAATCTGTCGACACATACCAAATGTACAAGCTCATTTCCCTTACTTAGACATGTCAAAAGTTTATGAAACTACTCGAGGAAGTCACTTACTATCTATAGAAAGTCCTCTAAAAAGTTCGTTAAAAGTTTTTACTTCTAAGACCCCCTGCACGACACATCTATGAACTACAAAAATCGGACAGTTTTATGTCTTCGACTCATAAAACCATTTTGACCTCTCTAAACAACTTCACTTACAAAACCGACACTTGGGTTTGAAAATAGACTCACAAACCTAGGGTTTAGATACTTAAAACATCCCTTGACTCTTTTTAAAACTCATTTAATAGTCCCCGAGATTCGATCCAAATATCAACGACAACTTCGAGTTGTGTCGATACTCGTCTCTCGGTACACGAATAATCAAACTATCATAACTTCCTCCTCATTTTGAGTTAGAAGCTCTAATTTATACCAAAACGAAGCTATAGAAAATCTCTACGACACTATCTTATTAGTTTAATAATAACTCAAGCATAAGACACCCAAAAACAGAATCAAACTCACTATCCTAATTTACCTTTCTAAAACTCAAGTAAAATCATACTTTCAATCCATTCTAACCACTTTTCTACCAATCCTAATACCCTAATATCATCCTCTTTCAATCCTAACACGTCATTAAAAAGAAAACGTCGAAAACGTCAAATGTGACAATCCGTCAATTTATGATTGATATTTTATTCTCAAGTATAATTTAAAAACATTATTTTAATATTATATTATGAACTCACACATTTATGGGAAGAAATTTGGGTTTACCTCTTGAAGTAGCATCGACTACGTCTAAACCGTAGGATTCTACATTACGTGCTTACGTTTACCTACACCGTTTTTGGTGACAGTCCGAAATTTCAGGAAATAAATTTATCCGTGAATATTATTTTGGGATTTTAAATTTGTGTTGGTTCATAACTCACAAATTTGCGAGAAGATATTAGGACTTACGTGAATAATCTAACGTCCTTTACGACTAAACCAGAAACCTTGGGATTACGTATTTACGTTTTTGAACTCCGTTTTTGATGAGAAAATTTTTATTAGATTCGTTTTGTGCCGTTGATTCATAATTTATAAATTTTTTTTTCGTAAAACAACCCGAGGGCACGCAAATCGAGGAAACTAGAATCAAGCAGTACCCGTAATTAAATGGGGATGCACCATGGACGGCTAAGCCTTAGCCACACACCCTTGTGAGGTGTCAAAGCTTACTAAGTAAGCTAGGACACTTGTCCTAGTTACTTACACAAAATGCATGCACAACAAAAACACCAAAAGCTAAACCATTAGCTTCATTATTCAACTCATGAAACACACACAAATCTCTCATCCCACTCTCTCTTTGCCGTCCATATTCAACCACCAAACACCCTCATTTGATCAATTTAACCACAATATCATGTGTTATTCACACATATGTTGAAGAACCTTTGAAGATATGAAGATTGGAGGTGATCTTAACCTATGAAAAGGAGTTTTCATGAGGTTAAAGGGCTGAATTCATGGAGGTGTTCATCTATCCAAAGGACCCAAGAAGTTTCCTTGCTAAAGTTGAAGATTTGATAACAAGAACCAAGTCTTGTTCATTAAAAATCTCATCTTTTCATCACTAATGGTGGTATAAAGATTGTTCTTCCTATCCTCTTGTTATTTTGATTACGTAATCTTGTATTTTCTCTATTTATGTATATATTTATGATGATTAATGATGATAAAAATATTATGTGGGGATTTGGTGTTGATAAACATGGGTAAAAAGATGGAAAACCACATGTAAATGGTTAAAAATCTTGCTAAATATGATGGCTGTATAAAAACAGTAAGTAACCAAATCATAAACAGATAAAATGGCATAGTTGAATCAATTTACAGTAAGTATTAGATGTCATACACATGTAAGAGTTGGCCATGCAATGGAATCATCAAAATGAGTGAGATATGATCAAAACAAAATTAGTATACCAATCTGAATAGTCTGTTTTGTAGGGACAATTAAGGATACTTAGACATGGATTGAGCAGTAGCTATAACTAACTTATTTGTAGTACATAATATGAGGTTTATGTCATCAAAAATTGAGCTTCTATCTCTTTATAGAACTCAAAATATGATAAAAATGGTGAAAGTGAAACTAAAAATCAGATTTTGTGAAATTAAAGTTTATTAGTATATATAAGCACTCAAAATAATATAGTATAAAATGTGAAATTAAAACCCACTAACTTATATATTTCATTTATATAAATATGTATAAGGATAAATAAAAATACATTATATAAAATGGTAGTTTGGTAAGTTTTACAAGTTATAAAAACTATAAACATGATTTTTACGTCTTTTCGGCTAGTACCGTAAAATTTACGTTTTTCGTCAATTAAAACTTAGACGATCGGACCCGTCTAATGTAAACTTTTTAAAAGTCATATACTGATATATAAGTACTTAATACAAGTAAAAACCGATAAAACCCGAACTATATAACATACGGACATTAACGGTCTAAATTAGCATTATTGGGCTATTAATCCAACTAAATGGGCTAAACACTTATAAATTGACTTATTGGGCTTAACCCACTTGGGCCCAACATGTAAAGTATAATACTGATATTAAAAGTATAATTGGGCTAATAAAAAGTATTGGTCTTGTAATAGGCTTATTGGGCCTAAAACATATAAACAAGATAAACTAGTGAAACTAGTATAAAAATGTTACCAACACATAAACACTATAATGAATGAGTAAATGAGAATGTATAAACCCACTTGATCATCATCATATATAAAATCATCATATGTATACATAATTGTTATTTTTATAAAGTCATTGGACAAAAGTCTAAGACGAGTATTATTTGTCTAGGTTTCCGTGATTGAAGCACGTACCGTACATCCAAATTGCCGATAACCGCCTTCCCACATCAACGTGAGTTCATAGCCTCACACTCTTTTAAATGTTTTTATGAAATATTTTATAAACCCGCGAGGGAGATAACATGTTAGTTTTGATAAAATAGGACACCATTTGTCCCCATTATTTGTTTATTGATTTGGACCCGAATAATTGTATGACTCGATGAATGATTATATGACCCGATGTATGAGATAAAATGGATTATTAAAGTTAGGTTATGTAACTAAAAGTCCCATTAGCATGAATTGTGAACTACCAAGATTTGGTAGACGCTTGTGCATATAATAGTACTATTTGGGGACGATCACCCCAGTTCGCGCCTTGACGGTTGATCCCCGTCATGCGACATTGATTGGTAAGCGAATTTATGTATGAGAAGATTTACACAAGCGTGATTATTGTGACGACACGCTAATTTAGATGGGCAAATTGAGTTTCGGGTTAGCTACCCGTTGTTTGTTGTAGTAAGGTAACAATGTCATGCGGCTTATAATAATCCGAATAACGAAAATACTGCTTTATGCATTGAATTACGATATATTGCCCGACTAGCAATACAGGGTCTTATTATTGATATTATTTTCGTGTTTTGGTTTTATATAAACATATCCATATAACGGTTTTTATTTAACTTTATACAACGTTATAAAACGTATTATATGATGTTTTTACGACATTGGTTCGTATAATGGTTTTGAAGGCAACAACCTATGTTGATCCCTTTGGTTGGATCTATATTCTGTTAAGAATTAGTATAATAGTTTGTAATCAAACTAAAACACTTTGAGCACTCTTACTAAACACTAAATAAGTTATGCGGAATCTAACTTATAAAGCACAGAAGAACAAAATTACTTTTAACTATTCGATTCTCTTATTAATTGACTTGTATGAGGTACATGAAATACATTGTACCTATGTTCCTTTTATAGAGTATGGAACCCTAGAAACCTTAGAATATTCTATGTAGATAACTATATCACATACGATATATTATCAATATTCTAACTATTTAGGTATATCACATAAGATATACTCTAACTATAACTATGACATATCTTATACAAAGATATATTCGTCCTAATCATCATAGCAGTACTTACTTTATAAGTAGCAGTACTTACTATGTACCGCGTTAACACTAACTATACTTACATAACACTAATAGTACTTCAAATACACTAAAGGTACTTGACACTTAACAAATAATTCTCAACAATCCTCCCCTAAACAAGAAATGATAACTTGTTGTCTTCTTGTTTCTTTTGTACTGGATGTATTAAAAATACATGTCTTTAGTGTTTCCTTCATCCTTGGATTGAACTTGGTAATTTGTATTTGCATCCAACTGAATGTAGCCAAACACTTCATATGTAGATCTTCTTCTGATAAGATAATCTTCAAACATTATGAGCATCATCTTTGTCTTCAAACTATGATCTTCTTTTTTCTTCTAAACATTCATTCATCTTTGCAACATCAGTATTTGTCTTCTTGAGTTTATTCCTTGAACTCTTGATCATAAATCTTCCACTTGATTTGATGATAACAAAACCTTCTAAGTATTATATTTTTTAATACATCTTTGTCTGCAATCTTCATACCTGAAATAAAACAGTTAACAACAAAACACCAATCTGTATTGGCTTCATGATTTTTAGCAAATCACCAGCTATCAATGGATTTGATAAATTCTTTACCAGTTAGCCGTACACTCTGGAATAGCCAATACTTTATCCACAAAGAATAAGGTGTAATGAAAACCTTACAATTTTTGGTAAATTGTCAACCATCAACGGATTTGATGAAGTCTTTACCTAGTACCGTTTGTCTAGGACTAGCTAACTCTTTGTCTCGAAACAAGGTGAGTTAGAACCATATAGTTTTTAGCAAACTATCAGCTTTCAACGGATTTGATAAGTCTTTACCACAAACCGTTTGCTTATGGACTAGACAGTTCTTATATGTGTTAGACATGGTGAACTGAGAACCATTTATGAAGTGTGACTGAAAGTCAAACACTTAAGATTCTTTATCAGCTTCTTCCTCATCTTTCAAATCCTTGATTTGTTGTTTAACCATTCTGATCAACTCCAAAGCATCAGCAGATTCTTCTGTAACCTCCAATTGTTGTTCTAACATCCTTTCCAACAATCTTCTTTTGAAGGGATAAGTCTTCTCTTCTAGCATATAATATGTAACATCATCTACATCCAAAATATGCAATCCACATGACCTGTAATATCTCTAGTAACTAGGAACCTGATTCTCTAATTCCTTCAACATTTCTTGATCACATTTGTGTGGCTCATACATAATGATAAATTCCCTATATAATAGTGATACTTCAGTTTTACCTGCACTGGCATCTTCAACTAACCTTACAAGATCTTAGATATCTTGTCTATCAAGTATGTGAAGGATATCTTCCAAAAGTCTTAATATCCTTTTTGTGCCATCAGATCTCTAAATTCCGTGAGCTTCAAGTCCTTGATCTGAAGAGTAAATCCACTTAACAATGGATGCTCTTTTTCCAAAAATATCTGTATCAAAACATTGATCTTCAAAGTTCACAATCTTCAAGTACTTCCTTAAGCTCTCATCATCATCACTATCTTCTACTGTAGTTTTAGCTCTCTTAGCTTTCTTCTTTAGCTTTGTTGATCTTTTCCTTTTAGCACTTTTGGAAATTCCTTCAAGTTCTGTTGAACCTTCTTCCAAGCTTGTATGTACCGTTTCATCAGTATGTACTGTTGTATGTACTGTTGACTGTGTATGTACTACTTGTACATTTTCAGTCTGAGCAATTCCTTGAGTTTCAACTCCTGCATTCATCCTTTGAGCAGTCTCTTCCTCTCTTGAACTTACTTTCTCCTTTCTATTCTTCCTCACATAAGTGATTTTGATAGGTGGAGATTTACTTGTAGGTTCAGCAGTACTTGGCTCAATTCTAGGAGTACTACCAAATTGTCTTTGTTGTTGTAGATGTTTCTTGAATTCTTCAACAACTTTCTTGTCTGCTTCAGATCTAATCTCAACAAAATTCAATTCATTCTTCTTAATTTGCTCATACAAAGTCTTTATTTCTTCAAAAGTTTTCTTGACCATCTGAATATGAGTAAATCCTTTTACTTTCTTTAGAAATTTCATCATTTGACTTCTAATCTGCATAGTAGTTGGAGGCTTAATCTTTTCTTTCCTTCTCTTTTCAGCAAAGAATCTTTGTTTCTCCCTTACCAGATCACCAATCAATCTTGATTTTTCTTCTTCATCATATGCATCTTTTTCTTCAGCTATCAATGAGTCTGCAAGAAGCTCACTTGCATGTATCTCAGCTTGAATCCTGTCATACTCTTGTATGTTCCATTCTTCATGTATCCTTTTAGCTTCTAACAAATTTTGCTTTGCTGCAAGCTCTTCCTGCAATTCATCTTCACGAATTTGTGCTTGCATTCTATAAGAAAATTCCTCATCATGGTCAATTTGATTAAATCTGTACATGACTTTGTTTATATCATCATCTGAATCACTTTCATCTTCAGATTCTGACAATAATTGCTTCTTCCCCTTATCCTTTGGATTTATCTAAGGTAGCTTCTTCTTCAGTTTGGCAGCTACTTCTTCATTAGCTAACTGTTGAATGACTATACATTTTGTAGGGTGTGAAGCTTGTACTTTCTTACCTTGAATTTGATCCTTTGAGGCAAAAACTTCTTGTTGTGTCTTTTTCTCCACTTCTGCTTGTTTAGCCTTCTCAACTAAATTCTTCTTAAGATCAAGCAGCAATTTGGCTAAAGTCTCATTTTCTCCAAATGAACTTTGACTTTCCAGTGAAGCATGATCACCAGCGGTACTTGCAATTGGCTTAGCAGTACTTGCAATTGGCTTAGCAGTACTTGGATCTTCAACAATGTCATCAGTACTTGCAGTTGACTTAGTAGTACTTGGATCTTCAACAAAGTTGACTTCACCAGTATTTGACACACTTGTTTCTTCAATAACTTGTGTTTCCCCAGATGCTTTATCTTCCATAGAAGCCATCATATCAACTTCCACTTCTTTAGTCTTTTCTGACTTATTGCTTTGTGGTGATGGATCAGGAAACTGATTAGAAATTTCCTCTAACTTCTCATAGAAAGCACTCCAATTAGCTTGAGGTGGTGATTGAACTGATGGTTCTGGCTGAGTTGCCAATGTTTCTGCAACTTGTGGCTCCTCTGGTTGATTTACCAACTTTTCTTGAACTTGTTCTTGAACTTGTGGTTCCTCTAGAGTAGGTTGTGGGTCTTGCTGTTAAATCTCCATGTCTGAAGGTTCATCCACACCAGTCTCTAAACCAGTTCCATCTTTAAAAGTCCCCATGACATCTTCATCCAATTCAAAATTGATGTCATTTCTAGAGATCCTTGTTTGATTATCAGAAGAAGGTGGTTGTTCTTCATTGTTCCTTCCATGTTCTTCAATATTCTCCCCTGTTTGGTTGCATTCAGTTGCCTTTTCTTGAGGTTTCTGAACTGTGACATTCGTCAAATTTCCATCATTTAATTATTCGTGTAGTACGAGCATTTTTACTGTTATTCGACTAGTTGTCGTCATGATCGTGTTAATTTCTTTGCTTTGCGGACAAAGCCCTTTTTAGGGAGAGCACATGTAACATCTCTATGTTTCGCGACTATTTAGTTGAATGCAATACAAGTTGTGAGCGTGTTATGATGTGCCGTACGTTTTACTTGTGCTAGTTATTAAGGTTTGATAACGTCTCGCACAATTGTCTTTTGTTTTGGGATCGTACGCTAAACGGTTTTGCTGTCGTGTTATGTCAGTCGCGTCTAAACCTAAATATATTGAACCCGAGCCGAATTTACCACTATCACAGCATGTGTATGTAACTGATTATTTAAACCTCCAATTTTATTGTCAAAGCTTGTCATACAAGTGTCCCAAATCAGTCACAAGTCTACAATACACTTACAAACTTTATAGTTATTTGCCCCACTAAAGGACAACACATTTGCCTAGTTTACCCCTTTTGGGTATGTCACAAGCAAACATTTCCAGAAATACACTAACCCTAGACTAATTATACAAGTTTATATACAAGTCCAAGGTAATGTCCAAAGTCCAAATACAAGTTATCACAAGTTATCACAGTCCAAAAATACAAACATCAAAATCTGCACAAGTCTTCTCAATACAACTCCTGGGTAGAAGTTTTGGCCCAGCCAACCTACACGTCTCGTCCGAACCTGCACAACCAAGAGTCTTCATTCTGTCCGAACCTGCAAAACCGAACGTAGCATCCCTCTTTGTGAGTCTTTTGTCCTTTCGTTTTACTTTCGAAGTCTAATTGTGCTTGTCTTTGTACGAACCTACGAATAAACGAAACCGCGGTTAGCCATTGAAACGAACTTATACTTGTAACCAAAAACTATAAATTTCTAAACTTTTAAATGCAAACATGTGTATGTTATTATCTTGCTGTCAACCAAACCGAGACCCATTTTAGACCAAACCGAGACCCGATTGAGACCAAACCAAGACTCGATTTTGAAACCAAACCGAGACCCAACTTAGAACCAAACCGAGACCATGTCCAACCAAAACAAGACTTCAATTATGAACCAACCCGAGACCCATGTTTAACCAAACCGAGACCCAATCAAGGACCAAACCGAGCACCAAAACAAATCAACCAAGTTCTTTCTGCCAAATTATTAACAATCCTTATCAACCAAATCCAAATGTATTAATCAAGCTTTCTTTTACAGAAACCCTTAACCATGCCGCGTGTATACAGAAACTCCAATCGAAACCCTAATCATGTAACATCTTTTTAAACATTTCATTTACATTGAGACATTTCAGAAACATCATATAGACACGAATAACATTCAATAATATAAAAACCCCCAATTTTCAGAAAACCCTAGATTTACTTTTATTAATTAAAATGTTAATTAAACCTAATCTAAACCCAAACCCCTTAATTAATTTAATTAAAAGTGAGTTTTACAAAAACCCCCAAATAACCGAAACCCTAATTTTTATAAATCAACTTTATATTAAAATTAGTTTGATTTTATAAATGGAAACATCAATTAATTACGTTTTAAAACTGATTTTGATGAAAACCCCCAAATATTTCAAAACCCTAATTTTGTTTACTTTCAATCCGAGAATCATATGATTTATAACAAGTATTTACCAATCAATTGAACCCACTGATATATATAATCGAAAATCAATTAAAAGCTTTTAAAAGGAATAAAGGAAATTAAACTTATCTTTGATTTGGTATTTGATTCACGAACCGCAAGGATGAACACCATCAGAAAAACCCAAACGGTTGATGTGGGGATTAACCCACATCTCGCGTGATATAAGAACCTCAAACCACCCATGTTTAATCTCATAACACAAACCGATTAGATGATAACCCTAGAAAAGGGATAAAACCAATCTAGGTTTAGAGAGAGAGAGAGTTGTGGGACGGTGGAGGAAAGATCGAGAGAGGAGAGAGAAGAGTCAACTCCAGTTATGGGGTGATGTGTGTTAAACACACACGTATACTCTTTCGTTCCTTGTTTATTCCGCCTGGTGGGCCGGGCCGGGTCTATGGACCTTGGGCCGGTTGCTGGGTGAAGGTTTTGGACCCCCAATTTGGGCCTCATAAGTTTATTTGATTTAAGTTAAAGCCCAAACGAAATTTGTTAAATTTAAGTTATGTTTGACCCGTAAAACCCGACCCGTTAATAAACCGATTTCATTTAACGTACTTTTCAGTAAAATCATATCTTTCATAAACGTATGGTTTCGTCAAGCACAATTAGGGTGTCGAGTCATTTAATCATACAAGTATTTGTATCGTAACTCGATTCTTAAATTAATTAGGTCGCGGCTAGCGTAACCGTACTCTCGAGCTATTTTATCTTCGTTCTCTTTGCTGAATTTACGAGGTGAGTTTATAGCCCCATACTTTACTATTTTCACTGCTTTTTGGGGTGAGACATTGCTTGATTTTAACGTTTGAACGCAAGTGCATTTACTGATTTATCTATTAGTCTAAGTCCCACTAAAAACCCGGTTGCTTTGGCCCGTGAATCGTGAACCGTTAATTACTTTGTGTAAGCGCGAATGTTATGGATAGATCTATCGGGATTGACGTCCCTGTCTGTCTTGTCCAACAAGGGGACAAGCGGGCACAGTTTCATTTGAATCTGATATAGGATGTCGTGGGTTTAGGCATCTAGTTTGGGCTACATTTATATGATTATACTGCCGGTATTGTTAACGCTTCGGTGTCACGAGCTTAGACTGTAATAAATACTATTGGGATGACTTTGTATCTGTTATATTGTCATCACATTTGGGAAAATCTTGTGGTTCATTAAACATTTCAAACTAACTAAACCTATGAACTCACCAACTTTATGTTGACACTTTAGCAATGTTTTTCTCAGGTATTAAGAAGGAAGATGCTAAATGAGGTCTCATGCATTGCCGTCATTTCTTTGAAACAACGATCATTTGTACCATCTAAGAAAACTATGTTTTGTAACCATATTCAGTTTATGCTTCCGCACTTTGTTGAAACAACTTATTTTATTAATTACAAGTGATCAATTTTCCGAACGTCTCATTTAGAGGTCGTTCTTTGTGACTATGTGTGTATGATAATCATGACGTCACCACTCCTTTGTCGCCATTATACTCTGATATTTTGGGAGTGTGACAGATTGGTATCAGAGCACTAGTTATAGAGAACTAGGTTGCATTAGTAATTCTAGACTATAACTGCTCTATGTTTAATCGATTATCATACAGATTGTAAGTATTAAGTATATGTAGATACATAAGTAATAAATGGGATACATGTGAATTAACAATTACGAGGTATATTTACATGGGTTACATGTGCAACAACAAAATCTGAATTATGTTATATGGGTTACATGTGGATTCAACAATGATTGCTATGTTATGATAATGTCCTTTTTATGGACTAATTTTATGAGATATTTACACACCTTTATTTTGTTTATGATTACAGCGATGTCTTCATCCGATGAGTCCACGTCTACAGGAGCGTACTACAACCGTAGTTCGCAGTCGACCATCAGTTCATCAGTAGGACTACCTAGAGGATCGCCGTCAGGATATCCGTGGTACCGGATGGTTTCAGATGATGATGTAGAGAGAGAGGTTGAGGAAGTTCGTCATTCACCGATTCGTATTCCTGACGCATCAGCTGACGATGTGCTTAGCCTAGAAGGCGGGGGAGAGGATGACATGGACACTGACGTGGTGCAGTCACCAGGTCAGGCATCAGTGACTGGAGATGAGACGGTAGAGGAGACAGAGGATGATGGGATGGAGTTTACAGATGGGGAAGGAGAGCCTATGGAGGTCACAGACACTGAGAACCCTCCTACTGCATATGCTGCTACTCCTGAGGTTTCCCTAGCACACATCTCCTCATCTTCATCTGAAGACGAAGGAGAAAGGACTGCTATTCCTGCTCCAGCACCTGGTACTCTACCTTTCTACCATGTGAGACGACGTCTTCGGGGGAGAGCTGCTCGACCACCACTTTCACCTTACAGACCCCTCATACCTTTCACTGCCACTGACAGGCATGCAGCCCGCGCACCTGCCAGTTCTGTCCCAGAGACACCATTACTACTACCACCACCAGAGACTGTACCTGCAGTGTACCAGGAGATGCTTACTGACGCTGGTATCTCTACAGGACCGAGAGCTACGACTCCTATTCCTAGGAGAGCTACATCGACGGTGGTGATGCTTGGGGCGGCAGATGGTTGTGTGACGACACGGCTGAACAGGTTGGAGGATGCCGTAGAGGCTTTAGGTGAAGAGTACAATGAAGTGCAGGATAAGTTGGAGGCACTGACGAAGAAGAGCCCAGTCAGGGATGAGACAGTGTTGACAGTATGTGTGACCCGTCTACGAGGACAGCTTCTTACTGTTCTTGACCAGATGGAATCCATGCCGAACACTCGTCTTGAGGAGATTGAGAGCCTGATGACCCGTTGGGGAGTAGAGCCATTGGTGGAGACAGGCGGACTAGAGGCACCAGTAGATGACCCTGTTGCAGACTTGGATAAGAGGTTTAGAGCCGCTTGTCATGACACCGATGTTAGGTTGAGAGATTCCCAGGCTCGTGAGCTAGTGGTTGAGAGGAGATTAGCAGAGTTGGAGAAGGAGCTTCATCAGCGCCGTGAGGGCACTAGATAGATTTATTTTGTACCATCGACCTATCCCTGTATGACCACTAAGCTTTGAAGCTTGTCTTAGCTAGTTGGTATTTTATTTTCTTTTATTATGTTATGACAAACTATGATGTATTATCAAACGATTTCATGAATGATATTATGAGTTGCAAATTGAGAGATCATTATATATTGTGTATTATATCTTGGAGCATTTCATAATTGTGTTGTGTGCCTTGCATGTTATGTCTGGCAAAAACTTATTATCCTATTACCTTGTTAGATTATGGCGCCAGTTAGAAGATCCGAAACGCAAAATCCGCCAGCCGCTACCGGTGGAATTGACACTGCCCTGTTAAGCCAAATGATAGCCGAACGAGTGGCCGAGGCACTCGCGACCGCTGAAGCAAACCGTACAGCTAGCACACAGGAGGAGACCAACCAAGGAGCTACAAATGCCATTGCACGTACTTGTACCTACAAGGAATTTCGTGCAGTTACGCAAGTAAGTTTCCGAGGTACTGAAGGAGCAGTAGGATTAACCAGATGGTTTGAGAAGCTAGAATCCCAATTTGGGATTAGTAATGTCGCTGAAGCCGACAAGGTGAAGTTTGCGTCAAGCACGTTAGTGGATGGTGCTTTGACTTGGTGGAACGTCTATGCTCGTGCAGTGACCATTGACGTTGCCCAAGCGATGCCCTGGAGTGAATTTAAAGCTATGTTCGTGAGGAAATATTGTCCCCGAAATGAAGTCAAGCAGATGGAAGTTGAGCTGTGGAACCTAAAGGTCAAGGGTACTGCTCTTACTGCTTACAATCAGCGCTTTCAGGAGCTGATTTTGTTATGTCCTGAAATGGTGCCCAACGATGACCGATTGTTGGAGCGTTACATTGAAGGACTACCTTTGAGCATCAAAGGGAATGTGACTTCATCCAAGCCGACTGATTTGCACGAGGCAATCGACATGGCTCAGAGTCTGATGTACCAAGTGGTACAGGAGTTGGGAGAAAATACTGGGGATAAAAGAAAGTGGTCTGGCAACCACTACAACAACAATACCAACAACAACAACAACCCAAGCAACTACAACCAGAACAAACGTCAAGAAGTAGCAAGAGTGTTCGCTGCTGGACAAGGAAATACTGGGAACTACGCTGGGAGACTACCTTTCTGCGGAAAATGTGGTCGACACCACGAAGGAGCATGTCCCCCTACGTGCTACAATTGTGGGAAGGCGGGACATAAGGCAAAGGAATGCCGAGCACCACCTCGTGCTACTAATCAAAGAGGACCTGGAACGCAAGGTGGCCAAGGAGCAAATGTCACTTGCTTCGGATGTGGAGAGAAAGGTCACTACAAGAACAAATGTCCGAGCGGTGGAAACCAAGGTCGTAATAACCAGATTCGAGGGAATCAAAATCAGAACCAAGGGAACCAGAAGCAGAATCAAGGGAACCGAGGAGGGAATAACCGAGCCACAACTAGTACTCCTGGAGGATTCACGGCACCTAGCAAAGTGTATCATCTCTGTGCTGAAGCTGCTGTGCAAGACAACAATGTTGTGACTGGTACGTTCCTAGTCAATAACAACTATGCTTCAGTACTATTTGATTCTGGTGCGGATAGGAGTTTTGTGTCGTCTATATTTAGTGAACGCCTAAATGTTACCCCTACTGCGTTAGACGTTAAGTATAATGTAGAATTAGCCGATGGGAAGTCAGTAACCACCGACGTTATTCTGAAAGGATGTAGTGTAAGACTACAAGGTCGTTCGTTTAGTATCGACCTACTCCCTATAGAATTGGGAAGTTTTGACGTCATCATTGGAATGGATTGGATGTCGAAGCATCACGCAGAGATTGTATGTCATGAGAAGTGTGTCCGTGTTCCTTATGGAAACGACGTACTGATCATACAAGGCGAAAGAAGTGGTGTGAAGAATGGATCAAGATTGGAAGTCATCTCATGTATCAGGACCCAAAGATACATTGAGAAGGGATGTCCGGTATTCTTGGTTCAAGTAACACAAACGGAAGGAGAAGAAGATCGCGAGAAGAAGGTGGAAGATGTACCGATCGTTAGAGACTTTCCGGACGTATTCCCAGAGGATTTACCCGGACTACCACCAGCACGGCAAGTGGAGTTTCACATCGAGCTTACACCAGGAGCCGCGCCTGTTGCTAGAGCCCCATACCGCCTAGCACCGGCCGAGATGACAGAGTTAGCTGAACAGATAAAGGAACTTTCTGACAAAGGTTTCATTAGACCAAGTTCCTCACCCTGGGGAGCGCCAGTCTTATTTGTCAAAAAGAAAGATGGATCCTTTAGAATGTGTATCGATTACCGAGAATTGAATAAGCTAACGATAAAGAACCGCTACCCATTGCCGAGGATTGACGATCTTTTCGACCAATTGCAAGGATCTAGCATATACTCGAAGATCGATTTAAGGTCAGGATATCATCAACTAAGGGTTAGAGAGGAAGACGTTCATAAAACGGCTTTTAGAACCCGGTACGGACACTACGAGTTCCAAGTTATGCCTTTTGGGTTGACAAACGCACCTGCGGTATTCATGGATCTCATGAACCGAGTTTGCAAACCATACTTGGACAAGTTTGTGATTGTATTTATCGATGACATCCTTATCTATTCTCGTAATGAAGAAGAGCACAAGGAGCATTTGAAGACCATATTAGAGCTGTTAAGGAAGGAGAAGTTATATGCAAAGTTTTCCAAATGTGAGTTTTGGATAAACACAGTGCAATTCCTTGGTCATGTGATCGACAGCAGTGGTATTCACGTTGATCCTGCTAAGATCGAGGCTGTAAAGGATTGGGCGACTCCAACAACACCCACGGAGATCCGTCAATTCTTAGGTCTTGCTGGTTACTATAGGAGATTCATTGAAGGTTTCTCTAAGATAGCTAAACCAATGACGGAATTGACTCAAAAGGATAAGAAGTTTGAGTGGAAGGAAGAGCAAGATTTGGCATTCCAGACGTTGAAGCAGATGTTGTGTGAAGCACCGATACTAGCCCTACCTGAGGGTAATGAAGACTTTGTGGTGTATTGTGATGCATCCATAAAAGGGTTAGGTGCGGTACTGATGCAAAGGACTAAGGTCATAGCTTACGCATCAAGACAACTAAAAGTGCACGAGAAAAATTACACAACTCATGACCTAGAGTTGGGAGCAGTGGTGTTTGCCTTGAAGATTTGGAGACACTACCTTTATGGTACTAAGTGTGTTGTATTCACTGACCATAAGAGTCTACAACATATTTTGAACCAAAAGGAACTCAACATGAGACAACGACGTTGGCTAGAGTTGCTCAGTGATTATGATTGCGAGATCCGTTATCACCCAGGCAAGGCAAATGTCGTGGCCGACGCTTTGAGTCGAAAGGAGAGAGTTCTTAGGGTGAAGGCTTTAGTAATGACCATTGACTTAGACCTTCCATCCTTAATTCTCAAGGCTCAGAAAGAAGCAGTCGAGGAAGAAATGCTTAAGACTGAAGATGTTGGGGGAATGATGAAGAAGTTGGAAGCACGTTCGGATGGAACGTTATGCCTTGATAATAGGAGTTGGTTACCATGCCATGGCGACCTACGATCTTTGATTATGCATGAGTCGCATAAGTCAAAGTACTCCATACATCCGGGATCTGATAAAATGTATCATGATCTGAAGATGTTGTATTGGTGGCCGAACATGAAGGCGGACATTGCTACATACGTTAGCAAGTGTTTGACTTGTGCCAAAGTCAAAGCCGAACATATGAAACCATCAGGATTATTGGTCCAACCCGAACTGCCAGAATGGAAGTGGGAAAGGATCACTATGGATTTCATTACCAAGCTACCAAAGACCGCAGCCGGATTCGACACGATTTGGGTAATCGTCGACCGACTCACCAAATCGGCTCATTTCCTACCCATCAAGGAGACTGATGGAATGGATAAGTTAGCAAGGACATACCTGGAGGAAGTAGTCACGAGGCATGGTGTGCCTGTGTCTATAATCTCCGACCGAGACAGCCGATTTACTTCGCAGTTTTGGAAGTCACTGCAGAAGGCATTGGGAACGCAGTTGGATATGAGCACTGCGTATCATCCCCAGACCGACGGTCAAAGTGAACGGACCATTCAAACCTTAGAAGATATGCTGAGAGCCTGTGTGATTGACTTTGGAAATAGATGGGATAGACACCTACCTTTGGTGGAATTCTCATATAACAATAGTTATCACACTAGCATAAAGGCAGCGCCATTCGAGGCACTGTATGGTAGGAAGTGTCGTTCACCCGTGTGTTGGGCAGAGGTCGGTGAAGCACAACTCACTGGACCTGAGATCATACACGAGACTACTGAGAAGATCTTTAAGATTAAGAGCCGTATGCAAGCCGCAAGAGATCGACAGAAGAGTTATGCTGATATGAGACGCAAACCTCTGGAATTTGAAGTTGGTGACAAAGTTATGTTGAAGGTCTCACCTTGGAAAGGTGTGATTCGCTTTGGAAAGCGTGGAAAGTTAAACCCTCGTTACATTGGACCCTTCAAGATCATAGAAAGGATTGGCCCCGTAGCCTATCGTTTGGAATTACCCTTAGAACTTAGCCGAGTGCATAATGTGTTCCACATTTGCAATCTGAAGAAATGCTTAGCCGACGAAGCACTCGTTATCCCTTTGGAGGAGATTCAGCTCGATGACAAACTCAACTTCGTAGAGGAACCCGTAGAAGTCATGGACCGTCAAGTTAAACAACTCAAGCAAAGCCGTATACCGATTGTGAAAATCCGATGGAACGCGCGTAGAGGTCCAGAATACACGTGGGAACGTGAAGATCAATTCAAGAGCAAGTATCCTCATCTTTTCGTTAACCAACCTACTACAACAACGTCTTGATTTCGTGACGAAATCTCTAAAACATGGGAATACTGTGACATTCGTCAAATTTCCATCATTTAATTATTCGTGTAGTACGAGCATTTTTACTGTTATTCGACTAGTTGTCGTCATGATCGTGTTAATTTCTTTGCTTTGCGGACAAAGCCCTTTTTAGGGAGAGCACATGTAACATCTCTATGTTTCGCGACTATTTAGTTGAATGCAATACAAGTTGTGAGCGTGTTATGATGTGCCGTACGTTTTACTTGTGCTAGTTATTAAGGTTTGATAACGTCTCGCACAATTGTCTTTTGTTTTGGGATCGTACGCTAAACGGTTTTGCTGTCGTGTTATGTCAGTCGCGTCTAAACCTAAATATATTGAACCCGAGCCGAATTTACCACTATCACAGCATGTGTATGTAACTGATTATTTAAACCTCCAATTTTATTGTCAAAGCTTGTCATACAAGTGTCCCAAATCAGTCACAAGTCTACAATACACTTACAAACTTTATAGTTATTTGCCCCACTAAAGGACAACACATTTGCCTAGTTTACCCCTTTTGGGTATGTCACAAGCAAACATTTCCAGAAATACACTAACCCTAGACTAATTATACAAGTTTATATACAAGTCCAAGGTAATGTCCAAAGTCCAAATACAAGTTATCACAAGTTATCACAGTCCAAAAATACAAACATCAAAATCTGCACAAGTCTTCTCAATACAACTCCTGGGTAGAAGTTTTGGCCCAGCCAACCTACACGTCTCGTCCGAACCTGCACAACCAAGAGTCTTCATTCTGTCCGAACCTGCAAAACCGAACGTAGCATCCCTCTTTGTGAGTCTTTTGTCCTTTCGTTTTACTTTCGAAGTCTAATTGTGCTTGTCTTTGTACGAACCTACGAATAAACGAAACCGCGGTTAGCCATTGAAACGAACTTATACTTGTAACCAAAAACTATAAATTTCTAAACTTTTAAATGCAAACATGTGTATGTTATTATCTTGCTGTCAACCAAACCGAGACCCATTTTAGACCAAACCGAGACCCGATTGAGACCAAACCAAGACTCGATTTTGAAACCAAACCGAGACCCAACTTAGAACCAAACCGAGACCATGTCCAACCAAAACAAGACTTCAATTATGAACCAACCCGAGACCCATGTTTAACCAAACCGAGACCCAATCAAGGACCAAACCGAGCAC
The DNA here is from genome assembly GCA_025667525.1 of Glebionis coronaria. NCBI lineage: Eukaryota > Viridiplantae > Streptophyta > Magnoliopsida > Asterales > Asteraceae > Glebionis > Glebionis coronaria. The sequence goes on from CM046882.1 coordinate 159,469,086, forward strand.
CAAAACAAATCAACCAAGTTCTTTCTGCCAAATTATTAACAATCCTTATCAACCAAATCCAAATGTATTAATCAAGCTTTCTTTTACAGAAACCCTTAACCATGCCGCGTGTATACAGAAACTCCAATCGAAACCCTAATCATGTAACATCTTTTTAAACATTTCATTTACATTGAGACATTTCAGAAACATCATATAGACACGAATAACATTCAATAATATAAAAACCCCCAATTTTCAGAAAACCCTAGATTTACTTTTATTAATTAAAATGTTAATTAAACCTAATCTAAACCCAAACCCCTTAATTAATTTAATTAAAAGTGAGTTTTACAAAAACCCCCAAATAACCGAAACCCTAATTTTTATAAATCAACTTTATATTAAAATTAGTTTGATTTTATAAATGGAAACATCAATTAATTACGTTTTAAAACTGATTTTGATGAAAACCCCCAAATATTTCAAAACCCTAATTTTGTTTACTTTCAATCCGAGAATCATATGATTTATAACAAGTATTTACCAATCAATTGAACCCACTGATATATATAATCGAAAATCAATTAAAAGCTTTTAAAAGGAATAAAGGAAATTAAACTTATCTTTGATTTGGTATTTGATTCACGAACCGCAAGGATGAACACCATCAGAAAAACCCAAACGGTTGATGTGGGGATTAACCCACATCTCGCGTGATATAAGAACCTCAAACCACCCATGTTTAATCTCATAACACAAACCGATTAGATGATAACCCTAGAAAAGGGATAAAACCAATCTAGGTTTAGAGAGAGAGAGAGTTGTGGGACGGTGGAGGAAAGATCGAGAGAGGAGAGAGAAGAGTCAACTCCAGTTATGGGGTGATGTGTGTTAAACACACACGTATACTCTTTCGTTCCTTGTTTATTCCGCCTGGTGGGCCGGGCCGGGTCTATGGACCTTGGGCCGGTTGCTGGGTGAAGGTTTTGGACCCCCAATTTGGGCCTCATAAGTTTATTTGATTTAAGTTAAAGCCCAAACGAAATTTGTTAAATTTAAGTTATGTTTGACCCGTAAAACCCGACCCGTTAATAAACCGATTTCATTTAACGTACTTTTCAGTAAAATCGTATCTTTCATAAACGTATGGTTTCGTCAAGCACAATTAGGGTGTCGAGTCATTTAATCATACAAGTATTTGTATCGTAACTCGATTCTTAAATTAATTAGGTCGCGGCTAGCGTAACCGTACTCTCGAGCTATTTTATCTTCGTTCTCTTTGCTGAATTTACGAGGTGAGTTTATAGCCCCATACTTTACTATTTTCACTGCTTTTTGGGGTGAGACATTGCTTGATTTTAACGTTTGAACGCAAGTGCATTTACTGATTTATCTATTAGTCTAAGTCCCACTAAAAACCCAGTTGCTTTGGCCCGTGAATCGTGAACCGTTAATTACTTTGTGTAAGCGCGAATGTTATGGATAGATCTATCGGGATTGACGTCCCTGTCTGTCTTGTCCAACAAGGGGACAAGCGGGCACAGTTTCATTTGAATCTGATATAGGATGTCGTGGGTTTAGGCATCTAGTTTGGGCTACATTTATATGATTATACTGCCGGTATTGTTAACGCTTCGGTGTCACGAGCTTAGACTGTAATAAATACTATTGGGATGACTTTGTATCTGTTATATTGTCATCACATTTGGGAAAATCTTGTGGTTCATTAAACATTTCAAACTAACTAAACCTATGAACTCACCAACTTTATGTTGACACTTTAGCAATGTTTTTCTCAGGTATTAAGAAGGAAGATGCTAAATGAGGTCTCATGCATTGCTGTCATTTCTTTGAAACAACGATCATTTGTACCATCTAAGAAAACTATGTTTTGTAACCATATTCAGTTTATGCTTCCGCACTTTGTTGAAACAACTTATTTTATTAATTACAAGTGATCAATTTTCCGAACGTCTCATTTAGAGGTCGTTCTTTGTGACTATGTGTGTATGATAATCATGACGTCACCACTCCTTTGTCGCCATTATACTCTGATATTTTGGGAGTGTGACATGAACCTTTGCTTCCTGATTGCAGATGTCTGAACAGATCTATATTGCCTCATCCAAGATGACACTTTGTTCCTTAACTTGAGTAGGCTAGCTTCCAATTCAGCAATTTTCTTGTCATGAACAAGCTGATCTTTCTGCAATACCTGTACCTATTGGGACAAACTTGTACACAAAGAAGTTAAATTTGCAACATCCACCACCTCTGGTGCTTATGCTTGTGGTGAACCACTAGCAGCAACAGAAGCAGCAGGTGTGTGGATCATCTCATTAGTGTTTGGTGGAATACCAACATTGTGAGATGAAGATTGGGAATCTTCTAGAGAGTGGGAGCTCTGGTGAGAAGGAGTTTGCTGAGAAGCACTAGCATTGCTAGGTTCCTCACCTTCTTGATTGGCAGGTTGGGCTAACATATGAGCAAACAATGGTGTTACAGTTCCTGAAAAGGCATTGCCTTGTTTGTTCAAGAAAGAGAAAGTTCTCTTTGTGAATGAAGGAACATCCCATGTATTAGTTAGTGCTGGTAGGTTAGGCATTTGGTCACTAACTAAAGCCTGAATGAATCTAGGATACATTAAAAACTTCTTAGTCCCTTCCAAATTCCTAGTCATGACTTCAAAAATTAATTTTGAAAAATTAAAAACCCTATTATTTGCTAGACAAACACCAGCAGATGCCAATGCAGCAGGTATTTGATCAAAAGATGTACTTTTTAAACTTAAACAGTGAATAATAGCATGAAAAAGCAATTTCCATTAAGGTGAAAATAATGCTTTAAAGAAAGTAAGACTTTCCCTACCACCCTATAGCCCATGGCTGCAAGGCCATAATGAATCTATGTATTATTAAGCATACTAAGTCCATTTTCATCATTAAGTCTCAAACTTGCTCTTAGCAGTACCTCAGTGACATATATATTCCTATGATTTACCTTAGCCTTAATGCAAGGTTGATCAAAACGAGTACCTAAAACAGCAGTATCCCAAAATTGTTCAACAATGGGTATATAGAAAATTGGACTTACAGTGAGTGCGAAGCGAATATGACTTCGAGAAAGGAAACCAAGCATCTCATGGAAAACAAGTGAGTCATCATTCGTAGCAAGATTCCCAAGTAAATTATGCTTAGAGATTACTTGTAAGGCAGCCATTAGTATTTTTGATGATCGAAAGATTAGAGAGAGGGTTATAGAATCAAGAGTGAAAAATAAAAGATTAGGTGAATCAATTGTGTAATTGGGGTAAGTATTTAAGTAAATAACAAACCTAAGCACGAAGAAACCGCCAAATTTACAAAAGAGACCCTTAACGGTACAACGGACATGTAGCGGTACATGGAACATAAGCGGTACTTGGTTTTGTGCTAGCGGTACTTGGAGTGAAAACGGTACCTCACAATTTTGACCAGTTCATGCTTTCCACTAAACATGTAACCTCTTTTATCTTTTTCTATAAACCTACAATAACATGAAAAACACAAAGCATAGACTATACAATAAAATTTATATAAAACTTGTACAGCTATTACCTCCCCTCAACATATGCAGGATGTTACTGGTTGAGCATACCAATGTGTGTCACCAGGAATTCAAATCTCTTTGCATCAAATGCCTTGGTCAACAAATCAGCTACATTGTTGTCTGTATGAATCTTCAAGACTTGAATAAGCTTTTTGTCATAAGAATCTCTTATAAAGTGATGTCTTATTTCAATATGCTTAGTCTTGGAGTGAAATACCGGATTCTTGACAATGCATATAGTACTTTCATTATCAATGTAAATCTTGGTGTTCATGAAATTGAACCCATAGTCCAACAATTGATTTTGAATCCAAAGTACTTGTCCACAGCAATGAGCAGCAGCTACATATTCAACTTCAGTTGTAGAAGTAGCAACGATGGTTTTCTTCTTACACTGCCATGATATAAGTCTTCTGCCTAGGAATTGACAACCTCCTGTTGTGGATTTCCTATCATGATTTGCTCCAGCATAGTCACTATCTGAGTAAGCTTCCAATTCAAAGGTGGAGTCTCTAGGATACCATAATCCTAAATTAGGTTGACTTTTAAGATATTTAAAAATCTTCTTCGCAGCATATAGATGTGACACCTTTGGATGAACTTGGAATCTTGAACATGCACACACAGCAAACATTATATCTGGTCTTGAAGCAGTAAGATACATCAATGAACCAATCATTGACCTATAGAGATGAATGTCAACATCCTCTCCATGTTTATCTTTTGATAAAGATTTATTGGCTTCAAAAGGTGTGCTTGTACTCCTTGTATCCATACATGAAAATTTCTTTAAGATTTCAGCAACATATTTATCTTGGCTGATAAATATTCCATCTTTCCTTTGTTTGACTTGTATTCCCAAAAAGAAGTTTAGTTCTCCCATAGAACTCATTTGAAATCTTCCTTTCATCAAAGCTTCAAACTCTTCACACCATGTCTTCTTGGTAGAACCAAAAATGATGTCATCAACATAGATTTGAACTAGAATAATGTCTTTGGCATTTTTCTTGATGAACATAGTTTTGTCAATGGTTCCTCTCCTATATCCATGTTCTAGCAGAAAGTTGGATAAAGTTGCATACCAGGCTCTTGGAGCTTGATGCAGACCATAAAGTGCTTTGATAACTTTGTAGACTCTATTGGAGAATTTAGGATCTACAAAACCTGGAGGTTGTGAGACATATACCTCCTCTGAAATAGTACCATATAGAAAGGTACTTTTCACATCCATTTGATAGACTATAAATCCCATATATGATGCAAAGGCCAAAAATGACCTAATGGCTTCTATCCTTGCCACTGGTGCAAAAACCTCATCATAGTCTATCCCTTCTTCCTGTCTGTAGCCTTGAGCAACAAGTCTTGCCTTGTTCCTCAAAACAACCCGTCTTTCATCCTTCTTGTTCCTGAAGACCCATCTTGTACCAATTACTCTTTTACCTGAGGGAAGATCTACAAGAATCCAAACCTTCTGTAGCTCAAATTGTGTTAATTCTTCTTGCATGGCATCCACCCAACTTTCTTCATCAAGACCCTGAGAGATATTTTTGGGCTCTGATTGAGATAAGAAACTGGCAAACAAACAATGCTGAGTATCTTTATGATTTGTTCTCTGCTGTTGTTTGACATAACTCACTAGTGCATGAGTTTCAATATTGGTTTGCAATTGTCTTCTGGTTTGTACAACAGATTTTGGATCACCAATAATCTGAGTAGCAGGATGATTGTTGTTGACTTTATGAGTGGGAATAGAACTGACTGGAATTTCAGTTTCCAAATTGTTGAAATCAGTTACTACAACCTGCACATCATAGGAAGCTTTAGAGAAGATTCCTTCAGCTAGACTGGCATATAAGTCTTCATCGTCCAATGCTTGAAAAATCTCTTCTAGCGAGTCAGCAGATCTAGCAGATTTTGACTTAGCAGTACTTGCAGATGAAGTACCGCTAGGTATAGTATGTACTGCTGAGTGTTGTGACTCAAAAGATTCTTCTCCTGAATGCTTATTAGCAGATGTATCATTCTTTTCTTGATCTTGAAGCCTCTAAAGTTCATGGGAGGCTTGATCATCATTTGATGGCATGGTTTGCTTCTTGGGAGTTGCAGACATGGGAGTAACAGTAGGCATATTTGGCACATAGATGTGAACATCTTCATCAGATGAAGAAACATCTTCTTGAGTACCTGCATTAATTGCACTTGACTCCTCACCTGCATTGTTAGTTTGACAATCTTTTTGCAAAGAGTAGTAATCCATGGAGTTAGTTAGATAATCTAAATCAACATCCAAGCATAACCTATTCCTGGAACATTGGGTTTATTTTCTAAGAAATTGACATGAGCATTTTCTTCAACTTTCTTAGTTTCCAAATTGTAAACCCTATATGCTTTACTTTGGAATGAATATCCTACAAGATATCTTGGATCAGACTTTCCATCAAACTTTCCCAAGTAATCAAGAGTATTTAGTATGGACACATGACACCCAAAACGTTTTAAATGACTTACGTTACGCTTTACATTAGTCAAAAGTTCATAAGGTGTTTTGTTTTGAGGTTTAGTTACTAGAACTCTATTTAACACATAACATGTAGTATTGATTGCTTCTACCCAAAAGGTATTTGGCAAAAGTGAATCAGCCAGCATAGTTCTAGCAGCCTCAATTAATGTCCTATTCTTCTTTTCAGCTACTCCATTCTGTTGAGGAGTTCTAGCATTACTAAATTGCCTCTTAATTCCTTTAGACCTACAGAATTCATCAAAATCAGCATTCTTAAATTCTGTTCCATTATCAGTCCTAATGGTTAAAACTTGTTTAGGGAACTGCTTTTCAACTAAAGTGATAAAATTCTTTAGTAATTCACTTGTTTCACTTTTAAGGGCTAAAAAGAAAACCCAACTGAATCTACTATAATCATCAGTTATGACTAGACAAAAGGTCTTATGGCTAATGCTTCTTATAGAAATTGGACCAAATAAATCCATATGCAAGAGATGCAAAGGTTTTGTCACAGTATTTACAGTCTTGGTCTTACAAGAGGGTCTATGTTGTTTACCTTTTTGACAAGCAGCACATGTGAAATCATTTTGAAAAGATTTGTTAGGTAGACCTCTAACCAAATTCCTTTTTACCGATCTAATAAGATTCTTAAAATTCACATGACCTAACCTTCTATGCTATAGATTTGACTCATCTAAAGAAGCCTTAGTTAGCAAACATGTAATACCACCTGTTGGAGTAATAGTATGAAGATTAAAGGTGTACATATTTTCTTGCCTGGGTACTTTAAGCAGTATTTGAGATTCCTTGGGCATCTCAAAGTCTTTAGCCAACACCAAGCAGTCTTTGTATGTGAATAGCACCTTGTTCTTGTTATCACACATTTGTGATACTGAAAAGAGATTGAACTCATTCAATTCTTTCATAAAGAAGACATCTTCAAATTCTAACTTTCCTGTGTTGATTTTCCCTTTGCCAGTGATTCTACCTTTGCTACCCCCAAAGGCTACTGGACCTCCTCTGAATTCTTCAAATTCAGCAAGAAAATCTTTGTTCCCTGTCATGTGTCTTGAGCATCCACTATCTACAATTCCTTTATCTTTTAATTCATCAATGAGATACCCCTGCACACAAATAAAACTTATTATTTTTTAACAGGGACCCAAGCCACATTTGGCTCGGATCTTGTGGGACCTACACATTTCAGAGTTTGTACTGAAGCATTCCCAATAATGCTACTTTTACTCTTATACTTCATGGTTTCATTTATGTAGTCAAATTCATAGGGTGACTCTATGTACTTTGACTTCTTTGACATAAGTATTGCCTTAGCGGTACTTGCTTTAACACATGGTATATCTCTTTTAGGAACCCACATTTGTACTGATTTGTTCTTATCCTTGCTTCTAGAATCTTTAACTTTTTCAAAAACCTTCTCAGAAGTCTTGGATAACATTGGTTTCACAGACTTTAAACCAACAGTACTTGAGTTTGGTCTAGCAGTACTTGTAGGTTTTGGCTTGCCGGTACTTGGTTTGCAAGACTTTAAGGATACAAGTCCTTGCTTCATAAGTACTTCCCTATGAACAAAACTTTTGGTAGGATTATTTTTAACATGTTTAACTACCCTTGCATTATCAAACATAGGTTTGTCATCTTTAAGTTTTTGTTTCCTATTACCATGTGCATTTTTCTCATTACAGTTTCTAACACCCCACCAAATGCTATGCATAGCGGAACTACAACATTTGGGTGCTAGGCAGTTATCATCACACACATGATATATCAAACAACTTCAAAGAGACGTTTAAGTTTTAACTTAAATTACGCATTGTTAAAAACATACATGTCTACGGTTTTCCAAACCCAAATGATACAACACAGAGTTAGCGTTTCGGTCCCCATGAATCTCAACCCCCAAAAGATACAATTTTCACAACATGTCATAAAGTTTAAAACATTCAAGTTAAATATGGGTGAAAAAACAAGTAGACGCCAAGCCACACACAACTCCCATCCAATGCATGCTCCATGCTACACTTCATCGGTTACCTAAAACACATGCTAAATTGGGTCAACAAATAATGTTGAGTGGAATTCATAGGTTTTATAAATCTCATTTTGAACATATGTGTTATAAAAATCATTCACGATCATTCATAGACTTGTCGATCAAACAATCTATTTTCAAGATTATTATAATTGTGTTTAAGCTCATGACACTAATCCGTTAACTCAATCACCCGCGTAATAATTACCGGCGTGATTAAGATGAAACCATTGCCCCTTCTAAAGGCATCAGTTGCAATTATACCTTATCTCTTATCACAAGTTATCCGTCCGCAAGGGGTACTCAACGTACTAGCCCTCGTCTCGGATAGGGTCGTCAACCCTATAGTACTACCAATTGTATAAGCGGATATTTTAAATCCACGCTAGGATTAAACAATAGTTAATAGTTCATGAATTTACGGCCTTTTGCAACTAGGTACTCAACACAATTTCTAAGGCAACATTCGGGTCCAACAATCATTCATGACATATGTTCATTTTAGAAAACTAGCATGCATTTCCCTCGCGGGTAAAACAATTTAAAACAATAGTAAGCGAGGCTATAAATTCACACCTTATATATAGAGTAGTCGACGATTCGAGTGACGATCACAGACGATGATGAGGATGCCCGGAAAAATCAACACCTAACAAACCAATAACACGTAATGAGTAATCTCATTTATAATCCTTAAGTACTGTATATATTACATACATATTAGTCAATTGTGATAATTACAACTCACACCAAAACCGAACAAATAAGTGTTACTCGTTATATACTATTCGTCTATGTTATTAACGTTATTACCCTTTTCACGTTTTTCGCCGATACTTACTAAAAGTATGGACTGTTTTACTAGACTTAAACCTTTTTATAAAAATTGGGAAAATACTAAGAAATACCTTAAGATCTGTAGAAAACACATTTTTAATCCCGTTAAAAGTATTCGCTTTTACGACCCGTTACTCAACACTTTACTAAATCTACGTTTTTCGGACTGATTTTGCACATTGACCAAGTCGGACTCATTTGACCCATTTAAAATATACCACTGACCCATTTGACACCTAAGTCTAATAATAGACTTACAAATACAGGTTTGAGACCAAAAATAAACCTTTAACTATTTACCAAACTATATCTATGGTCCCCGGGATTTGACCTAAAACCAAACATAATTTCGGATTATGTAGGTTCTCATCTCTCGATACACGATTTTCAAAACTTCATAACTTTTGACTCGTTAGGAGTCGTAAGCTCTATCTTATACCAAATCAAAGCTAAGAAGACGCTCTACAACTATATCCTAGTCTCTTGACCTGTTTACAAAATAAATTTTATGAAAACATCCCAAACATTCTGCCTAAAATTACCTATCTCAAAATCAATCCAACACTCGTTTCCAAACCAATTTATCGACACTTAACCTCAACTTAAACACTCCTAATCATGTCTAACCATACTAATCAGTCCTTAACCACCTAAATATCAAATCCATCTCAAAACCCAAACAACAAATCAAACATGCAATGGGGTTTACCCACTCAAAACATCTAAAAACAAGTAATAAACACATAAACCATGAACAAAACAACAATAACCAAGATACACCAAACACCCCCTTAATGCCGTGGGGTGTGGGAGATTAAAATCCCCCAACCAAATTGATTTTGGTTGGTTTGTTGAGTGATTATACATCCCCTATACTTGAATTAAACATGCATACACTTAATTAACATCAAAACAATTTTTGAAAAATCCATTTGATTCTTGAAAATTTTTTATGGATGCATGTTGGATTAAAGTACATGAAAACAATTGTAATGATGAAACTAGAAGTGGTCTAACATTAGCTTTAATTAAAACAAGCTAGAAAAAAAATAAGTGGTGGTGGTGTGGTTGTTTTGGCCGTCAGCCTAAAGAGAGAAAAAAGAGAGAGATGGAGAAATTTTTTTAGTGAAGTTATGTGTTGTGTGTGTTTACTTTCCCATTTTGTAATTTTTGGAGGGCCTTGTTGTGCAATAATAGCTTTCTTTTGGCCTTAAGTGAAAACGACCTCAAAAGTTTACGGGAATGACCCACTAGTCACTTTGGAAAATTTTACGGGAGTCGGGGATCATCCCGAACACTCCAAAATAGTTTTTGGACAATTTAAATGTACCCGGAAAGCAATAAAAACTCACCCGACTCAACTTAACACGAACCGAAAGTAAAATCCTCGAAAAATTATAATATCGATAAAACGACAATAAACATAGAAATTTGGGCATCCATCGGGATCGTAGTCGTCATCGTTCTTCTTAAATCGTCAATCGTCAAAATTATGATCTCAAATATCGGTTTCAACCAAAATGATAAAATATATAGTAAATAAAATTTAATAAAAATTTCAAAAATAAGCGTAATTTAGGGTAAGGTAAGTGACCTCGGTTATAGGGTATTACATCCACCCCTCCTTAAAGAGAGCGACGTCCCGACGCTCGCCTCTTCTTATACTCACATTTCGTGCCGCTGGAACAGATGAGGATACCTTTCCTTGAAAAAGTCCTCACGTTCCCAAGTGTATTCCGGTCCACGCCTTGAATTCCATCGAACCTTCACAATGGGAATTCTACTATGCTTCAGCCTCTTGACCTCTCGGTCCATAATTTCCACGGGTTCTTCCACGAAATGCATTTTATCGTCCAGTTGAATGTCGTCCAGAGGAATCACCAATTCCTTATCTGCCAAACTCTTCTTCAGATTTGATACGTGAAACGTGTCGTGAATAGCACTAAGCTCGTTCGACAACTCTAACTTATACGCTACCGGTCCAATTCGTTTAACAATCTTAAATGGTCCAATATACCTCGGACTCAACTTTCCTTTCTTCCCAAAACGAATCACACCCTTCCATGGCGAAACCTTAAGCATAACCATATCTCCGACCTTAAATTCCAACGGTTTTCTTCTATTATCGGCATAACTCTTATGTCGGCTTCTTGCAGCAAGTAGTCGGTTCTTGATTTGCACAATCTTCTCTGTCGTCTCCAAAACCATTTCGGGTCCAGTCAACTGACTTTCTCCTACTTCACTCCAACACACAGGTGATCTACACTTCCTTCCATACAATGCTTCGAATGGTGCAGCCTTGATGCTCGCATGATAACTATTATTGTTCGAAAACTCCACTAAAGGCAAGTGGTGTTCCCAACTTCCTCCAAAATCAATCACGCATGCTCGGAGCATGTCCTCCATCGTCTGAATAGTTCGTTCACTTTGGCCATCAGTCTCCGGGTGATAGGCCATGCTCAAACTCAATTCAGTGCCCATCGCACGTTGAAGTGATTTCCAAAATTCCGAAGTAAACCTACTATCGCGATCCGAAATGATCGATAAAGGTACTCCATGTCTGCAAACAATCTCCTTCACGTACACACTGGCTAGTTTCTCCATGCTGTCCGTCTTCTTTATAGGTAAGAAGTGAGCTGATTTCGTCAATCTATCCACTATTACCCAAATCATATCGCATCCACTAGGAGTTCTGGGTAAACCCGTCATGAAATCCATAGCGATCCTCTCCCATTTCCATTTTGGGATCTCTGGTTGTACCAACAGCCCAGACGGCTTCTTATGTTCGGCTTTAACCTTCGCACAAGTCAAACACTTACTAACGTAACGAGCAATATCCGCCTTTATATTCGGCCACCAATAGACTTTCTTCAGGTCATGATACATCTTATCCAATCCAGGATGTATCGAGTACTTCGACTTATGAGACTCGTTCATCACCAAATCTCGTACTCCAGGCATTCCTTCCTCGGATGGACACAACGGTAACCAAATCCGATTCTCGAAATATCTCAACCCGTCTGACCTTACCACAAAAAGAGGTTTCAACAGTCTTCCCAAGTTCTCAGCACCAACATTCTCTTTCATTAATCCCTTATCTTGAGCCTTCAGTATTGTTTCGGTTAAATCAACACCCTCAGTCATTACTAGCGCTCTGACTCTCAAAGGTTTCTCTCTGTCCTTTCTACTAAGTGCATCTGCTACAACGTTCGCCTTGCCAGGATGGTAGCGAATCTCACAGTCATAGTCACTCAGTAATTCTACCCATCGCCTCTATCTCATGTTCAACTCCTTTTGGTCTAAAATGTGCTGTAAACTCTTGTGGTCAGTGAATAAAACACACTTCGTCCCATACAAGTAATGTCTCCACAATTTTAGCGCAAAAACCACAGCTCCTAATTCCAAATCATGCGTCGTGTAGTTTTCTTCATTCTTCCTCAATTGTCTCGATGCGTAAGCAATCACCTTCTCACGCTGCATCAACACAGCTCCATAACCCTTACGAGATGCGTCACAATACACTACAAAGTCTTCGGTTCCTTCTGGTAATGACAATATCGATGCAGAACATAACTTGTCCTTGAGTGTTTTGAAAGCGAATTCTTCCTCATCTCCCCATTCATACACCCTATTCTTCTCTGTAAGCTTTGTCAATGGCTTCGCAATCAACGAAAATCCTTCAATGAATCTCCGATAATACCCAGCCAAACCAAGGAATTGTCGAACTTCAGTCGTCGTTGTCGGTGCCGACCATTTCCTGATTGCTTCGACTTTGGCAGGATCCACGCGACTCCTTTGCTATGAATTACGTGTCCAAGGAATTGCATAGACTCTAACCAAAACTTACACATCGAGAACTTCGCATACAGCTTCTCTTTCTTCAGCGGATCCAATATCTTTCTCAGGTGCTTCTCGTGCTCTTCCTTACTCTTAGAGTAAATAAGAATATCATCGATGAAAACAATGACAAACTTATCTAGATACGGCTTGCATACTCGATTCAGAAGGTCCATGAATACTACAAGCGCGTTCGTTAGCCCAAAAGGCATCACTCGAAATTCGAAGTGTCCATACCGCGTACGAAAGGCAGTTATAAGGATATCCTCCTCTCTCACACGCAGTTGATGATACCCTGACCTCAAGTCGATCTTTGAGTATACACAGGAACCTTGCAATTGATCAAACAAATCGTCAATCCTCGGCAATGGATACCAATTCTTAACCGTCAGCTTGTTGAGCTCTCTATAGTCGATACACATCCGAAATGACCCATCTTTCTTCTTCACAAACAACACTGGCGCTCCCCATGGTGATGAGCTCGGTCGAATAAATCCCTTATCCATCAACTCCTTCAATTGATCCGATAATTCCTTTAATTCTGATGGTGCTAATCAATAGGGTGCACGAGCAACTGGTGCAGCTCTCGGTATCAAATCGATTCAAAATTCGACTTCACGGGTGGGTGGTAAACCCGGCAACTCGTCTGGAAAAACTTCTGGATATTCGCGAATTACAGGTACCTCTTCTAACTTCGCCTCTAAGTCACCATCACTAGAAACTTGTGCCAAAAACACATCACATCCATCTTCTACATATCTCATCATTTTCAAGCAAGATATCACTTTCAAACGAGAAGTGCATTCATCTCCCTTCACAGTCAAAACTCTATTCCTCAACAGGATCTGGACTAATCTTTCTCCACAGACGATCACGGCACTATGCGCCATCAGCCAATCCATTCCAACGATCACATCGAACGATCCTAGCTCTATGGGCATTAAGTCGATATCAAAAGCGTAATTTCCAAACTTCAAGGTACACCCTTTTAGTATAGAATTTGTACTAACGATCTTCCCAGCGGCTAATTCCACGTTAAAACTAGTCGTTAACAATACCGGTTCTCTATCGATATGACGACTAAACTTAACATCTACGAAGCTCTTGTCGGAACCAGAATCAAACAATATAATAGAATAACAAGCGTCTAGCAGAAACGTACTGGTAACCATGTTAGGGCCTTGTGGTTTATCAGCAGTCCCTACTCGATACACAGCAGCAACATTATTTCCTCCTTGCCTGTTTCCAGCCTTCGGGCAATTCCCCTGCTCATGCCCTCTTTCTCCACATCCGAAGCAAACCATCATCTTCGTGGTATTTGCCCCAGTAGCTACCCCTTTAGCTCGGCAATCTGACATTCTATGACCCGCTTTTCCGCACTTACCACACGCAGGTGGGCAATTCCCAACATGGTACAAATTACATCGACCACAGTGGGGATTCACCTTCGCTCCTCTAGGGTTAGTGACAGCCCTCATCCCATCATTTCTTCTCTGGTTGAACTGATGATTGCGGTTCTGACCTTGGTTGTTACGGTTTCCTCCATGACTTTGACCTTGGGATTGATTACTCTGAGCTGCCTCCCACTTTCTTTTGTTTCCTTCGGCAATGAAGTCCTTCTTATCTTTTAGTTTGACATCCATTAGCGTGTGAGCCATTTGGACTGCTTCATCGAATGACCCAGGCTTAGATGAAGTTGTCTCACCCTTGATATTACTTGACAAACCCTTGATGTACTGCTTCATTTTCTTGTTATCATCAGCAAAGGCATCGGGACAAAAAAAGCTCAATTCATTAAACCTCCTGGTATACGCTGTAATATCATTGTTCTTCAAAGTCAAATGCCTTAAATCATCTTCCAGTTGACCCAGATCCTCTTCGGGACAGAAATTTTTGGTCAAAAGAACCTTAGTAGCAGTCCAAGTCCTCGCATTTACTACCGCTAATCCAACAGTGGCTACTTGATTGTTCCACCAACTCAAGGCGTCATCAAGAAAAGTGGCAGCTGCAAACTTGACTTTATTTGCCTCTGAACATCCGCTAATCTCAAAAGTACTTTCGATCTTCTCTAACCACCTTCGGAGTTCTAGGGCTCCGCCAGTTCCACGAAACTGCGTGGGACCGCATTTCATAAAACCAGCATAAGTACACTCCCTCGGGGCTTGCTGTCTTCCTGCATTTCCACCTTGATCTGGGTTTCGGTTTGCACGATCCGCTTCGAGTACATTTGCAATTGCTTCTTGAATCATTGTGTTCACACGGTTAGCCGTTAGCTTTGGAGGCATGGTGAGTTCTCAAGTACACCTCTATGCAAAGACAGGGAAAATAGAAAAACAATGTAAGTATACACATCAAGATTAAGATGGATTTCTCTTTCAAGACATAATATAAGTACAACGACACATCACTACAAAGTTACTAGTATTCATCAATTCACATCACAAAAGAGCAAATTAAAGACATATCATAGATTATGAAAGGTAAACATGGATTGTATTGATAAATCAACCAAAATTGTGACAAGTAATGCCACTACAACCATACACCATAAAACTTAAGTCATCAAGTTTTTCGTCACAATACCATCATACAAAAGTCTAAAATATTTCGATTACAACGATCAAAGATAAAATAAAATACAAGCAACTAGTCATGTGGTGATCCACACGACCTCTTGGATGGCGGTTCATCTTCATCCTCCTCGGGCTCTTCATCACTGTCTTCCTCGTCCTCTTCGTCCATCTTCCTCTTTCCTTTATCATTCGGCCCACACTCAATCGCCTTCTTCGTCCCAGAAGTAGATCCACACTCTACTGCTACCTGATTCCCTACAGTGATACACACACCTCTGGCAGGTGGCTGGACCATAAAATCATTAGCCTCCATTTCCAAGTCATCTACAAATCTCCAATCTGGTGGCAGGGATGCTCTAACTCAATGCTCCCAACTTTGCATCCTAGTCAACCTCGCCTGATCCTCCCTAACTTGCTCAAGAATATCACTCAGGTTTGCTATCATTGATCTCAAACTGTTAATATCACCCTTATTTTTTACTCCATCAAATTCAATCCTTGCAGTTCTTGCCAACAACCTCTGATGTGCCCTCTCATTCTCGTCGAACTTTATGATTACTCTAGTTTCCACTACGTATCGTTCGTATATCGATCCATCCAATCTTATCACAACAAGCGGAACGTCACGATAAGCTCTTGGTCCAGGGCAGATAACTCTTGCGATGTCCTGATGAAGAGAATTTGTGCTTGCTGCAGCGCCAGAACTTCTAGGGAAACATGGCATACCAATCAGATGAGAAACACGAGTAGGCCTGGGGAAGGTAGTTCTCCTTTGGTCGGGGTCCTGGGCTTGCACATTGTTCGTCTCTGCCTGTCCTTCAACAACTGTTCCAACATTTCCCCTTCGTGTCCTACGACATATTCGTCTCCATTTCCGTTAGGCGGTACCTCGGCCATTCCTGCAATAACAGAGAATTTTGGAGGGTACGTAAGATTACTATTCAATATTTATAAATACATGCATGCAAATGCAATGCAAAGGTGGTACACATGCCCAAAATGCGATAATATGATGCTCATGCATATGTAATACAAGAATTACGGTATCGAGTACTCCACGTACAATTCCAACGTTTACATATAATAGTTCAATATCTACGTAATAAATACCCACATATATTACTTCAACTCAAAGGTATACATCAATACAATAAATATAAAAATAAACCTTACCGGAGCCATGCAGGATAGTTGTGTGCTTGGACAATTTCTTACGACACCAAAAGTTATAGCTTAGGAATTTTCAAAACGACCTAGTTCTCTATAACTCATGGCTCTGATTACCAATCTCTAACACCCCACCAAATGCTATGCGCAACGGAACTACAACATTTGGGTGCTAGGCAGTTATCATCGCACACAAGATATATCAAACGACTTCAAAGAGACGTAAAAGTTTTAACTTAAATTACGCATTGTTAAAAACATACATGTCTACGGTTTTCCAAACCCAAATGATACAACAAGAGTTAGCGTTTCGGTCCCCATGAATCTCAACCCCCAAAAGATACAATTTTCAAAACATGTCATAAAGTTTAAAACATTCAAGTTAAATATGGGTGGAAAAACAAGTAGACGCCAAGCCACACACAACTCCCATCCAATGCATGCTCCATGCTACACTTCATCGGTTACCTGAAACACATGCTAAATTGGGTCAACAAATAATGTTGAGTGGAATTCATAGGTTTTATAAATCTCATTTTGAACATATGTGTTATAAAAATCATTCACGATCATTCATAGACTTGTCGATCAAACAATCTATTTTCAAGGTTATTACAATTGTGTTTAAGCTCATGACACTAATCCGTTAACTCAATCACCCGCGTAATAATTACCGGCGTGATTAAGATGAAACCATTGCCCCTTCTAAAGGCATCAGTTGCAATTATACCTTATCTCTTATCACAAGTTATCCGTCCGCAGGGGGTACTCAACGTACTAGCCCTCGTCTCGGATAGGGTCGTCAACCCCATAGTACTACCAATTGTATAAGCGGCTATTTTCAATCCACGCTAGGATTAAACAATAGTTAATAGTTCATGAATTTAGGGCCTTTTGCAACTAGGTACTCAACACAATTTATAAGGCAACATTCGGGTCCAACAGTCATTCATGACATATGTTCATTTTAGAAAACTAGCATGCATTTCTCTTGTAACACCCCATTTTGATAAATGGAATGTCACGCGTGATTATGGCGTGTCATCAAAGCATGCAAGGTGATATGTAGTAAAACATACATGACCATAGGGAAAACCGGAATCAAACATCGGTTCCCAAACATAAGCCCGAAACATAAATAAAGGAAATGAACTGAATAAAGACTAAACAAGCATAACTATATGAAGGCAAAAAGGAAAAGAAGTCTCTGGCAGCTTCCATCCTATGTGCGTCCTCCAAATGCTCGAGTCTTGGGTACCTGCCGTTTTGGGACATGGAAAGGAAAGTAACGGCTGAGCAAGACGCTCAGTGCACGGATGTACAATAAAGCATGAAATAGGATAAGCATGTAACATATAACAGTGGAAGACTAAGTTCTGAGTAACTGGTAAAGTATCAAGAAAACTGGTTTTATAGTTTGAAAAGCCTTATGTTTATCTTGTGAAAACTGTTTTAACATAAATATACCATAGCCCATATAGGTCATGAAAAGGTCACGTGCATGAATACTTGGAGGGGTGACCTCATCATGCTGATTAGAGGGGATGCCTCTAATTAATATACTGGTTTGGGTAGGAGGGATCAACTCCTTGTGAAGGGTGCAAGGCACACACCACATTCACCATGATAAACTGAATAAAACATGTAACTAGGATGCACCCATACGCCCCACCTGATATAATAATATGGCCAAACTGAAAAGGGACGCCACGAGCAATCACTCCGCCGTGGGGAAGTCATAACATCGGTGCCTCCAATGCTATGGTTATGGTACCTCCATAACTAGGTGAAATTGGTCATGCTTGTATATGGCTATAGTTTATGCTAAATTAACATAAGCAGTTCAAAACAATAAAACAAATGCTGGGAAAACAGTTGGCTGCATACGGGGAAATCCTAATAAGGAAAGAATGTCCATACTGAAAGGACGGGAATCCGTACCTCAAGTCCAGTGAATGAACGGAAGAAAGACTCCTACTTCTGGATCACTAACGCTACATGAATACACACGTGTATAAGTATCGTTTCACTGATTACGTACTGGGTTTTGTGTCTCATTTTAGCTGATTTGGTATGTTTTAGGTCATGGTTCACTGTTTAAAGCCTTAAACTGTGTTTATCTGGTATTCTGATTAATCTGATTAAGTATTACTGGTGTTTCATGTATTATCATACTTACTGTGTAATAATAAGTAACTTTCCAAAAATAGCAGGTTTCCAAAAATAGAAAGTTTCCAAAAATAGAAAGTTTCCAAAAATAGAAAGTTTCCAAAAATAGAAAGTTACCAAAAATAGAAAGTTTCCAAAAATAGAAAGTTTCCAAAAATAGAAAGTTTCCAAAAATAGAAAGTTTCCAAAAATAGAAAGTTTCCAAAAATAGAAAGTTTCCAAAAATAGAATTTACTGCCTAAAATAGATTAGTTTCTAAAAATAGAAAGTTTCCAAAAATAGATCAGCTGCCTTAATTAAATAAGTTTCCATATATAGAATTTACTGCCTAAAATAGATTAGCTGCCTGAAGTAGATTTATTTCCATATATAGAAGGTTTCCATAATTAGGTTAGTTGCCTTATTTAATTAAGTTTCTATAAATAGAAGTTTCCATAATTAGAATTAAGCTGATTACATAAGCTAACATATAAGTCTAAGTGTTTAAGCTTATTTCTTAAGTCATATGATATAGTGTATAGTTTAATTATTATTTCATGTATTTTAATTAAACTATAGGTTAAGCATTTTAATTAAAGTATAACATGTATAATTAAAATGAAATGAAAATACTTAGGTTAAAATGTGTATTATTATTAATAATAATATAACCTAAGTCATGTCTAAATTAATTAATTATAGGCATGTTTTAATAATTAATTAATTATAACTTATAACATACAAATACTTAGGTTAAATTAATGTCATGTTAAACTAATAATTAAAATAACCTAAGTCATGATTTAATTAATATTTCATGTTATTAATTAATTATATCCTAAGTTCATGATTCATAAAAATTAACATGTAACATAGATCATGATTTAACCAACGAACCATGAATCGGGCATAAATTCGACACCGTACCCCGAGCCAAACCCGGGGCACGTGTGCCTCCTTGCTGCCGTGGGTCCCACATGAGCCAACCAAGACCAAAAATGGTCTTGGTGGTGGCGGCAATAGCAAACCAAACCCCCCTCGGGTTTGTTTGCTAGGCGGCCAAAACTAACACCCCTTTTAAATCATTCTTTGATTTTATTTAATACCAAAACATGTTAGATCAATGATTAATTACCATGTTTTAATAAGAAAAATAATAACATGTTCATGAAAATAATCAAAGATTAAAAGAATTAAAAAGAATTAAAAAGAAGGGTTAGAAAGGTATACCACTATGTAGCTTGGAAAAAGGGTGAACAAACACTGATTACACAATAGTTCTTGAGATCAAAATCAAACAAATCACCCCCTATGGTGGTGTTTATGTGGCGGCACAAAGAGGAGAAAAAGGAGAGGAGAAAACTCTTTTAGGGTTTTTGTTTATTTTCTTGTAAAATGAAAAGTGAAAACATGTTTTACTCTTTACCCCCCTTAACTTGTAAAAGTCCATGGGCTAAGCCCATTTCTTGTATTGTGCCGTGGGTATGGGGGCCCCACATGGGGTACCCGTACCTTTCTCGTGTCCCGATGTTTCGTGTTCGTTCGTGGTAAACGTGCTCGTGTTTAAAGTGTTTCTGTTTAATCTAACGTGTCGTTTATCGTAAACTTAACGCTCGTAAATATATTATAAGTATTTACGTAATTATTTTAGTTAGTATTTTAAATGGTGATCATGATTTAATTATGTTCACGTGATATATTATTATTAACTGTTTATCATGAGTTCGTACGTAATCGATACTTGTTATGTCATACACGTATGCACTTGCTTGATTATTAGCACATGAATGTGATCAATACTACATGAGGTAAGTTTTAATCTAGAACGTACGATCTTAAGGGCACTATTCATGGTAAAAGCATGCGGGTTTTACAATTCTTCCCCCCTAAAAAGAATAATTCGTCCCCGAATTATAGATAAAGTAACTGGAAGCGAAACATACCCGAATCAAACTGGAAAGGTATGCAAAATAACGGAAATGAAGGTGACATGGTAGAAGGGAACGTGGAACATGACATGTCTTGAAAAGACATGGAACGTGACGTGACTGAAAGGACATATCTAATCGATAAGAGAAAAATGGATAAGAAGTCCGGATGAACTTGTCCGTTTCCAAGTGGCCTCCCTCTTGGAACGGTTCCTTCAGAAGATCCTGACACTAATGATAAATCTTGGTCCTCCTGACCTTGACTTGGAATACGTAGAAATTCTTGGTTATCAACGGAAGGTAGATCCCCTAAATTCGATCGAGGAAAAAGAGTTAACGTGCAAGGGTACTGAAACGTTACGATGCAAGGCCATCTGACTTAACTGATAATTTGAAACGATGCGCGAGACATAAAGAAACGTAGTACGTGAAACATTTTGAACGTGATACGTGAAAAAATTTTGAACGTGCTACGTGGAGATATGGCGAGTGTAGTATGAGTAAACATATCGTGATCCATGATACGTGTAACATATTTTGATCATGATATGAGGAACGTGGAATGAACATGACATGTGAGACATATCGTGATCATAGAATATAATGGCGGTAACGCCAAACGCTACAAGGTGAGACGTGGAATATGACGTGAAACGTCTATCTGATGATGGAGGGTTATACTAAACTTGGGTCTGGTCTCACAAGTTCTTGCAACCTTCCCAGAATGAGAAAAGAAATGAACGTAAAATCGTAAGCCAAAATACGATCATGAACGTGAATAGTGTCATGAACGTGAGCGCGAAAGCAAGTCGTAGAATTATAATGAAGACGTAAAGTAAGTTAGGAGTACAATTACGAATCTTTGTCTGACCGATAGCTGAGGGACTGTCAAGTGATCGGATGAGCCTTGGCTGGAACATGTTTGTTCAATCTGTTGGTTCTGAAATCCGTACGGATGTAAGGATTCTGCAGACTTGATCAAACTGTTGACAATAACCCAGATAGCATCATGCTTCTTCTGAGTTTGCTGAAATCTGGTAACTAAAATCCATGGAGATCTTGTCCCTTTTCGATTCACAATTTCATATGATGAAAATATACCCGTCTGTTGGTGTCCTATCTTAGCCTGTTTGTATAACAGGTATGAAGATATGAACGTAACTGTATCCTGCTTCGTAGAAACTTGATACATGGAAGGTTGCGAAACTCTGAGTCTTTGAATTAGACTTCTCCTAGCGTAGGATTTCCTAGAACACCTAATGTAGTGTAGGGTTCTCTCCTTTACGCATAAGCTGAGTCATGGTAAGATTAACCATAGAAACCCATGTGATTCAGCGTGTCACTGTTATGAAACAGAATTGATATTGGAAAATTTTCTAGGGTAAAATTTCTCTTGGCATAAAATTTGTAACATAGTGCAGATATGGTCCTCCTGTTCTTCTCTGGGCTTACAGGAAATCAGGTTATCCTCAATGAAAACGCTGATAAAATTGTTTAGGAGTTCATGGAAACTCAATTTATTAAGTCCATAATGCGGTTGGAGCATTGATGAGACTAATTCAAAATCATAAATTTAGCGTGACCGAGTCGTGTACGAATAGCAGTCATGGACATGTCCTGCTCTTTTACTCGTCACTGTTGGCAGCATGATCATGAGTTCGATCTTGGAAGAGTGATTAACACTATACGGTTGATTGGACATGTCGTCAATACGTGGAGGAGAATAACGGTCATGAATGGTGATTTGTTTAAGTCAACGGTAGTCGACACATAATCTCATGGTACCATCCTTCTCCTTGTAGGTTCTGCTAGAATGTATAGGAAGACTTTAGAATAATCAACTGGCTTTGTGTAAAAGAGTTAAGTGGTTGTGTCCTACTGACAGCTAGAAAATTTTAGCGACCATGGCTAACAATGTACATGCTTGTAAGCGTAGAAAATTTGCACAGATATTCCGATGGAAAATCAAGCTGAAGTATTCAGGAGCCTGAACATTACTGTACATAATTATGAATCGTAGCATGGTGTGCTGTTCATAGTCCATAATTAAGATAAAAAAAAAAAATTCATCTCGTGTCTGTCCAAGGAAAATGCGTTAGCAGCTTGGATCTCATCATTAAGATGACGGAAAATCTTTGTATACGTGGGAATACGAACGGCGTCCTTCATGGTCAGGAATATATGAACTATGGTGAAAGAAATGAAAGTGACATCGGCAACATGACAGTTCTCACTGATGCGCTGATAATGGTATTAAAATTCTTGTGGCCTGATTTATACCTGGCACAACAAATAGATGTACCCTTGGAGGGTACCCTGAATTTCTTAGAAATGTTCCATAATTAGACGTGAGTCATGTGTCTTGACTCGTGTCTTGAGAAATGTGAGCGTGACATATGCCTTGACTGGTATCTTGACATGTGTCCTCAGAAAGTATACGTGAGACATGTGTCTTGACTGATGTCTTGACATGTGTCTCGAGATGTGAAACAATTAGAACTACAAATATTAGGTTAATATGCCAGAATTGGTGGGTCGGTTGGACTACTGATCATTTGTATGTCTGATCACGTCCGCGGCCAGAGCCTCGGTTGCGATTTCTAGGATATTTTCTGTCATGGTAGTGGTTACTATCGTCTTGTCTGTAGGTTCCATGACGGTCATTCTCATGACCGTGACTCCTGTAACTATTTAGCTGAGTGGCTGGCTGGTACTGGTTTGCACTCATATGGCTGAAATGACAGCCGAACGACGTGTGACATGTAACTATGAATTTAGGACAATGATTGATGGGAATTGTCTGATGGTGAAGCATCTTCTCGTCCAATTTCTTTGCTCCGACGCCTTTGTCTTCGTCTTTTAGAATTTCCAGGTTGTGAACAGCATCAGCATCAGCATCTCGTAGCGTCTCCCAACATCAGCAGCATCAACCTTCAGTGACATCTCCAAGCTATGAGCGGCATCGACAATCTTGTAGAATATCAGTAAGTGAACATACGCCTGAGATGATTTAGAATCGACTAGCGAATACTCGTGAAGTATTGCAAGTGGAATACACATGGAATAAGGTACATGTAATACACATGAAATACGGTACGTGGAGTACACATGGAATACACATGAAATGATCGGTATGGGCTCGATCATTTGTCCTGATTTAAGGAAAGTAAACCGGTTGAACGGTTAGGAAAACCATCATGATAACCTGGCAGTATTAGCATAGACATCATTCTGGTTGCATAGAGAAACGATAAAGTGTGGTTACACAAAATTCAACGATGATTTGCCTGACAGCATGATCAATGAAAACCAACCATGACTATCATGAAAGCATGACTAGAGAAATCTAACAATGTCTTGCAGGACAACGTAATAACAAAAGAGGCATGAAACATAATCAACATGAAGACGGAATTATCATGAGGAAACATGAAACCATCTATTACGAAGAAGTGTATAACATAATCAGCATGAAACTGAAGTTAACCATGACAGTATGAAGGCATACTTGACATAAAACATAATAACTTATGATGGGACATGAAAAATTTTTATGCCAATTTAAATCATGAGAAAAATTTTATGCAAGAAAAACAGTGCATGAATGCGTAATGTAGTTTATAAAACCTTTATATGTGCGAGGGAACGCCTATGGGTCGGTTCCAAAACAAAAGACATGGCGAGGGGACGCCTATGGGTCGGTCCCAAAGTTAAAAGTTTCGATAAAAGCACATGCGACTAAATAGGGCCAGTCCTGTACCAACCATTACTTAGTCAAAATTCCTGTAACAGATGACATATGATATAAATGCATGAATGCATGAAACATAATAATTAAAAGTCATTGTCAAAACTTAACAGAAAAATTTTTATGTGAAAATTATGAACTACTGGGGTCAGTCCACATCGTCACAGTTCACGAGGAACATCATGCATAGACAATGACACATAACTAAGTATGGATGACGGTTGTTCATTCCATATTAGTAATACGATACTGGTGAAAACATCATGGTGAAAACAACAAGGTGCTGAAAACGTCATGGCTAAAACAAAAAGGTGCTGAAAACGTAATGGTTGAAACAACAACGCGCTGAAACATCAATACGTGGAATAACAAACGTTGGCTTAGGAAGCTCCTGGTGACTACCCACTAGTCACAGGTCGAGTTTTAGAGCCTACAGGTCGAAGCCTTGGCTCTGATACCATAATTGTAACACCCCATTTTGATAAATGGAATGTCACGCGTGATTATGGCGTGTCATCAAAGCATGCAAGGTGATATGTAGTAAAACATACATGACCATAGGGAAAACCGGAATCAAACATCGGTTCCCAAACATAAGCCCGAAACATAAATAAAGGAAATGAACTGAATAAAGACTAAACAAGCATAACTATATGAAGGCAAAAAGGAAAAGAAGTCTCTGGCAGCTTCCATCCTATGTGCGTCCTCCAAATGCTCGAGTCTTGGGTACCTGCCGTTTTGGGACATGGAAAGGAAAGTAACGGCTGAGCAAGACGCTCAGTGCACGGATGTACAATAAAGCATGAAATAGGATAAGCATGTAACATATAACAGCGGAAGACTAAGTTCTGAGTAACTGGTAAAGTATCAAGAAAACTGGTTTTATAGTTTGAAAAGCCTTATGTTTATCTTGTGAAAACTGTTTTAACATAAATATACCATAGCCCATATAGGTCATGAAAAGGTCACGTGCATGAATACTTGGAGGGGTGACCTCATCATGCTGATTAGAGGGGATGCCTCTAATTAATATACTGGTTTGGGTAGGAGGGATCAACTCCTTGTGAAGGGTGCAAGGCACACACCACATTCACCATGATAAACTGAATAAAACATGTAACTAGGATGCACCCATACGCCCCACCTGATATAATAATATGGCCAAACTGAAAAGGGACGCCACGAGCAATCACTCCGCCGTGGGGAAGTCATAACATCGGTGCCTCCAATGCTATGGTTATGGTACCTCCATAACTAGGTGAAACTGGTCATGCTTGTATATGGCTATAGTTTATGCTAAATTAACATAAGCAGTTCAAAACAATAAAACAAATGCTGGGGAAAACAGTTGGCTGCATACGGGGAAATCCTAATAAGGAAAGAATGTCCATACTGAAAGGACGGGAATCCGTACCTCAAGTCCAGTGAATGAACGGAAGAAAGACTCCTACTTCTGGATCACTAACGCTACATGAATACACACGTGTATAAGTATCGTTTCACTGATTACGTACTGGGTTTTGTGTCTCATTTTAGCTGATTTGGTATGTTTTAGGTCATGGTTCACTGTTTAAAGCCTTAAACTGTGTTTATCTGGTATTCTGATTAATCTGATTAAGTATTACTGGTGTTTCATGTATTATCATACTTACTTTGTAATAATAAGTAACTTTCCAAAAATAGCAGGTTTCCAAAAATAGAAAGTTTCCAAAAATAGAAAGTTTCCAAAAATAGAAAGTTTCCAAAAATAGAAAGTTACCAAAAATAGAAAGTTTCCAAAAATAGAAAGTTTCCAAAAATAGAAAGTTTCCAAAAATAGAATTTACTGCCTAAAATAGATTAGTTTCTAAAAATAGAAAGTTTCCAAAAATAGATCAGCTGCCTTAATTAAATAAGTTTCCATATATAGAATTTACTGCCTAAAATAGATTAGCTGCCTGAAGTAGATTTATTTCCATATATAGAAGGTTTCCATAATTAGGTTAGTTGCCTTATTTAATTAAGTTTCTATAAATAGAAGTTTCCATAATTAGAATTAAGCTGATTACATAAGCTAACATATAAGTCTAAGTGTTTAAGCTTATTTCTTAAGTCATATGATATAGTGTATAGTTTAATTATTATTTCATGTATTTTAATTAAACTATAGGTTAAGCATTTTAATTAAAGTATAACATGTATAATTAAAATGAAATGAAAATACTTAGGTTAAAATGTGTATTATTATTAATAATAATATAACCTAAGTCATGTCTAAATTAATTAATTATAGGCATGTTTTAATAATTAATTAATTATAACTTATAACATACAAATACTTAGGTTAAATTAATGTCATGTTAAACTAATAATTAAAATAACCTAAGTCATGATTTAATTAATATTTCATGTTATTAATTAATTATATCCTAAGTTCATGATTCATAAAAATTAACATGTAACATAGATCATGATTTAACCAACGAACCATGAATCGGGCATGAATTCGACACCGTACCCCGAGCCAAACCCGGGGCACGTGTGCCTCCTTGCTGTCGTGGGTCCCACATGAGCCAACCAAGACCAAAAATGGTCTTGGTGGTGGCGGCAATAGCAAACAAAACCCCCCTCGGGTTTGTTTGCTAGGCGGCCAAAACTAACACCCCTTTTAAATCATTCTTTGATTTTATTTAATACCAAAACATGTTAGATCAATGATTAATTACCATGTTTTAATAAGAAAAATAATAACATGTTCATGAAAATAATCAAAGATTAAAAGAATTAAAAAGAATTAAAAAGAAGGGTTAGAAAGGTATACCACTATGTAGCTTGGAAAAAGGATGAACAAACACTGATTACACAATAGTTCTTGAGATCAAAATCAAACAAATCACCCCCTATGGTGGTGTTTATGTGGCGGCACAAAGAGGAGAAAAAGGAGAGGAGAAAACTCTTTTAGGGTTTTTGTTTATTTTCTTGTAAAATGAAAAGTGAAAACATGTTTTACTCTTTACCCCCCTTAACTTGTAAAAGTCCATGGGCTAAGCCCATTTCTTGTATTGTGCCGTGGGTATGGGGGCCCCACATGGGGTACCCGTACCTTTCTCGTGTCCCGATGTTTCGTGTTCGTTCGTGGTTAAACGTGCTCGTGTTTAAAGTGTTTCTGTTTAATCTAACGTGTCGTTTATCGTAAACTTAACGCTCGTAAATATATTATAAGTATTTACGTAATTATTTTAGTTAGTATTTTAAATGGTGATCATGATTTAATTATGTTCACGTGATATATTATTATTAACTGTTTATCATGAGTTCGTACGTAATCGATACTTGTCATGTCATACACGTATGCACTTGCTTGATTATTAGCACATGAATGTGATCAATACTACATGAGGTAAGTTTTAATCTAGAACGTACGATCTTAAGGGCACTATTCATGGTAAAAGCATGCGGGTTTTACATCTCTCGCAGGTAAAACAATTTAAAACAATAGTAAGCGAGGCTATAAATTCACACCTTATATATAGAGTAGTCGACGATTCGAGTGACGATCACTGACGATGATGAGGATGCCCGGGAAAATCAACACCTAACAAACCAATAACGCGTAATGAGTAATCTCATTTATAATCCTTAAGTACTGTATATATTACATAAATATTAGTCAATTGTGATAATTACAACTCACGCCAAAACCGAACAAATAAGTGTTACTCGTTATATACTATCCGTCCATGTTATTAACGTTATTACCCTTTTCACGTTTTTCGCCGATACTTACTAAAAGTATGGACTGTTTTACTAGACTTAAACCTTTTTATAAAAATTGGAAAAATTCTCAAAATACCTTAAGATCTGTAGAAAACACATTTTTAATCCCATTAAAAGTTTTCGCTTTTACGACCCGTTACTCAACACTTTACTAAATCTACGTTTTTCGGACTGATTTTCCACATTTACCAAGTCGGACTCATTTGTCCCATTTAAAATATACCATTGACCCATTTGACACCTAAGTCTATTAATAGACTCACAAATGCAGGTTTGAGACCAAAAATCAACCTTTAACCATTTACCAAACTATATCTATGGTCCCCGGGATTTGACCTAAAACCAAACATAATTTCGGATTATGTAGGTTCTCATCTCCCGGTACACGATTTTCAAAACTTCATAACTTTTGACTCGTTAGGAGTCGTAAGCTCTATCTTATACCAAATCGAAGTTAAGAAGACGCTCTACAACTATATCCTAGTCTCATGACCAGTTTACAAAATAAATTTTATGAAAACATCCCAAACATTCTGCCTAAAATTACCTATCTCAAAATCAATCCAACACTCGTTTCCAAACCAATTTATCGACACTTAACCTCAACTTAAACACTCCTAATCATGTCTAACCATACTAATCAGTACTTATCCCCCTAAATATCAAATCCATCTCAAAACCCAAACACCAAATCAAGCATGCAATGGGGTTTACCCACTCAAAACATCTAAAAACAAGTAATAAACACATAAACCATGAACAAAACAATAATCACCAAGATCCACGAAACATCCCCTTAATGCCGTGGGGTGTGGGTGATCAATACCCCCCAACCAAATTGATTTTGGTTGGTTTGTTGAGTGATTATACATCCCCTATACTTGAATTAAACATGCATACACTTAATTAACATCAAAACATTTTTTGAAAAATCCATTTGATTCTTGAAATATTTTTATGGATGCATGTTGGATTAAAGTACATGAAAACAATTGTAATGATGAAACTAGAAGTGGTCTAACCTTAGTTTTAATTAAAACAAGCTAGAAAAAAAAATAAGTGTTGGTGGTGTGGTGGTTTTGGCCGTCGGCCTAAGGAGAGAAAAGAGAGAGATGGAGAAAATTTTTTAGTGAAGTTATGTGTTGTGTGTGTTTACTTTCCCATTTTGTAATTTTTGGATGGCCTTATTGTGCAATAATAGCTTTCTTTTGGCCTTAAGTGAAAACGACCTCAAAAGTTTACGGGAATGACTCACTAGTCACTTTGGAAAATTTTAAGGGAGTCGGGATCATCCCGAACACTCCAAAATACTTTTTGGACAACTTAAATGTACCCGGAAAGCAATAAAAACTCACCCGACTCAACTTACCACGAACCGAAAGTAAAATCCTCGAAAAATTTTAATATTGATAAAACGACAATAAACATAGAAATTTGGGCATCCATCGGGATCGTAGTCGTCATCGTTCTTCTTAAATCGTCAATCGTCAAAATTATGATCTCAAATATCGGTTTCAACAAAAATGATAAAATATATAGCAAATAAAATTTATTAAAAATTTCAAAAATAAGCGTAATTTACGGTAAGGTAAGTGACCTCGGTGCTAGGGTATCACACTATTTTTCATGACCCTTTGTGTAGCCTTCTGTTTCACAATTTTATCTTCATGTAATGTACAGTCTTTGATAAAATGACTTAGACTACCACAAACATAACATCTTTTCTACTTAAAGAAGACTCAAAAGGTTGTTTTGACTTTACTTTTTCAAAACCTAGCCCAGCCCCTTTGTTTTTAGTATGTTGTTTATTGTTTTCCAGTATCTTGCCAGGAGTTTTTACCTGCTTGGGAGCAGAACTAGTCTTAGATTCCTCAGAAACAAAGTTATTCAATAGAGGTGGATAAACAATATTCTTGGTCACATCAGTATCTTCTTGAGACACATTACTAGAGTTAAAGACATTATTAATCTTAGGATCTTCTAACTCTATACTAGTATCATTACAAGGGGGCATGAAAATTCCAGATACTGGTGGAGGAACTGCTTTCATTCCTTCAGCATATCTATCATTTTCAGGTGTATCATCTACCTCACCAGAACTATCAAAAATTCCTTTTGATAAGTTCTTGTTAGTTAAGGTTATCCCAGGTTGATCCTCAATATATCCTAGGCCTGTTTTATCATAATACCCCATTTGTGAATTAATCAATTTTCCCAATCCTTTAGAAGATTGTTGCCATTGACTAATTAATTCCCTCTCTTTACAAAGACTGGTTTTTAAAGCTTCATTTTCTGTATTTATTTTTAAAAGTTGTCTTTCAAAAGCTTTTATTTCTACATCTTTTTCCCTCATTTAAAGAGTCAAAATCCTATTTTTCTCTTCATAGTTTTGTTGAGCCTTTTTATACAAAACTATATTATCCTTAAGTTTAACAACACCCTGTTTGAAAGCCTCTACTTCTACATTGCATCTGTTAACTTTTTGATACTGTTCCTCTAGTTCTACTTTTAGACTATTAAATTTAAGAATACAATCTTTAGAACAAGGGTGTACCTCAGTATCTTCATGAGAGAGAGCCATTAATCCAAGCTCTTCTTCTTCTTCCTTTTCTCCCCAATTTACCACTCCATCTACAGTAACCAATGCTTTGGTTCCTTTAGGACTCCTGTTTTTTCCTCTTAGAGAGATTTCAGTTATTCTTGGACTGGCTCTATAGCTGTTCTTGGACTTTAGATTGCTTGTTTCAGCTTTATCTCTATTGCATTCTCTTGCAAAGTGTCCATTCCTTCCACAGTTATAGCATTCAACTTTAGACTAGTCATATCCCAATGGCTCATTAGGATCAACAGTCATTTTTCTTCCAGTATTCTTGAAGAACCTATTAGATCTTACTGACACCATTGCAGCTTGCCATTTAAGATCCATCTCTTCAACATCAGCATCATCCATTTGGAACAAGTCATTGAGAGTCAGTCTTGGCCTGTTGTCTTATCCAGCAAAGAATGAGAAGGCATCATTGTCACTAAACAATGGTGAAGAACTTCCATGTGGATTTTGAGAGATCATAGGACTGCTTTCAATACTTTGTGGGTAAGTACTGCTTGTAAGTCCTCCAGCAGTATTTGTGAAGTAAGTACTGCTGCTAGATCCACTAGCGGTATTTTGAAAGTAAGTACCGCTGTTCCCATCTGACACAAAAGCCAAGTTAGACTTTGAAGTAGTTTCTGTATTTACTTTAGTGCCTTTCACATCCATATCATATGCTCTAAGATTGTTGTAGAGATGATCAAACGAAATTGTTTCCAAATCATCTCTTGTGATGAAGTGCATAGCCATTGCTTTCCACTTTGGTGGAACACTTCTTAAGAATTTTAGATTGGCTTCTTCATTAGGGATTACATGTCCATAAACTGTTAACTGAATAAGCAACTTGCTGATCCTTCCATATCCACCATGGATTCCCTCCATACTGGTAATTGAGAAGTTATCAAATTCTTGCTTAAGAACAATCTTCTTGATTTTCTTAGATTTGTCATTGCCTCCAAATCTAAGTTTTATAGCATCCCACATAGCTTTGGCATCTTTATAATGATGAAAGCTTGGTAGAATGTCTTCAGAAAGAGCCATAGCCAAAGCAGTTCTAGCTTTTCTTTCTCTGATCTCTGCTTGTACCTCATTAGTAGTCACAGCAGGTAGAACATAGCATGTATTGTCTGGCAACCAGTGTAGCTTCTTTGGTGTATTCCCATTCTTGATAACTTGCCACACAGTATGATCTGTGTGATTCAAGTAATGTTCCATCTGCATAGCCCAAGTCTCATAATTGTCACCTTTGAGAACTGGGAGTTTAACAGCAGACAGAGTATGAGAAGGTGTTGGTGTAGAGGTAGCTACATCATTCGTGACTTGAGCACCTTGTGTTGGTGCAGGATGCACAACTTGTGGTTGTCCTTGTGGTAGAACAGGATCAGTGTTCTGAACATCATCCACATGAGCATTAACACCATCTGGTCGAGACATTGAGATTTGGTATGTGTGGAGTGTATGGGTTCGTGTTCTTCTTTTTCAGAGTTTCTCAACAAGCTCTGATAGCACTTGTTGATCCCTTTGGTTGGATCTATATTCTGTTAAGAATTAGTATAATAGTTGGTAATCAAACTAAAACACTTTGAGCACTCTTACTATACACTAAATAAGTTATGCGGAATCTAACTTATAAAGCACAGAAGAACAGAATTACTTTTAACTATTCGATTCTCTTATTAATCGACTTGTATGAGGTACATGAAAGACATTGTACCTATGTTCCTTTTATAGAGTAAGGAACCCTAGAAACCTTAGAATATTCTATAAAGATAACTATATCACAGACGATATATTATCAATATTCTAACTATTTAGGTATATCACATAAGATATACTCTAACTATAACTATGACATATCTTATACAAAGATATATTCGTCCTAATCATCATAGCAGTACTTACTTTATAAGTAGCAGTACTTACTATGTACCGCGTTAACACTAACGGTACTTATATAACACTAACAGTACTTCAAATACACTAACGGTACTTGACACTTAACAAATAATTTCGAACAGCCTATATTATGATTTTGACAAGGATTTGTATAAAAGGTTTTTGGCCTATTTTATGGACTACTACAAGGATTTGTACAAAATGATTTTTGGTAATAATTATATACCGATGATATATTAATGGTTTCATTAAACTCTATGAATTCACTCGGCGTTTTCGGTGACCTTTTCTTTTAACATGTGTTATCTCAGGTACTTGAAGGTAATTCTCGGGAAGACAACAAGAATTCATGGCCCGCACTTAAATAATAATTTCCATTCAAATGCTTTGTAAAACTTGTATGAAATACTATGACTTAGGACCTATGTAAATTCGATATTTATGAATGGAAATGCTTTATTATTAAACGACGTAATTTTTAAGCGTTGTCTATGATGTGAGTAATGTGCTATCTCGTAACACCAACGAGTCTTCCGCTGTATTGAATTGTGTATATTTAGGGGTGTTACAGTTTGGTACCAGAGCTCTCGTTATAGAGAACGAAAGATTTTTAACACCAAGGTTTTGAATAAAACATTTCAAAATCTTTTAACTATAAACATTTTTCTAAAAATGTCTAAAAATCTTTTGACTATAACGGTGCCGATGACTTCCCGAGGTACCGACAAGGCCAGACTGAGAAGTTTTATTTTAATATATATATATAACTTGGATTATATATATATGTATATATATATATACATATATAAACATTTCAAAATCTTTTAACTATAAACATTTTTCTAAAAATGTCTAAAAATCTTTTGACTATAACGGTGCCGATGACTTCCCGACGTACCGACAAGGCCAGACTGAGAAGTTTTATTTTAATATATATATATAACTTGGATTATATATATATATATATATATATATATATATATATATATATATATATATATATATATATATATATATATATATATATATATATATATATATATATATATATATATATATATATATATATATATATATATATATATATATATATATATATATATATATATATATATATATATATATATGATGTAATTTGATTACATGATTGTTTGATGATTATTTTAATATTTATACGAGGTATTTATACGACGTAGATTGTGAC
The DNA here is from genome assembly GCA_025667525.1 of Glebionis coronaria. NCBI lineage: Eukaryota > Viridiplantae > Streptophyta > Magnoliopsida > Asterales > Asteraceae > Glebionis > Glebionis coronaria. Next base: position 159,502,887 of record CM046882.1, read on the forward strand.
AAGGAACCCTAAATCCCATAGTAAATTAATCTAAGCTATTCCTGTAGGAATTCTAGCTATTCTAGATCTAAACCAAGTTGTGGATATTTATGATCCCAAAAAAATAGTTGATATTCATAGAAATGTTGGTATTAGTTGATTAATCTTGAAGAAGAATTGGCGAGATTAAAACTGATATCGATGTCATGACGATCTTTCCTTATAGAGTGGAGTTTGAAAAAACGTTACCACCTAGAAAGATGTCATCTGATTCGTTGTCATCCAATTCTTATATTGAAATCGAAAGGGTGAATGTTGCACTTGAGGCTGTCATTGGAACCATTACCCAAAAGCCTCATGCCACTAGTACCTTTCCGAGAAGTCTAATTGAATGTGTGAGTCATTTCATATTAGTGACTCATTTGATAACTATTGTTGTAAGAGTTATAGGATTAGAGATTAAGCATTGTTGATATCGAGCTTTTATTTCCCTATTAAGGTCTAAGAATAAGGTTGAAAGTATTGGAGAATGAGGTAGGATGTTGCATTGAGTATAAGTTGATTGAAACTTGAATAAAATAAAATTTAACTTGTATGGAATAAGAAATTATTAAGAGGAAGTCGTTAAGTTCTGTGATTGAATGATAAGGTTTTAATTGATTGTTGGTTTGTGTTAAGGGTTGTTCCTACGCCATTGTCCACTGACGAGGATGCCCAGTGTCCAATAAATAAATTAAAGAAATCTTCTTTTGAATTGGGACCGATGGATCTTCCGGGACAGATGGAACCCCCATGACTCTTGTAGATTAGTATTCATTGTGGTATCTTTTAAAAATCCCTAACTTAACTGAGATATCAGTTGGTAGGATGAGTTCTTGGAATTGTATGACATAGTGACACGTAATGTGTTACGATACAATTTGACTTGTTTGTGATTAATGAAAAGACTAACTTTGATTGCTAAAACCTACATGTATCGATGTTATCTATCATTTATTGCTTCATCCTAATGCTCGCATTAGTTATGTAACCGTTGAACAAGTACTCATCTCGATTTGAGTTACGTTGTGGATTATTCTTTTTGAGTGCCATCGAGGTCATGAACCTCATGATTATTTGGCTAAAGCTCATTTCCTAGCATATTGTAGTTAGTTCTTGGTGAACAACTCTTCATCACTCTTTTGCAGATCACTCATTGTTTTTATAAAGTTAAAACAGTGTCCTTTGAGAAAATTGATTTTTCATCACTATAAGGATTATTCAAAGTGAGATTTATAAGTAATCGTTATCGAAATGAAGTTGTTTATGAAACACCTTAGAAAACTTAATTGTTTCCATAACAAAGAACATCTTTGTAAATTTATTTTTGATTCTTATTTAAGAATTAAGCATGAAAATGTTTTTATTATAAACATAATTATAAAATTTTGACGAACTGAGTATTACATCGTTAATTTTGAAATTGTATATAGTTGCGCGCCTACATACAATTCGGAAGGGACCATGCAAGGTTGATTAGTAGTCACCATGAAATTATTAATAAACACTAAATTTTCTTTGAAGATTGTGAAAGATTAAATTTTATGAGATCTGCAAGAAGTGAAAAATAGGGACATATTGTTAGAGATACCTACATATGTGCCCGTACCATTTATTCTTCTGAGATAAATTTACTCATCTGTGGAATTTGTATTAGTTGACAATTGATATTCCCTTCTTTTCCAATTCTCCTATGGCGAGATTCTTTGGAAAAGTATCTGATTACCGAGTGTTGATACCCGATTGGATGTATCGACGTTCCTATCATTACTTTTGATTAAGATTTCATTTCAATGACCTGGGTAACGATCCGAGGAGCTTTCGAATGCGTACTCAATCATGAAAACATGGGATGTATTCATATTCGTTAATGTTTTCGTCTGTATCTGATTTGAAATTCTCTCGCGTACATTATGCGTTGACCTTACTCTTTTAATGGTAGTTGTATCTCCATATATCCTTGAATTTGTGAAGGATTATGAGTTATTATTAGACTTTTGAGAAGTTCACATCTTATCAACGGTAACGAAACTGGAAAGTTGGTAATGCCAGTAGAATGGATTGATTGATTATGACATGACGGCATTGTCTTAATTGATGGGAACTCGAATAGAATTCCCCTAAATGATAAGACGTTGATTATCAAAAGTGATCTAAATAATTCTTGATGGATGACCATATCCTGCATTTAGACTTGATATTATACCGTGAATGGTTATGAACTAGTCATAAATCTTGTAATCTAGAAAGAACCTAATATGAATTTATTAAAAAGATGTTTCCGTTATCTGAAACTTTAGGAGGTATTTGCTGGTAAATTACCTAGACTTTCGCCATTAAGGCAAGATGAATTTGGTATTGATTATATTCTCGGTGCTGCACCTGTGGCGTGTGCACTGTACGTCAGCACTATCTGAATTAAAGGAATTATCGTACAACTGAGAGAGTTGTCGGAGAAAGATTTTATTCTACCAAGCTCGTCATCATGAAGAGCTATGATGTTATCATTCCTTATGTTTATTGATTACCGTGAACTAAGTAAATTGACGATTAAAATATATATCCACTACCCTAGATGATAGATTGTTCGATCATTTAAAAGGTTCTAGCGTATATTCAGGAATTTGATCCACGGCATGGTTACCATCAACTTCGCATCCGCGAAAAAGATTATCTATTCCGATCACTACATCCAGAACTTGTAATGAACATTATGAGTTTCATGTTGTGTCGTTTGGATTGACCAATGCACATGTAGCATCCATAAATTTGGTGAATCACGTGTGTATGATGTAATTTGATAAATTCATGCTTGTGATCATTAAGGACCATTTGTTTGTTTATAAGAATAAGAAGGAGTTAATAATTATTTATAGACTGCCATGAATTAGCCGATCAATGAAAACCTGAACCTTGAGTATTTAACATGTGATTAAAGACTAAATCCTTTATATTATTTGATCGTGTGATTAATAGATAATGGAATCTATATTGACTCTTTAAAATTTTGAGCCATTTGAGACTTTGGGTTTTACCAAAAAGAAAGTGCAAATATGTTTTGACAAATGTTTTATCAAAATAATTTTTAAGGGATTATTTCCTTATACTGAAATCATTTAACTAAACTCTTGTTTAGGGGTAAATGTTTGTGTATACCTCAAGACGACCTAAGAGGAATTGAGGAAACCGTTTAAACCATGACTTGAAACTTGAAACGACAATTTTTGCTTTTCAACTAAGAAAATTTTGACCAAAGTATAACCAAAGATTTTTCGAACGTTTACGAATCTTATTAGTTATTTTCGATAAATCAACAAAAGTCTTGTTGATTAAATTCAAATTTATTCTTTTGAACATTTTCCTATAATTGGACGAACCGAGAAAATTTAAAACTTCTTACGTTGATGTTTCATAAAATTAAATATCTATTATTTAATTACTTGTAATGATTATCGACGCTTTAGACGTCGGATTGAGCAAAACTGATAAAAAAATAATAGTTGAAACAAAACTAAAACTTTGAAAATATGAAGAAAGAATTTCTGAGTAAATTGTGGACATGATAATTTTTTCATCAGGAAAGATGAATGTAAATACTGACCCATTATGTAAAAAGGATAAAGAATCAATTAGGATGTGTTCCTTAGTAATGATTATGTAAAATAAATTGCCGAACAATGTAGAAATAAGTGATGTTTGTAAGAAGGATAATATAGATAATAAGAGGGGTTCGCGGCTAATGTGAACCAATAGAATTGAGAAGCCGACGGCATTAAATGTATAAAAGGCCGCTTGTGGTTGCCTAAATATGGAGGTTTGTGAGATTTAGTTATGTTGGAATCCCGTAAGTATAAGTATTCTATTCCTGTTATTTCTGATTTAATGTATCTTCATCTGAAGAAGTTGAACTGATGGCAAATTATGAAGGCAGACATAACCTCATGCATTAGTAAACGTCTAACTATTGCAAAGGTCATCATCTGAACTTGATTCGATGTGGGTCATCGTCGACAGACTGACCAAATCTGCTAATATCATTCCTTTTAATGATAGATTCTTGATGAAGAAATTTACTCTTTTGTATTTAAAGGAGTTGTGTAAACATGGTGTGCCTGTATCTATCATCTCTATCAAGATCCTCGCTTTGCATCGAATTTCTAGAGATTTGCTCAGAAGTCATTGAGAACGAATCTTGATGAGAGTACTGTTTACCACCCCAATCGAAGAGACGAGGTAAAGTAATGATACAAAACACTAGAAGTGTTGTTTTATGCTTGAATAATTGACCTTTGGTAATGAACCGTATAATCGTTTTCCTTTGAAAAGATTATCATTGATAATTATCGTATTAGGACCGAGGTCGAATCTTGTTAGGATCTAAATATTAGAGCATCTGTAAGCAGGAGTTGGGATGAAGACATCCGACATACACCCATTGTGAGTTGGACATGTCTTTTAGGTTTAAGGTTGCCTATGATGACGAACCTAACCTTGAAAAATACCCAACCCGCGAAACCTAAAATGATTGTTGAAATTAGGAACTGATTATTGACTGCCGGTAGTGGGCAGGAGGTTATGTGAATATGAAATGTAGATCTTGAAGTACTGGATGGGTAGCGAAGTTATGCCAAAAATTTTAACCATGAAAAAGTAAATTGATGATCTGAAAGATCATGGGATATAAGTCCCCGTTGTATGGGACCATTGAGATGATGTAAAAGTTTATTTGAAAGGCATATAAGCTGGATCTACCCTATGACTTTAAGGGCTGCGTGAATTATGTTTCGTATATCTAACTTGATGAAATGTCTATCAAGTGAAAATCTGATTACTTCTTGATGAAGTTTAGATCGGCGAAAAGTTGCATTCATCAAAAACCCGTGAACATCATGGATAGAGAAAGTAAGTCAACATTAAGCCTGATCTTATCCATGTAGTTATGTTTGATGAAACTCGCGTATTGTAATGGATTACACTTGGGAAAAAATACCGAATGTGGAGGAAATACCCACATGGCTCTAACTCTATAAGAAGTGAGTAGTAAAATAAATTGATCTTTGAGGACAAAGATCCTGTTTAGGGCTAAATGATGTGACAATCCGTCAATTTATGGTTGATATTTTATTCTCAAGTATAATTTAAAAACATTATTTTAATGTTATATTATGAACTCACACATTTCTGGGAAGAAATGTGGGTTTACGTCTTGACGTAGCATCGACTACGTCTAAACCGGAGGATTCTACGTTACGTGCTTACGTTTACCTACACCGTTTTTGGTGACAGTCCGACATTTCAGGAAATAAATTTATCCGTGAATATTATTTTGCTATTTTAAATTTGTGTTGGTTTAAAATCACAAATTTACGAGAAGAGATTAGGACTTACGTGAATAATCTAACGTCCTTTACGACTAAACCGAAAACCTTGGGATTACGTATTTACGTTTTTGAACTCCGTTTTTGATGAGACAATTTTTATTAGATTCGTTTTGTGCTGTTGATTCATAATTTATAAAAACGTTTTTCGTAAAACAACCCGAGGGCACGCAAATCGAGGAAACTAGAATCGAGGAGTACCCGTAATTAAATGGGGATGAGACAAGATAAACTTTCCCCACCCCAATACCATGGACGGCTAAGCCTTAGCCACACACCCTTGTGAGGTGTCAAAGCTTACTAAGTAAGCTAGGACACTTGTCCTAGTTACTTACACAAAATGCATGCACAACAAAACCACCAAAAGCTAAACCATTAGCTTCATTATTCAACTCAAGAAACACACACAACTCTCTCATCCCACTCTCTCTTTGCCGTCCATATTCAACCACCAAACACCCTCATTTTATCAATTTAACCACAATATCATGTGTTATTCACACATATGTTGAAGAACCTTTGAAGATATGAAGATTGGAGGTGATCTTAACCTATGAAAAGGAGTTTTTATGAGGTTAAAGGGTTGAATTCATGGAGGTGTTCATCTATCCAAAGGACGCAAGAAGTTTCCTTGCTAAAGTTGAAGATTTGATAACAAGAACCAAGTCTTGTTCATCAAAAACCTCATCTTTTCATCACTAATAGTGGTATAAAGATTGTTCTTCCTATCCTCTTGTTATTTTGATTATTTAATCTTGTATTTTCTTTATTTATTTATATGTATATGATGATGAATGATGATATTTGGTGTTGATAAACATGGGTAAAAAGATGGAAAACCACATGTAAAATGGTTAAAAATCTTGCTAAATATGATGGCTGTATAAAAACAGTAAGTAACCAAATAATAAACAGATAAAATGGCATAATGGAATCAATTTACAGTAATTATTAGATGTCATACATATGTGAGAGTTGGCCATGCAATGGAATCATCAAAATGAATGAGATATGATCAAAACAAAATTAGTATACCAATCTGAATAGTCTGCATTGTAGGGACTGTTAAGAATACTTAGACATGGATTGAGCAGTAGCTATAGCTAACTTATTTGTAGAACATAATATGAAGTTTATTTCATCCAAAAATGAGCTTCTATCTCTTTATAGAACTCAAGATATGATAAAAATGGTGAAAGTGAAACTAAAAATCAGATTTTGTGAAATTAAAGTTTATTAGTATTATATAAGCACTGAAAATAATATAGTATAAAATGTGAAATTAAAATCCACTAACTTATATATTTCATTTATATAAATATGTATAAGTATAAATAAATGGACATTATATAAAATGGTAGTTTGGTAAGTTTTATAAGTTATAAAAACTATAAACATGATTTTTACGTCTTTTCGGCTAATACCGTAAAATTAATGTTTTTCGTCAATTAAAACTTAGACGATCGGACCCGTCTAATGTAAACTTTTTAAAAGTCATATACTGATATATAAGTACTTAATACAAGTAAAAACCGATAAAACCCGAACTATATAACATACGGACATTAACGGGCTAAATTAGCATTATTGGGCTATTAATCCAACTAAATGGGCTAAACACTTATAAATTTACTTATTGGGCTTAACCCACTTGGGCCCAACATGTAAAGTATAATACTGATATTAAAAGTATAATTGGGCTAATGAAAAGTATTGGGCTTGTAATAGGCTTGTTGGGCCTAAAACATATAAACAAGATAAACTAGTGAAACTAGTATAAAAATGTTACCAACACATAAACACTATAATGAATGAGTAAATGAGAATATATGAACCCACTTGATCATCATCATATATAAAATCATCATATGTATACATAATTTTTATTTTTATAAAGTCATTGGACAAAAGTCTAAGACGAGTATTATTTGTCTAGGTTTCCGTGATTGAAGCACGTACCGTACATCCAAATCGCCGATAACCGCCTTCCCACATCAACGTGAGTTCATAACCTCGCACTCTTTTAAATGTTTTTATGAAATATTTTATAAACCGGCGAGGGAGATAACATGTTAGGTTTGATAAAATAGGACACCATTTGTCCCGATTATTTGTTTATTGATTTGGACCCGATGAATGATTATATGACCCGATGTATGAGATAAAATGGATTATTAAAGTTAGGTTATGTCACTAAAAGTCCCATTAGCATGAATTGTGAACTACCGGGATTTGGTAGACGCTTGTGCATATAATAGTACTATTTGGGGACGATCACCCCAGTTCGCGCCTTGACGGTTGATCCCCGTCGTGCCACATTGATTGGTAAGCGAATTTATGTATGAGAAGATTTAGACAAGCGTGATTATTGTGACAACACACTAATTTAGATGGGCAAATTGAGTTTCGGGTTAGCTACCCGTTGTTTGTTTTAGTAAGGTAACAATGTCATGCGGCTTATAATAATCCAAATAACAAAAATACTGCTTTATGCATTGAATTACGATATATTGCCCGACTAGCAATACAGGGTCTTACTATTGATATTTAAGTTCGTGTTTTGGTTTTATATAACCATATCCATATAACGTTTTTTATTTAACTTTATACAACGTTATAAAACGTATTATATGATGTTTTTACGACATTTGTTCGTATAATGGTTTTGAAGGCAACAACCTATATTATGATTTTGACAAGGATTTGTATAAAAGGTTTTTGGCCTATTTTATGGCCTACTACAAGGATTTGTACAAAATGATTTTCGGTAATAATTATATACCGATGATATATTAATGGTTTCATTAAACTCTATGAATTCACTCGCCGTTTTCGCTGACCTTTTCTTTTAACATGTGTTATCTCAGGTACTTGAAGGTAATTCTCGGGAAGACAACAAGTTCATGGCCCGCACTTAAATAATAATTTCCATTCAAATGCTTTGTAAAACTTGTATGAAATACTATGACTTGGGACCTACGTAAATTTGATATTTATGAATGGAAATGCTTTATTATTAAACGACGCGATTTTTAAGCGTTGTCTATGATGTGAGTAATGTGCTATCCCGTAACACCAACGAGTCTTCCGCTGTATTGAATTGTGTATATTTGGGGGTGTTACATCAAACATCGAACAATCGACAATAAATCCTAAAATATTGGACATCCGTCGGCATCACGCTCACTAATAATCCTCATACTAGTTAAAAAGCAAAAATAAGTCTCCTGACATTGGTTTCAACTTAAACCATCAAAAATAAAATCATTCAAGCTCATCAAAAATTTCAAAATTATTCGTAAAATAATATTAGACAATGACCTCGGTTTCAGGTTATCACATCCCCTCCTTCTTAAAGAGAGCGACGTCCAGGCGCTTAAACCCTCTTAGAAAAAATTAGGATACTTATCCTTAAAGAAGTCCTCACGTTCCCAGGTAAACTCAAGTCCACGTCTAGAATTCCATCTCACTTTTACAATCGGAATCTTACTATGCTTCAACCTTTTAACTTCTCTATCCGTAATCTCTACAGGTTCTTCTATAAAATGCAACTTATCATCAAGTTTGATTTCCTCCAATGGAATCACCAAATCCCATTCTGCCTAAACACTTCTTCAAATTAGACACATGAAAAGTGTTATGAATAGCCCTAAGTTAATCCGAAAATTCTAACTTATAAGCAACCAATCCAATCCCTTGAATAATCTTAAAAGTCCAATATATATCGGGCTCAACTTTCCTCTCTTTCCGAAACAAATCACACCCTTCCATGACGATACTTTCAACATAACCATATCTCCTACTTCAAATTCTAACGGTTTCCTCCTATTATCAGCATAACTCTTTTGTGTACTCCTAGTAGATAATAATTGCTTCTTAATTTGCACAATCTTCTCAGTTGTCTTAAAAATCATTTCAGGTCTAGTCAATTGACTCTCTTCTACAATACTCCAACACACTGGAGATCTACACTTACATCCATATAAAGCTTCAAATGGTGCGGCTTTAATACTAGTGTGATAACTATTATTATACGAAAACTCCACAAATGGCAAATGTGTATCCCAACTATTTCCAAAATCAATCGCACACGCTCGAAGCATATTCTCTAATGTTTGAATCGTTCTTTCACTAGTTTCTGAATGATATGTTGTACTCAAACTTAATTCCGTTCCCATCGCTTTCTGTAGAGATTTCCAGAACTCTGAGGTAAACCTACTATCACGATATGAATTTATCGAAAAAGGAATACCATGTCGACAAAGAATCTCCTTCACATACACTGTCGTGAATCTTTCCATACTATCCATCTTCTTCATCGGTAAAAAGTGAGCAGACTTAGTCAATCTATCCACAATCACCCATATCATATCACAACCGCTAGAAGTCCTCGACAAACCCGTCACAAAATCCGTAGTAATTTTCTCCCATTTCCACTCAGGAATTTATGGTTGCACCAATAATCCAGACGGTTTCTTATGTTCATCCTTTACATTCTCACAAGTCAAACATTTATTAACATACTGAGCAATCTCTGATTTCATATTTGGCCATCAATACACTTTTTTCCGGTCTTGATACATCTTGTCTACTCCAGGATGTATTGAATACTTCGACTTATGAGATTTATTCATCACTAAATCTCGCACTCCTAAAGCACCTTCCTCAGACGGACAAAATGGTAACCAAATCCTATTCTCAAAATATCTCATCCCATTTGGTCTTACTACAAACTAAGGTTTCAACATTCTTACCAAATTCTCTTCCTTAACATTCTCTTCCTTCAGACCATTAGCTTGGGCCTTTAATATCATTTCTGTCAAATCAACACTTTCCATCATTGCCAAAGCTCTAACTCTTAGAGACTTCTCCATTTCCTTTCTACTAAGTGCATCAACTACCACATTCGCCTTACCAGGGTGGTAACGAATCTCGCAGTCACAATCACTCAGCAATTCTACCCATCTCCTCTGCCTCATATTCAATTCCTTTTGATCCAAAATATGTTACAGACTCTTATGGTCATTGAACACCACACACTTGGTTCTATACAAGTAGTGTCTCCACAGCTTCAAAGCAAAAATCACAGCTCCAAGTTATAAATCATGAGTAGTATAGTTCCCTTCATGCTTCTTCAGTTGTCTCGGTGCATAAACTATCACTTTCTCACTCTGCATTAACACATCTCCAAATCCCTTATGAGACGCGTCACAATACAGCACAAAAGCTTCAGATCCTTCTGGCAAAGACAAAATCGGCGCATAACACAATTTATCCTTCAACGTATTAAAAGTAGATTCCTCTTCAGAACCCTATTCAAATACCAGGTTCTTTTTAGTAAGCTTGGTCAATGGTTTAGAAATCAGTGAAAACTTCTCGATAAACCTTCAATAATACCCAACTAGACCAAGAAATTGACGAATTTCAGTCGGCGTTGTTTGTACCGACCAATCCTTGATAGCCTCAATCTTAGCAGGATCTACACGAACACCTTCATTGTCAATCACATGCCCCATAAATTTCATTAATTTCAACCAAAACTCACATTTAGAGAACTTTGCATACAACTTCTCTTTCTTCAACAATTCCAAAATTATCCTCAAATGCTTCTCATATTCTTCTTCACTCTTGGAATAAATGAGAATATCATCAATGAATACGATAAAAAACCCGTCCAAATACGGCTTGCACACACGATTCATCAAATCCATGAATACGACAGGCGCATTCGTTAATCCAAAAGGTATCACTTGAAATTCATAATGTCCATATCGAGTACGGAAAGCTGTTATATGAAGATCCTCTTCCCTAACTCTTAGTTGATGATACCCAGATCTCAAATCAATCTTCGAGTATACACTTGACCCTTCCAACTGATTAAACAAACATCAATCCTCTGCATTGGATACCGATTCTTGACAGTCAATTTTTTAAGTTCCCGATAATCAATACACGTTCGAAACGGTCCATATTTCTTCTTAACAAACAACGCAGGAGCACCCCACGGAGACGAACTCGGTCAAATAAATCCCTTATCCATCAATTCCTTCAATTGATCAAAAAATTCCTTCATCTCTGACGGCGCTAAACGATACGGTGTACGAGCAACAGGCGTAGCTCCCGGCACTAAGTCAATACGGAACTCAACTTCACGAAACGGAGGTAATCCCGAAAAATCTTAAGGAAATACTTCAGGATACTCTCTAATCATAGGCACATCCTCTAGTTTCCTCTCATTTACACCATCACTAGTTAACTGAGCAAGAAACACGTCACAACCCACTTCTATATACCTCATTTCAAACAAGAAATAACTCTCAAACGAGAAGTACATTCATCACCCTTCACATTCAATACCCTATTCCTTATCGGTATCTGAACTAATTTCTCCCCACAAAAATTACTACACCATTCGCAACTAATTAATCCATACCAATAATTACGTCAAAAGATCAAAATTCTATGAGCATCAAATCAATATTAAATACATAATTCCCTAACTTCAAGGAACACCCTTTTAGTATAGAACTAGTGCTAACAATCTTACCATCAGCTAACTCCACATTATAACTAGTTTTCAATCTTACTGGTTCCCTATCCAATAGCTGACTGAATCAAACATCTACGAAACTTCTATCGGATCTAGAATCAAATAACACACTAGCATAATAAGCATCGAGTAAGAATGTACTAGTCACCACATTAGGACCTTGAGGTTTGTCAGCATCTCCCACGACATAGGCTAGAGTAGCAGCAACATTGCCTCCCTGTCGAGCGCCAACCCTCAGATAATTCCCTTGCTTATGTCTACGTCCTCCACATCCAAAACAAGTAATTACCTCAGCAACATTGACTCCAGTGGCCACTCCCTTGTTCCTACAGTCTGCCACCTTATGTATGGCCTTCCCATACTTGTTGCAAGCAGGTAGACAATTCCCAATATGATACAGACTACATCGACCACACTTTGGGTTCACTTTGTTACCTTGCAGCATAGTATCAGCACGAACACCATCATTCCTTCTCAAGTTGTACTGCTGATTTCTATTCGCTCATTGGTTATTGTTGTCTGATAACCACTTCTATTCTGCCGTTGGCTAGACTGTGCAGCTTCCCATTTTCTTTTGTTCCCCTCAACAATACTATCTTTCTTGTCTTGCAGCTTTACGTCCATCAAAGCATGAGCCATTTGAACAGCTTCATCAAAAGTCTTGGGTTTTGATGAAGTAGTCTCTCCCTTGATATTGCTGGATAACCCTTTGATATACTTCTTCATCTTTTTTTGATCATCAGCAAAAGCATCAGGACACAACAAACACAAATCAGAAAACCTCTTTGTATAAGCAACAATGTCATTGTTCCTCAGCACCAGGTGTCTCAACTCATCCCGAAACAGACCTAAGTCTTCCTTAGGACAAAACTTAGCAGTTAATAGTCCTTTGGTCACAGTCCATGTCCTTCTATTCGCTTCAATCAAACCCACAGTAGCTACCTGACTATTCCACCAGCTCAAAGCATCATCCCGAAATGTAGCTGCTGCAAATTTTACCTTATTCTTTTATGAACATCCACTAATTTCAAAAGTACTCTCTATCTTTTCAATACACCTTCGTAATTCCAAAGCACCACCAGTACCACGAAATTGGGTAGGTCCACACTTCATGAAACTAGCATATGAACAATCTTTTGGAACTTGTAGAACAGCAACATTGCCTCCAACTGGATCAACAATATTACCTCCAACTGGATTATCAGTATTTCCATCCCCAGTACCTTGATTCCTCACATCACATTCAGAATTAAGTGCTCTAGCAATAGCTTGCTCAATAATATTGCTCGCAGTAGCAGTTGTTAACTTTGGCGGCATGTTTCTAACAACACAAATGAAAGAAAACAAGTAAGTATTCATATCAAGATACGAATAAGGATTTCTCTATCAAGGCGTATCATGGATACTTGAAATTAAGTATTTGTAAGTTCGGTTATTCTCGATTCTTGACAAATTGAAAGGCCTAAAAATATCGAGCTTTAAATTGTTCTTGGTTGTTAAGGGTATTTGGATTTCTATGTCTAATTCAATCAACACGTAAAAAGTGAAAAATATTAATGCTACGTATCCGTAAAACAAAGTACACGTACCAATTACTATTCATAAAGTACAAATTTCTAATGCATAAAAGTAAATTTGATTGAAATGTAAACTAAATGAAAGTATAAGGACTGAAATGTAAAATTCAGAAACTACAAGGACCAAATTTGTAAAATGTAACTACTAGTAACAAACTTAACAAAATTACCAAACTTTCTAACTGAATTTGTTAAAAACTAAAATTATAAGGATTGAACTTTTTCAAACCCTAAAAACAATGACAATTAGCACTGGTTACAAACTCTATCAAACGGCAAGGACCATTGTGCAATTAAAATGGTTTTGTTGAAAACGGGTTTAGTGAATACAATAAGCTGGATAGAGCTTAATTCTCAACCAAAATCACTCTGGTTTATTTTAAACTGCTTAAAATGGAAAATTAGCTAGGCCAGTAACATGAAATTTCTTAAAAGCTTGAAAATCACAAGAATGCTTATCTCAATAAGCCAAGAATAAGCTAATTTGAAAACCAGACATCCACAATCCAATTTTCTTGCACAATCTGATTAATCCATGTCCAAAAAGCTTGGAATGTCATTTAGCATGGAAAATGGTCCACTGAATAAGCCAAAATCCAAAATAAGCAAAAACATGCTTATTTGACCAACTTTGACCAAAAATCCAAAAAGCTAATTTTTGCAGAATCTACTCAAGACATAATGGAAAACTGATTTGTGAAAGAAAATTGACAAGTTTATGAATTGAATTTGGAGATATGACAAAACATTTTGGACTTTATCTCAGAAACTTGCATTTGCTAATAAGCTAACTGATAAGCTGAAACTCTTTCAAATCTTGAAACTTTATAATTTCCATGTACACACTTAAACTTCAGATGTTAAACAACAAGTTGAAACAAATTGCAGGCTAATTGGTCCAATAATGAAAAATGACAATGAATCAAAGTTGGTAAGTTTTCTACTGAATTGGTTAAAAGTCCTTGACCCACACTTTTTCACTACCAATTTCCTTTTTGACTATTCTTTTGACCACAAAAACTCTACTAAAATGTTTTCACTAACTCACCTAATGTAAATGAATACTGAACAAAGATTTAACAAACTTGAATTACCAATTTTCACTTAAACCAAACACTACTTAAAAATCAGTTAATGAACTTTTTCAAAGAGAATTTGAGCAAAAGTAAAAGACTGATTTTAACACTTATCAAAACTTGTTCAATTGGTGAAATGAGATGTGTTTGAACCAAAAACAAGCTTGAAAACAGATTATACTACAAGATGAGACTTATGACTAATGACTGATGAAAATACTAACTGAAATTAAGTAAAGCTAAGATCAATGCTGCAAATCAACTAGCACACTATCAAACTAACACAGTAAAGCTACAATCAAGCTAATCACACAATCATATCAGCAAGTAATCATTATTCTAAGAATTTAGCATGCCGATTCAACTAAGAGGAACTAAAATAAGGAAATTGGAAATTTTTAGCTATGAAGCCTCCTTTGATGGAGCAAAGGAGCGCTGAGCTCTCTAGGAAACACTTAAACACCAGTAATCAACCAGAATTAACCATCATCATCAAAATCAGCTACAATCTACACCCCTGCTTCAAATCTGCAAATGGCTTGAAATTGGACTACAAATGAACTCCTTATGAAACTGAACAGCTACAAATGCTTCAAATCATCAACAAAGTATCCATTGATCATGGAAGATCAATAGTAACACACAATATCAACAAGATTGCAGTAATGAGTGAAGTAGAATAAGAGTGACGTGAAATGAATTTTGAGTTTTATTGATTGGAGGGAAAAGTAGTTACAAGTGTTAACTAACTATCTAACAGACTCTTAGGTGTGTGTCAAACACCTAAGAGTTGTTGTAACTGAAAAGGAAGAACTGGAATTGAGAAAAAAAAATTGAAGTGTATGTTTTTCACATCTAGGCTACACACTGAAAAATGAGCTAACATGTCATATTTATAGAGCTGAGATGAAGATTAGTTGGGGTTGGTGACGTGTTGCGTCCAATCTCTGATTGCCAGGTGTCCTCCTCTACTTGTTTGTGTGAATTGGCTCAAGAACACAAAGAGGGATTGTTGATCCAATGACTTTCAGCTTAATTGATCATGAGGGATGAATTCGCTGCTTGATTTTGAGTCTTTTTCGTGTTTTGCACTTTGCCTGAAATAAACTCTAGCAAAATCTAGATCTGGGCTCGTTTACTTGTTGAAGGTGACACGTGGCAGTTTATCATTGGTCTTCAGCTGGTCACACAGATTATTATCCAGAAGTGGATATAATGATTATGGAGTGGCGAAATGTGATTGGATGAAAATGGCTGAGTGGAAAATACTATATAGATTCAGTATTTAAAGCTGGCGGCTGTAAGTGGGATTATTTAGCAATCTTTGTGCAAGCTTTCCTTCTTTCACATTGGTGGATGCCCCTTCTCACACGGATCAAGCCCAATGTAATATGTAACTTGGCAATTTTAACCCTTGAACTTTGGCAGAATCTTCATTTAAGCTCTTTTCTTCATTTCTTTGGCAAAATTAGTCCTTTGACGGTTGACTTGAGAGTTGACCAGGTTTGAATTTGATCTTGACTTTATCAAAATTGCACTTTAGTCCCTCAACTTTTGAATGTTTTCAAGATAGGTCCTTAATCTTCAAATGGCTTGTCATCTTTGATCCTTCTCTTGTCTTTTCTTCATAAATGAGCTTGATTTCACTTGTTTGCTTTAAATTTGTATCCTTGTTACCTAATCAAGCACAAACACAAAACATACCACATAATACTGCTTTATAGCATAAAAGTTGGGTATTTTCTATGTGTTTTAGGGTGATTTGTTGACTTATTGGTATGAGATTTTGCTCATATCAAATCCTCTACACTTGATCATTGCCATGACCTCATGCAATGCCATATTTTAAAGCACGAATTTACATTTTTCTCATAATTTACCCACCTTGGCCAATATGAAATGCATTTACACTACTCTACACTATATGATGCATGGTTTTTATTTTATACAATGCAATGCAAAGGAGAACAGTTATATATATATATTTTTGATTTGTTCATAAATGGTTTTAATGGAAAAACTCATAAAGAAATCAATGACTTGGATTAGGTCTTTTGGTACCATGCACACTTATCACCCTCAAGTTTCACTTTCCCCATACCAAGCTTAAAAATGGGATCATTGCATTCACAAGTAAAAATTGCATCAACTTATTCATGACAATTAAATGTGGAACCGGTTATTATTTGAGCAAATTGATTGAGAGCAAATTTGTCATTATTTAAAGCGTGAAGTATAAGAAATGTAAAATCAAAAAATAAGGAAGCACGGTTTTAATCCTAAGTAATCCTCTCTGTAAAAATCCGTCAATTTCAGGTCGTTATTTTAATCTCGACTACTAAATATTATATGTTTACTTTAATGAGAATTTTAAATTATCGGCTAACCGAGAAGGTTATGACTTGAAACTTAACGTAAAAATGTCGTTTCGATGAAGACCGACAAGAAAAACATTAAGTATCGATAATATATTCTCAAATTTATCATATGAATGATTTTATTATATTTATTTTTATTTCTCGTATTTTGCGTTTTAACGAATGACGAGAACTACGAATGACCGCGATACCGACGGATGCCCAAAAATTTACGTTTTATTATCGATTGTCTCGATATTTAATATTTTCGACGTTTTCGATTTAATTACGTTTTAAGTCGTGTCGATGTAATATTATTATATTTAAGAAGCGTTTTAACTTTTAAAAAGTATTTTTACGAAACCCGATTCCCGTAAATATTTTTAAAAATTTAATATTTACATTTTATACCCTTACAACTATTTAATCTCATTTTGGACCAAAACTATATCTTATTGGCAAAAACTACCCTCACCCCACTATATAAAAACTCCCCACTAACACAAAATCTCATTTTATTCATTTAAAAAAAATTTCCATCCTCCCCTCTCTCTCTCTCTCTAACCCACGGCTCAAAAACCACCCCCAAACCCATTTGATTTTCAAAATCAAGTTTGAATCAAGAGAAACTAAAACAAGACCCACTTTGCAAATTCAACAAGGATCATTTTGGTATAATTTTTATCCACATGCATTAACTTTTCAAAAATTTTATTTTTCTTGATGAACTAGTAGTGTTTGATCCATTTTTATGTTGTATATTAGTGTTAATAATATTATATTCATAGTGGGAGGTGTTGCATGTTTATTATTTTAAGTGGGTAAATTTTTGTATGATTATTCAAGGGTGTTAGAGGTTAGATGGCTTGATATAGATGATTGATAGATGATATTAGAAGTATAAAAATTGTTAAAATGGGTTGAAAAATTGTTTTAGTATGATTTTTAGAAAGGTATTTTAGACCAGTAGGTAAAACGTAATTTTTGAAAATCTTACTGTTTGAAAATGATGAAACTAATAGGATAGGCTTGTAGAGGATTCTTTTAGCTTCGATTTGCCGCTTGAATGAGCTTCTAACTCATTTCGAGCGAAAAGTTATGCTACTTTTAGTATTCGTGTACCGGGAGACGGGTATCGGCACAATCCGAAAATTGTTGTCGATATTTGGATCGAATCTCGGGGACTATAGAATGAGTTTTAAAAATGTTCAAGGACTGATGTAAGTTGCTAAACCTCAGGTCATGAGTCTATTTTCAAACCCGAGTGTCGGTTTTATAAACGGAATTGTTTAGATAAGTCGAAATGGTTTTACAATTCAAAGACGTAAATCTGTCCCGTTTTTATAACACGAAGATGTGTCGGGCAGAAGGTCTTAGAAGTAATATTTTTGAATGAAACTTTTACTGAGTCTTATTCATATTATGTGTGAGTTTGTCACCAAGTTTCGTCGAAATCGGACAAGTGTAGATAGGGTAGATTGGTGTGTACATTTGGAGTGTACATACTGATTGGTATTTTGGACACGTAGTTCAATAATTATGTGGCGTGAGTTGAGTATTCGCCATTGGACATGATAATTTACTCAAGTGTTAAGTCGTTATATAAATGACTTAGCTACTGGTCCGAGGGAAGAAAAATGATAAGTTGACTTGCGTTGACTTGGCGTCTTATGACGGGTCAATATCGGAAGTGCAAGTGTTTAAAAGAATAGTGTTGAATAAAAAGGGTATAGTAATAACACTTGTATTATTAAAATTTTCGGGATTGTCTTGGTTTTTAAAATTTTGATTTTTATATTATTTAAGTATGATTTATACTTAAGTCGATTATTAACGAACGCGCCTTATTCGGTAGGTCGCGGTTTTCGTGTTTTAACGGGCATCACTAATCGTCGGCGATCGTCTCATTACCACTAATGGCTAAGGTGAGTCTATAGCCTCGCTCTTAACATGTTTACTTGTTTTATAAAACCCGCGAGGGGGATAACATGCTTGTTTTACTAAAATAAAGGGGGCAACGAGAAGTTGTGGAAACCCTATTTTACTTGAAAAGTTGTTTTATTGAAATTTAAGGGTACAACGATAAGTTGTGGAAACTCTACTTATTGGAAAAGTATGAGTGCAACAAGAAGTTGTGGAAACCCTTATTATTGGAAAAGTATTTATTATAAATGATGGGAGCAACGAGAAGTTGTGGTAAACCCTCTTTGTTTTAAAATTGAACACAAAGGAACTTGATTGTATGCTTAGATGAAAGTTGTTATATAAGTTTGTTTTAGCCTTAAAAGACCCATGAATCGTGAATTGTTAATCGAAGTAACGCTAATGCCATGGATAGATCTGTCGGGGTGACGCCCAGTCCGGTCGCGATTAGCTCTCGCGTGGTGTTGTGATGCACTAGTAATGAAACATCGGATGCATTGTATAAGAGAAATATACGCACTTGGCTAGGTATGTTGGGCTGAAATAATATATGTTAACGTTCAATGTCACGAGGCTTATGGAAATAACAACGATAATTATGTCCGTACAACATAATTGTCTTTTAATGAATTATTAACCATGGAAGGTTATTTTTCATACTTGTGTTCACTCTATTTAAATTAAACTCTATAGATTCACTCGGCAAATTTTGCTGACTTTTTAAGCATGTTTTATCTCAGGTCCATATTGAAGGCACTCGAGGAAGGCGGTTTCGTGAAGCTTGCATATTTGAAATGTTTTGGCCCACTTTTCTAAAACATATCCATTCAAATAACTTTTATCATTTATGATAGTTTGTAAACTTTTGAATCATCCGGGACCATGTATGAAATTTTATCTTGATTAAATGAAATTGAATGGATGTTTATTAAAACGTCTCGTTTTGAGCCATTTTCTATGATTATGAGATTGAACCATGATAGTAACACCCAATGACCCTTCCGCTGTTATGATCGAAATTGGGGGTGTTACAGATTGGTATCAGAGCTCAAGTTATAGAGAACGGAAAGATTTTACAAAAATGAATTTTTGAAATCTTTTAACTATAACTGTTGCAAGCGAAACCTCCGAGCTGCCAATGGACGAGAATGAAAGTTTTTATATATATATGGGATTATATATATGTTGTGATCTTTATCGATTATTTGAACTTGTGAATTACAGGGTATGTTTTCATTTATTTAATTATAAATGATAATTTTATATTTATACGAGATATTTATATGACGTCGATTGTCACGAAGCCACTCTAGTCATTTTAATGCTAGCGCCGAAGCTATTCCTGAAATGAATCCTATTATTCTCGAGATTAACTAAGTTGTGGATAGACATGATCCCAACGAAACGGTTAATATTCTTGCTGATATTCCTTTGGTTACAAGGATTTTTATTTCCTTGGTTCTTATTCTTGATTTATCGATCCGTTCATTTTGTTTAGCAAATTAATCTGCATTTTCATTAATCTTAGACATTATACTGTTTTGATAAAAACAAGTTTGTCTGAGATGGTACTATTGATTGTTAGGAATTGAGATTGATTCGTATGGTATTCACATGCCAACCAGGATTCCATATCATATCACTGATCATTTTCTGTTAAATCAGTTTCTTGTTTGTTTCGATCCTGATCTTTTGCGTTGAGCTGGCGATGCTTAAATAAAGTGATTTATAATCGTTGAAATAAATTGGCCATTTATTTGAACAAGGAAATTATAAATTGTTGAACTACAAATTTCTGAATCTTATTTGGAAGGACTTGATCAATCCATGGAATAATGATTCATAGATGTGTAGGCTTAAGCATATAGCATCTGCGTGATTAAACTCTTATTGAATTGTAATTCGTTTGCTCGATTCATTCTTTGATTTTGTTTCTTTAATTCTTGGATCGTGAAATGGTTGTATTGAGGTTGTTCCAAAAGCACCAATTGAGGAGGATATCAAGCGTCTCTGAAAGACCTTGAAGAAATCTTCTTCTTTTGGGACCGAGGAGCTTTCTTAGCCATGTGAAATAACTAGTAATTCTTAGTAGAGTAGTTTATCAATTGTAGTATCTTCTCATTATTCCCTAACTAAACTGTGACAACAGTTAGTAGGACTAGTCTTTTAAGTTGTATGGCATTAGACGATGATTATCTATAATGTTTGACAATACGACCTGTACTAGTTTGTGATCAATGGAATGACTATCTTTTGATTCCTAATTCTACATCGTTCTATTATTTACCTTCTTTGCTTTTCTCTTGTAAATTCCTGTGGTATAACGCAATCATTGAATGAATACTCATTATGATTTGATTCGTGTTGCACAAGAATTGTGCAGTCAATGAAAGCTAAGACTGAAGCACGAATGCGTCAAGTTATTAGTGAATAAGTTGCTGTATCTTTAGTTAAATTCATGGCCAACATGAATGATGGATCTAGAACTGGAGCTGGCGCTGCTGGAGCTGACGCTACTTGAGCTGGCGCTACTGGAGCTGGCGCTATTGGAGCTGGCGCTACTGGAACTGGTGATGCTGATAGACCAGTGATTCCTGAAAACAAGAAGTGCAATTATACCTCGTTCATGAAATGCAAACATCCAACTTTTAAGGGTACTGAAGGCGCTGTTGGGTTAATGCAATGGTTTGAGAAATTGGAATCCGCGTTTCGATTTAGTGGAAGTGAGAAAGGAGATAAAGTGATGTTTGCCTCTACTACTCTTCAAGGGCGAGCATTAACCTGGTGGAATGGAAGAATGGCATCATTGGGTATGGATGCTGCTTATGCTACACCTTGGGTCGAAGTAAGAAGGTGGATGACTGAGGAATTCTGTCCAAGGAGTGTTATTCAGAGGTTAGAACAGGAACTATATCAACTGAGACTGAAGGGTACTGACATCGATGGATACACAAACAGGTTCCATGAACTTGCTCTACTTTGTCCAAACAAAGTTAACCCTGAATACTTGAAGGTAGAGCAGTATATTCGAGGCTTACCTACCAACATCCGTGGAGATGTGACCTCATCTAAACCTGCTAATATTGATGAAGCTGTTCGTATGGCCTACCAACTAATGGGTCAAATCATCCAAGACAAGGCTGATGGTGTTTCTGAAGGCAACAAAAGAAGAGCTGAAAATGACAGTGATGATCGTGGTGATAACCGTCAATCTCAAAACAGAAATCAAAACCGAAGGAGGGGTAATGCTAATGCGATGACTGAAGCTGCAACTGCTGATAAGGGAACCAGATGTCAACGCTGCAAGAAGTCTTATACTAGTGAATGTGCTAAGTGTGGAAAGTGCAACAAGTTAGGTCACAAGGCTGAAGACTGTTGGGGACCAGGAAAGAAGGGAGTGACGTGCTTTAACTGCCAAGGTAAAGGTCACCTGAGGAACCAATGTCCTCAACCTCCGAAGAATGCACGTGGTGGAGATAACCAGGGAAAAGCTTATCAGTTGGGTGAAGCCGAAGCGAAGCAAAACCCGAAATTTGTCACTGGTACATTTTTTACTGAACAACCGTTATGCCACAGCTTTATTTGATTCTGGTGCGGACAAAAGCTTTGTGTCTACAAGATATCAAACCGGTCGAATTAGGCACGGGTTATGAGGTAGAACTATCTGATTGATGTGTTATTCGACCGAGCTCGTCGTTTGTAGAACTCCCATTCTTTTCGTTAAGAAGAAAGATGATTCATTTCGTATGTGTATCGATTACCGAAAGCTGCATAGGCTAACGATCAAGAATCGTTACCCATTTCTTTTAGTTGATGATCTATTTGATCAACTTCGAAACTCTCGTGTTTTCTCATAGATTCTGGTGTTTTCTCCGAGATTGATCTTTGTTTCACTTATCATTAACTTCGCATACGCGAGGAAGATATTCCTATTACGGCGTTTAGAACTTGTGATGATCATTATGAGTTTAGGGTTATGCCTTCTGGTTTAACCAATACATCGGTAGGTCGCGGTTTTCGTGTTTTAACGGGCATCACTAATCGTCGGCGATCGTCTCATTACCACTAATGGCTAAGGTGAGTCTATAGCCTCGCTCTTAACATGTTTACTTGTTTTATAAAACCCGCGAGGGGGATAACATGCTTGTTTTACTAAAATAAAGGGGGCAACGAGAAGTTGTGGAAACCCTATTTTACTTGAAAAGTTGTTTTATTGAAATTTAAGGGTACAACGATAAGTTGTGGAAACTCTACTTATTGGAAAAGTATGAGTGCAACAAGAAGTTGTGGAAACCCTTATTATTGGAAAAGTATTTATTATAAATGATGGGAGCAACGAGAAGTTGTGGTAAACCCTCTTTGTTTTAAAATTGAACACAAAGGAACTTGATTGTATGCTTAGATGAAAGTTGTTATATAAGTTTGTTTTAGCCTTAAAAGACCCATGAATCGTGAAATGTTAATCGAAGTAACGCTAATGCCATGGATAGATCTGTCGGGGTGACGCCCAGTCTGGTCGCGATTAGCTCTCGCGTGGTGTTGTGATGCACTAGTAATGAAACATCGGATGCATTGTATAAGAGAAATATACGCACTTGGCTAGGTGTGTTGGGCTGAAATAATATATGTTAACGTTCAATGTCACGAGGCTTATGGAAATAACAACGATAATTATGTCCGTACAACATAATTGTCTTTTAATGAATTATTAACCATGGAAGGTTATTTTTCATACTTGTGTTCACTCTATTTAAATTAAACTCTATAGATTCACTCGGCAAATTTTGCTGACTTTTTAAGCATGTTTTATCTCAGGTCCATATTGAAGGCACTCGAGGAAGGCGGTTTCGTGAAGCTTGCATATTTGAAATGTTTTGGCCCACTTTTCTAAAACATATCCATTCAAATAACTTTTATCATTTATGATAGTTTGTAAACTTTTGAATCATCCGGGACCATGTATGAAATTTTATCTTGATTAAATGAAATTGAATGGATGTTTATTAAAACGTCTCGTTTTGAGCCGTTTTCTATGATTATGAGATTGAACCATGATAGTAACACCCAATGACCCTTCCGCTGTTATGATCGAAATTGGGGGTGTTACACTCTCATCCATTACTTGAAAACCCGCCCACAATTAATATAAGTCCGACTCAAAAGTAATAAGTCATTCGCCTTATGTGTAAGATCCTTATGTCATGCATTAATAAGTAGCTACACACTCGCTAAGGAAAGAAAAATAAAACTCACGCAATAATTTACATCCGCCTCCTTTTTTAGACCTTGGATCTTCAACCCCGCAACCCGTCAAGGTAATATTGGATTGGAGCAACTATTAAATCCCCGCAACCCGTCAATGTAATATTGGAGTTCAATAGTCACTATAATTAACACTTCACTGCCCCTCTTAAGAGTCTTGTATAATAATTATTATTTTTTATTTTTCCCTTTTTTTCTAGCCACTCATTTTTTTTATAAGCCGCTTTTATTTCTCATTATTCCTCACAAGGAAAGTTGAAAAGAATAAAAGGAAAAACACCCGCTAAATATTAAGCATGGCATAAGTCTAGTACACATAAAACGTTCTAACTTAGAATCTTAAGACGTACTTATACCAACCATGAATGATTAGTCAAAAATGCATAAGAGACTACAAATCAATTAGAACCGTTCTTCATTATTTATTAATATATATATATATATATATATATATATGCAAAGAAAATAGAGGCAAAGAAAGAGAAGGGTTTAGCCACAAGTAATTTTCATGAGGTTTATCTAGCCCTTTTATACTTGCTTCAACTCTATCGTCTCCTATTCTCCACAAATTTAAAATCTAAAATAATGAGAGTCGTGGATGCTTAGCCTAATAGACCAATGAAGGACTACATGGTTAAGGATACTAGCTAGAGGAAGCTTAGATAAGCAAACTCGGATTGAGTCAAAGTTTCCATGGCGGGCCTAATATGTCAAAGAAGTCTAAATTAGTTAAACCATATCCTTTATTATATTTTTTTTCCTTTTTCAATTTTTGATGGAAAATAAAAGAAGAAATATATACAATGCAAATGTGTTATGCAAATGAAAAATGATTAATGCAAAAATTATGAATGCATATTTTTGGTGGCCAAAGTAAATCAAAAATTTTTAAAATGTTTGAAAAATTAATTTTCCAAGTTATCATGAAGGTCAATGAAAAAGTCTAGGTAAGGTCACTTCGATAGAAGTCTCCCCTACACTTAAGATAAACATTGTCCTCAATGTTTAAGAGTATTGGAGTAAACTCCCCTACACTTATGACATTGATTACTTTGTTTAACCCAAGCTAAGGAAAAGACAACTAAATGGTATTCATTTTAAGCACAAGTGTGTAATATCACGATAGCAAAAACTATTCAAAGTGAACCGGATACACGGGCCTCCTCCATAAGCTCCAAGCTTCAACTCTACTATAAAACCCTTATTTCTATCCTACCACACTCTATGTCTAAAAACTCTAAGCCTAGTTATTCAAGCTTGATTTATGGAGTCTCTAGCTCAACTCTTCCCACACTTAAAAGTGTCTAAAACCTATCATGGAGAACAAAAGTTTTACCCTTTTTAAGAAAAATCTCCATGATAAGGTAAAGAATGTTTTCAAGTATCAAAACTCCATAAATATCCCCCCCGGATCAAATACATAATTACCATCCCACTTATAACACAATCCAACAACTAACTTCCCAAGCAATGGTGAAAAGAGTGAGGTGTTGTTTTCGAAAATGGTTGCCCATATATTCTTCCAAAGGTGATAAGGTGATACTCTGAAATCTCACGCAAGTTTTCCTTTTATTGCATCAGGCGGATACTGAGATGGTTTAGCAAGCTCTATACCAGGATCAAAAATACTTTCCTTGATGGGAAAACCACAAGTGGTGTTTGGCTTAGAAGATTCCCCCTTATAGGTCACATGTTGAGAGAAAGGTTGTGGAGCAATAGGTAATAACAAGCTCTTTGAAGGCACCATCATGACTTGTTTTCCTTTGTCACTTTGAAAGGTTGAGGTGGAAAAGGAAGATGGTAAAGGATCTTCATGCAATAGAGAATCTAGAAAGAGTATGTCTCCCTCCTCACCAACATAACCATGAGTGTACTCAAAAGGTATATCAACCTCTAAAAACTCATCACTCTCATCCATGATAGAATCCTCCTCATCACCATAAACATCATAGATTTGTATATCAAAGATTGGTGACTCCTCAAAACTCAAGGAAGTGTGATCATCAAAATATGGAGAGTCACAAGTGGAGAACTCATCATCACTATCATCATATATTGGGGTATCACAAAGAAGAGATTCCTCATCACTAAAATCCTCATTGGTTTCTTCATCATGGTGGAAAAGTGGGTTATAAAATGATGTATCAAAGAGAGGATTAGAATGAATCACAAAATCACCAAATTTAAGCTCCCGAGGTTCATGAAAATCCAAAGATGAGGTAATGGAGGCAATGGTCTCAACATAAGGTAGATCATAATCTCCACATGTGCAAGCTTCATAAAAATATTCATCTCAAACTTCATCAAGGATATCATCTTGAGTTTCCTCCTCATTAACAACATCAATATGCTTCACCGTTTCGGGCTCATTTGATTTCTTTGACAACCTTCCCATGTTAAACACAACTCTTTCATCTCCTACCCTCATTGTAAGTTCACCTTCCGCCACATCTATAAGAGTACGACCCATTCTCAAAAATGGCCTACCAACAATTAGAGGAACTCTTGGATCCATATCATAATCAACCACCACAAAATCCACAGGAAATGTAAATCTATCCACCCAAACAAAAACATCCTCCGCAATTCCCACCGGATAAGCTATAGTATGGTTGGCTAACTCATGAGTCATCCTAGTAGGAGTGAGCTCGGGAAGTGAAAGTCTTTTCCAAACCGATAATGGCATGAGATTAATGCTTGCCCCTAAATCCGCTAGTGCCATGCAATTTTCCACCCCCGGGAAATTGCAAGGAATCAAAAACCTCCCCGGATATCCAAGCTTAGCAGGCAACTTCTTAAGAAAAACCGCGGAGCAATTTTCGTTTAAGGAAGCATTAGGCAAATCCACCAATTTCTCCTTATTAGAAAGAAGGTCCTTGGTCATCTTAGCAAATTTAGGCATATTGGATAAGGCTTCCGCTAAGGAGATGTTTATGTTAAGTTGCTTGAACATCCTCAAAAAATTAGAGACTTGAATATCATCCTTTTTTTCAATTTCTCCTTTCTCAATCTTGATGGGTAAGGAAGACTTGGTTTTGGTTGAGGTTGAGTGGTTGATGAAGGATTTTCTTTGTTGGGTTCTTCATTGATAGGTGTGGAATTTAAAGGAGTAGAAGGTGTAGGTGTTGAGGTTGTAGAGCTTGAAGGTGTTGATGTTGATGGCTTATCACAAGGTGGAACCATAGTAGGCTTAACCAAAGTAGGTTTGGGTGGTGGAGGATCATGATTTTTCTTTCCACTTCTTGTTGTGATAGCATTGATATTAGCCTTTGGGTTTGTTTGTGTGTTTGAAGGTAGAGCCCCTTGTGGCCTTTGATTAAGAAGCATCATAAACTTTTTGTTTGTTTCCTCATCCATTTCCCTCATTCTTTTCTCATTAGCTTGGAACCTCCTTTCATTCTCTTGATTCATTTTGTGAAGAAGCTCAATGGTGTTAAAATCATGTGGCATATTCCCTTGAAAACCTTGGGGTTGGAAAGGTGAAGGTTGATTTTAAAACCCTTGGTTATTGTTTTGAAAGTTATTTCCTTGATTGTGAAAGGTATTGGGTGCTCAAAAGGTGTTTTGTCCTTGGTAACTTGGCCTAGGCCCTTGATTTCTTTGAAGTAATTGAGGAGGATTAGGTTGATTTTGGGTGGGTGGTTGGGGTGGAAAGCCGGTGGAGCAAGGTAGTTAATTGACTTGTAAGAGAGATTGTTTGGGTTGATGTTAGGTTTGAAATGCTCTTTATGTTCATCTTCATAAGCATAACACTCAACTTGGTAATTTTGAACCTTATCACATTGTTGGTAAGAATGAAGACCTCCACAAGTCTCACATGAAATAGCAATAGCATTCACATCATTGGTGGAATTTTTGTTCAAGGAGATTTCACAAAATTTCATGAGTGTGTTAGTCATAGTATCAAGCTTTTGAGAGATAGTCTTTTCTAATTGTGGAGTAACACTCTCTTGCACCACATGGACTCTCTCATCAAATTGTGTGTTAGTTTACACCATGGATTTAGTCTTAATAATGTCACATGCCTCTTGAATGGATTTTGTAAGAATATTCCCACCCGCGGAGGAGTTGAGGGGATCTTGATGATGTGGTCTTAATCCATTGTAGAAAGTATTGATTTGGTGAACCTCATTGAATCCATGATTGGGTCATTTTCTCAATAACTCCTTGAACTCTTCCCAAGCATCACTAAAGGTTTGACTAGGTTTTTGTTGAAATCCAATAATTAGGTTTCTCAAAGCCGTGGTCTTAGATGGAGGAAAGAACTTGTTCAAAAACTTCTTAGTAAAGTCATCCCAAGTAGTAATACTCTTAGGTGGTTGTGTATCTAGCCAATACTTGGCATTGCCCTCTAAGGAGAATTGGATCAAGATCAACTTAATGGCATCATGGGGAACTCTATTGTACTTAATGGTATTGCAAAGATATAGAAACTTCTTGATATGATCGTGTGGATTATCACTAGGTCTCCCCAAAATGGTGTGTTTGAAACCAAGCTAATCATAGATGTCTTAAGCTCAAAGGCATTTGCGGGTATCTCGGATATAACAATAGCATCAGCATATTCTTGCACATTGGATTGGAGATGTTCCATCAAAGATCGATTGTTAACGACGGCCATGGCTTCTTGTGTGTTGTTCAAAGCACGATTCTCGGGATCGTCTTGATGGATGGTGTTGTTTTTACTCTTTCTCTTTTTATTCCTTTTTGGAGGAAGGGGCTGTACACCAAATGGTATTTGTACACGCCTGCGGGTGAGCATGCAACTCAAATCAAGGAGTGAGAGAGAAGCTCTAGTTCGACTTTGGAAAAGAAGGGATTATCCTTTCCGGGGTTCAATAAGTAATATCCACAAGAAAGTATAATATATGTAAGTAATACTTGGGTGCAAGACCCCCAATCAAGCTTTCCTTCTTAGAATACGCACTAGTGAACGGGGGGTTAGGTGGCGCGAAGCACTTAAGTACCTATTAACCCTTAGACGGCATTTTATAGCACGTCACCTTTCTATTCATTTTGTAGTTTGTATTCTTCGAATTCTTGCCTATTGGAAGTATTTATCTATTCTTGCTTAATTAAATTTGATCGATACACGTGTCAAGGACCGGAACGCTCCCGAACACGGTGTATTGCAAAAGCAATACTTATGGAAATATGTGTATTGAGTGTTCGTATACGTATACGTATTTACATATAATAATATATCAAAAATATTTTTGTATTTATTGGGGTTTTAAAGAAACTACTATATGTACGTAAAAACCGATGAAATCCAATAATATATATTTTTGGGTGCGATCTCTTAGGAAAAAGATTGCTTTTTGGATTTTTTATTTTTTTTGGTTCAATTATTTAGGAAAAGAATTGATTTTTGTTATCTTTTAGTTATTATATTTCTATATTTTAGATTTTTTTTACGTTTTTGATTTATGATACGTAAAAATAACGTCCACTCGGGGAACGGATCCCAAAATCCAATCGAAACCGTCAATCAATAGTCTCTCGTAATGTCATGAACCGGCAGCGGCACCATTTGAAATTAAGTATTTTTAAGTTCGTTTATTCTCGATTCTTGACAAATTGAAAGGCCTAAAAATATCGATCTTTAAATTGTTCTTGGTTTTTAAGGGTATTTGGATTTCTAATTCTAATTTAATCAACACGTAAAAAGTGAAAAATATTAATGCTACGTATCCGTAAAACAAAGTGCACGTACCAATTACTATTCACAAAGTACAAATTTCTAATGCATAAAAGTAAAATTGATTGAAATGTAAACTAAATGAAAGTATAAGGACTGAAATGTAAAATTCAGAAACTACAAGGACCAAATTCGTAAAATGTAACTACTAGTAACAAACTTAACAAAATTACCAAACTTTCTAACTGTTTGTTAAAAACTGAAATTATAAGGACTGAACTTTTGCAAACCCTAAAAACAATGATAATTAGCATTGATTACAAACTCTATCAAACGACAAGGACCATTGTGCAATTAAAAAGGAAGTTTTGTTGAAAACGGGTTTAGTGAATACAATAAGGTGGATAGAGCTTAATTCTCAACCAAAATCACTCTGGTTTGTTTTAAACTGCTAAAAATGGAAAATTAGATAGGCCAGTAACAGGGAATTTCTTAAAAGCTTGAAAATCACAAGAATGCTTATCTCAATAAGCCAAGAATAAGCTAATTTGAAAACCAGACATCCACAATCCAATTTTCTTGCACAATCTGATTAATCAATGTCCAAAAAGCTTGGAATGTCTTTTAGAATGGAAAATGGTCCACTGAATAAGCCAAAATCCAAAATAAGAAAAAACGGGCTTATTTGACCAACTTTGACCAAAAATCCAAAAAAGCTGATTTTTGTAGAATCTACTCAAGACATAATGGCAAACAGATTTTGTGAAAGAAAATTGGCAAGTTTATGAATTGAATTTGGAGACATGACAAAATAGTTTGGACTTTATCTCAGAAACTTGCATTTGCTAATAAGCTAACTGATAAGCTGAAAACTCTTTCGAATCTTGAAACTATATAATTTCCATGTACACACTTAACTTCAGATGTTAAACAACAAGTTGAAACAAATTTCAGCCTAATTGGTCCAGTAATGAAGAAATGACAATGAATCAAAGTTGGTAAGTTTTCTACTGAATTGGTTAAAAGTCCTTGACCCACACTTTTTCACTACCAATTGCCTTTTTGACTATTCTTTTGACCACAAAACTCTACTAATATGTTTTCACTAACTCACCTAATATAAATGAATACTGAACAAAGATTTTAACAAACTTGAATTACCAATTTTCACTTAAACCAATCACTACTTAAAAATTAGTTAATGAACTTTTTCAGAGAGAATTTGAGCATAAGTAAAAGACTGATTTTAACACTTATCAAAACTTGTTCAATAGGTGAAATGAGATGTGTTTGAACAAAAAACAAGCTTGAAAACAGATTATACTACAAGATGAGACTTATGACTAATAACTGATGAAAATACTAACTGAAATCAAGTAAAGCTAAGATTAAGGCTAAAAATCAACTAGCACAATATCAAACTAACACAGTAAAGCTACAATCAAGCTAAGCACACCATCAAATCAGCAAGTAATCATTATTCTAAGAATTTAGCATGCAGATTCAATTGAGAGGAACTAAAATGAGGAAATTGGATCTTTTTAGCTATGAAGCCTCCTCTGATGGAGTAGAGGAGCATTGGGCTCTCTAGCAAACACTTAAACACCAGTAATCAACCAGAATTAACCATCATCATCATCAAAATCAGCTACAAACTACACCCCTGCTTCAAATATGCAAATGGCTTGAATTTGACTGAAAATGAACTCCTTATGAAACTGAAGAGCTACAAATGCTTCAAATCATCAACAAAGTATCCATTGATCATGGAAGGTCAATAGTAACACACAGTATCAAGAAGATTGGAGTATTGAGTGAAGTAGAATAAGAGTGAAGTGAAATGAATTTTGAGTTTTATTGATTGGAGGGAAAAGTAGTTACAAGTATTAACTAACTATCTAACAAACTCTTAGGTGTGTGTCAAACACCTAAGAGTTCTTGTAACTGAAAAGGAAGAACTGGAATTGAGAGAAAGAAAATTGAAGTGTTTGTTTTTCACACCTAGGCTACACACTGAAAAATGAGTTAACATGTCATATTTATAGAGTTGAGATGAAGATTAGTTGGGGTTGGTGACGTGTTGCGTCCAATATCTGATTGCTAGGTGTCCTTCTTTGCTTGATTGTATGAATTGGCTCAAGAACACAAAGAGGGGTTTTTGATCTAATGACTTTTAGTTTAATTGATCATGGGGGATGGATTCGTTGTTTGATTTTCAGTCTTTTTCATGTTTTGCACTTTGCCTAAAATTCACTCTAGCTAAATCCATGATCTGGTCTCGTTTACTTGTTGAGGATGACACGTGGCAGTTTATCCTTGGTCTTCAGCTGGTCACACGGATTATTATCCGAAAGTGGATATAATGATTATGGAGTGGCGAAATGTGATTGGATGAAAATGGCTGAGTGGGAAATACTGTATAGATTCAGTATTTAAAGCTGGCGGCTGTAAGTGGGCTTATTTGGCAATCTTTGTGCAAGCTTTCCTTCTTTCTCATTGGTGGATGCCTTCTCACACGGATCAAACCAAAAGTAATATGTAACTTGGCAATTTCAGCCCTTGAACTTTGGCAGAATCTTCATTTAAACTCTTTTCTTCATTTCGTTGGCAAAATCAATCCTTTGACTTGGTTGACTTGAGAGTTGACCAGGTTTGACTTTGATCTTGACTTTATCAAAATTGCACTTTAGTCCCTCAACTTTTGAATGTTGTCAAGATAGGTCCTTAATCTTCAATTGGCTTGTCATCTTTGATCCTTCTCTTGTCTTTTCTTCATAAATGAGCTTGATTTCACTTATTTGCTTCAAATTTGTATTCTTGTTACCTAATCAAGCACAAACACAAAACATACCACATAATACTGCTTTATAGAATAAAAGTTGGGTATTTGCTATGTGTTTTAGGGTGATTTGTTGACTTATTGATATGAGATTTTGCTCATATCAATACTACATGCACAAACAATACAATTCACAATGATTCATTAACCAAATCACAAAAGAACTAAGAAGACAAATCATAAATCATGAAGGTAATTTAGATTGCATTGGAAAATTCATAAAATTGTGACAAGTAATGTCACTACAATACTTCATCACGTCAAACTTACGAGTTATTAAGTTTCATCATAACACTACAGTACCAATCTAGATAAGTTCAATTACAACAAGGAAAATAAAGAAAACACAAAGAAACTAATCACGCGGAGATCCACTGGCTTCTTAAACATCAACTCATCATCACTGCCGCTATCTTCATCATCAAATTCTTCGTCCATCTTCTCCTTTCCCTTATAACTTGATACTTCACATGGCTTAACCAACGAATGAGTTTCCACACGACTTGGCACATCATGAATCCTCACACCCTGACTCGGATAAGATCTCACTGGCAAATCCCATTCACTTAACCTCGCAACCCTTGCTTGATCTTCTCTAAACCTCTCAATTGAGCACTTAGATTCATCACCATCGATCGAAGACTAGCAATTTCATCCATCTCTCTAGCTCTAACAAACTCTGACCTTCTCACACTAGATACAAACCTATCAAACTGCTTCTCATTCTTCTCGAACCTCTTGATCACACGGGTCTCAACTACCTACCTTTCTAACAAAGATCTATCAAACTTCTTAAGAAACCAACGAATTTCATCATAAGATCTAGGACCAGGGCAATACACCTTAGCTATGTTTTCATGGGTAGATCGGGCACTAGCAGCATTGCTTGACTCAGGAGGGAAATCATCTCTAGTACGGGCAATCCTAGGCAAACTACTCAGATAAGCATCACAAGTAGGCATAGAAGAATGAACAACAGGTCGCTAATAATTCTGAACAGTCGGTGGCATAACATTGGCTCTCGGTACATAACTACCTTGAATAACCTCAGGCTCAGTCTGTCCTACAACATAAGGAGAAATCCCATCACCAATATACTCATAAGGATCCTCATCGTCACTAGCACCAAAATTATCTGCTTCCCCATCTCCCATAATATCATTCTCTTCTATCTAACCATCATCATGCGGTAAGTCGGCCATTTTATACAATTATAGGAAATTTGAGGATACTTAAGGTCATTATTTAAAATTATATATGCGATGCATGAGCATGAAAATGTTATACGTACGCCATGATATGCAATGCAATGCAAATGATGATTATGAATTGCTCGCAAAAAGAAAATATGATGATGACAAGCACTCAACGCACTTTCAATAACATCAATACAATATCATAATATTTACTTAATAAATACTTGGGAATTCATTTCAGTTTTAGGGGATACATCTAAAATACAAAAAAACAACTAAAAGTGATCTTACCGGAGCGTTGCGGAGAAATTGTGTGCTTCTGAAGAATACTTTTGACACCAAAGTTACAGTTTAGGGCATTTTCAAAATCGACCTAGTTCTCTATAACTTGTAGCTCTGATTACCAATCTTTAACACCCCCAAATTACATTGCGTAGCATAAATACACAATTGGGTTATAAACGTAAGTATCATCACACAAGGTATATTGAACGACTTAAAATGAGACGTTTACACATAAAAGATGAATAAGATGTTACCACACTGTCTAAAACATTCATTTCATCCCCTAATATACTAAAACAACATCAGAGTAAAGCGTTTTGTCCCGCACGGATCTCGACCATCAACCACAAAGTTTTAGTATAGTACACATGACATTAGACAAAATGTTCATAAGTATGAAAGGAAAGAAAAGGTTTTAGACAACAACACTTCAAAAGAAAACCCACAAAATTCCATAGCAAGATCCACCATCGTTCACCTTCGATTACCTGAAACACATGCTTAAACGAGCCAACAATAATGATGAGCGAGTCCATAGGTTTAATAAAACATATTTAAACACAAGAGTAAAATCACTCATAATCATTTAATAGAATTGTCGTGTACAAAATCTATATATAGGCAACTCATCTTATATCCGAAGTTATACAATTGTATTTAAGCTCATGACACCGACACCTTAACCAATCAGTCACCCACGCCAAATGCCAGCATGACTAGATAAAACCATTGCCCCTCTAGGGTATTAGTTGCTAGATATATAACCACATCTCAATAATCATAATTACCCCTCCAAGAGATTACTCAACGTACAAATCTTGACCGATATAGGGTGGTTAACCCCGTAGTACTACCATTTGAATAAGCGGCTATTTCCAACTCACAACATCAAGTTAGAACATAGTTAACAGTTCATGAAATTAGGGTCTTTAGCAACAAGGTACTCAATACAATTCAAGGCAACATTCGGGTCCAAACAATCAATCATGACAATGTTCATTTTATTTCAAATAGCATGTATCCCCCTCGCGAGTTTAAAATCATTTAATAACTAGTATGAAGCGATGCTACAAACTCACCTTAGTACAAGAGACCTAGCAAGAGGATCGTCGATGATAAGTGATGCCCGTCAAACACGAGAACCGCAACCTATCAAATAAGGCGCGCTCATTAATAATAGACTCAAGTATACACCATACTTAATAACATAAAACTCAAAATTATAAAATCATGACAAACCCGAAAGAAAAAAATACAAGTGATACTATTATACTCTTCTATATGTTTACTTTATTAATCTACACTTTCGCTAAATATTTGTCGGCACATACCAAATGTACAAGCTCAATTCCCTTACTTAGACACGTCAAAAGTTTATGAAACTACTCAAGGAAGTCACTTACTATATATAGAAATTCCACTGAAAATTTCGTTAAAAGTTTTTACTTCTAAGACCCCCTGCCCGACACATCTTTGAACTACAAAAACCGGACAGTTTTACGTCTTCGACTCATAAAACCATTTTGACCTCTCTAAACAACTTCACTTACAAAACCGACACTTGAATTTGGAAATAGACTCACAAACCTAGGGTTAAGATACTTAAAATATCCCTTGAGTCTTTTTAAAACTCACTTTATAGTCCTTGAGATTCGATCCAAATATCAACGATAACTTCGAGTTGTGTCGATACTCGTCTCCCGGTACACGAATAATCAATCTATCACAACTACCTCCTAGTTTTGAGTTAGAAACTCTAATTTATATAAAACGAAGCTAACAAAAATCTATAAGACACTATCTTATTAGTTTAACAATAACTCAAACATAAGACACCCAAAAACAGCCTCAAACTCACTACCCTAATTTACCTTTCTAAAACTCACATAAAATCATACTTTCAATCCATTCTAACCACTTTTCTACTAATCCTAATACCCTAATATCACCCTCTTTCAATCCTAGCACTTGCATGTTTCATAAAACAACTACTAAAATCAAAACTCGAACTTTTAACATCAAAATAGCATGATCTTATCAAGATCATCACATGCATGATCATATACAACTCTCACCAACCCTAGTTCATAACAAAATTTCAATTTTTGTATCTATGTGATCACCTTTTGATTACAAGAGTGGGACTTGTTTTAGTTTTAAAGGATTCAAGCTAGAAATCAAGAAAATTGGATGTTTATGTGTGTTCTAGATCAC
This sequence comes from Glebionis coronaria, assembly GCA_025667525.1. NCBI lineage: Eukaryota > Viridiplantae > Streptophyta > Magnoliopsida > Asterales > Asteraceae > Glebionis > Glebionis coronaria. Next base: position 159,539,203 of record CM046882.1, read on the forward strand.
GGTTAGAAAAATAAAAGAAGGGGAGGGTTTGAGTTTTTTGTTATCTTGTTACTATGTGTTTTGGTTGGTAAGAAAAGGCTTATATAGTGGTAGGTAGGGACTATTCTTGCCTAACCTGCATTTCTTTGGAATAAAAAGAAAATAGTTATCTAAAGAGAGGGAAATGACTATTAGTCAATTTTGAAAATATCCACGGGATTCGGGTTTCATAAAAATACTTCTCAAAAGTTAAAACGCATCATAAATATAATAATATCGTCCCCCGACTCGACTTAACAAGTCATTATAAAAAAACATCGAGAACGTCAAACATCAAACAATCGACAATAAAACGTAAAATATTAGGCATCCATCGGCATCACGCTTACTAATAATCCTCAAACTAGTTAAAAAGCAAAAATAAGTCTCCTAACATTGGTTTCAACTTAAACCATCAAAAACAAAATCATTCAAGCTCATCAAAAATTTCAAAAATATTCGTAAAATAAGGTTAGACAATGACCTCGGTTTCAGGTTATCACAGAAATTGACAACTTTCAAGTATGCCATTTCGTATAAAATGTATTACTCCCACTTGTTTTGACAACAGTTGGAGTCTTTCATTACTAGTGAAGTTAAGTGACATTTTATGTTTCCATGTATTGAATATCCACACATTATTGCTAGTGTGAGTCACATTGACTATTAACAATTATTAAATATTCAAATAAGTGTCTTAAGTTCTATATATGTATACCTATGATGGACTTTCCATATATAAAAATATGATTTATTAACTTCAAAAATTGGGATGTAATTTTCCTCCTTTGTATAGCACGCCAACATATATATACCTTACGGGTGTGTAGCGTCTTTTACTTGGTCAAAACAAACAACTAAAGACAACCAGTTCTCTAGGTTTTTCTTTCACCATTTTGTGCGGTGATATTTCGTCTTTACAATCAATATTTTAAATATGACTTGATCATATCAAGATATTTACCTTTGGTAGCTAAAGACACAATTTCTCTAGTTATCCAATAAGATATGAAATTTTACTTACCATTTAGGTACTTCATATGTTAGATTCGAATTGGAATGATTCAATCAATCATTTTATAGCTTTTCCACATGTAAAAAGTATAGGAACGAACCTTAAAGTTTTCCTATGGAAAACAAACACGGTTTGTTATCCTCAAGTAACGACCAAACCCATGCTATTGGTTTACGTTGCATTTATACATTAAAAGAACTTGTAAAGTTTAATTATTAGTATTTTTATAATAATTCTCTTATAAAATTAACTACCCATGTTTATGGACTTTAAAGAATTAATTTTATTAAGAGCATAAGACCCAACTTGAACTTATTCCATCAATGCAATTGATACAAGAGATGAAATAATTCAAAAGGTAATCATCGAATGATAATTTCCACCGTTGTAACTCTTAGCCATGATGCCACCGTGACTACAATATCTAGTATAAACATAGTCACGTCATGTTTGCCTCATCTCGTACTACGTGCAAAAGGTTTGACCAAACATACACGATGTAAGTCGTCCAATATTGGTATGCGGATTTATAACCTTCAGGTCTGACCCTTGGTTGTTATGGCGCCTCATCATGGTTAAACTTGAAGACTGTCTTTGATGACATAACCAAGACAAGTAACTAATACATTGGTTAGTACAGAACTTACTTAAGTGGGTATTAAATAAAATTTTGAAAAACAATGACAAAATTTGTATAAAAGGAAACATATAAAACTTCCTTTTATAATGAGTTTCTAAAACAATGAATTTTCCATATTTTTAAACTTTCATTAAATAAAACATATGCCTCGGTTTCATGAATCCACCGATAATCCAAAACCGAGATACCCATTTTTTTAAAAACGTCGTACAAGTTTCATAAACGTGCCATAGGTTTGTTTCATCGGGTTTTCCTCACACCTCTTACGAGTACTAATGGAAAACTCAATGGAATCTTGCCATGGTCACATTTTACTCTATGGTGTCTTGGAAGAAACACAAAAAGGACCTGGAGAAGTTGGTCAACACGAAGCTAGTTAAGAACCTCTTTCTTTAAGAACGCAGAGTGAACCGCCTATACCTTTCTAGTGTAGTCTAACTAAAACATTATAAAAATCAAATAGATACTTAACCTAGTTAGTCCGTTTTAATTCTTGAAAAGATTTTGCATTTAATACAGAATAAACAGTTTATAGTAATAAGTCAAAACAAATAAAGCAAGAATCACACAAGGCTACTATATAACATATAAACTATAAATAAGAAAGATATTTTCCAAAAATAACCTATTTAGGGCAGTAAATTTACAAAATTTAGAAAATCTAATTTTATGATTTAAGGCAAATTCTGTTTTGCAAGGCAAAAATCGACTAGAAGACGATTTTTCAGCTTTCGACTAAAATTAAAAAGTTGTACAAAATCGAGTTTTTAGTGTCCTTTTAGGGAATCGGAGTCTGTTGATATGCAGATTATTTTATAAAATTATTTATTTTCTGTTCGGGTGTCATGAATCGCAAGCCTAAAACAGTTTTATAAACCCCTTCTTAGGCATGCATACACCAATCCAATTAGCTTTATCTTATCAAATAGCAATCCCAATACATGTTAAGCATCTTAATCATGCATTCAAATAATTTATAAATCATGGTTCATGGATTTAAACAATTAAAACATGCATAACATATCAGAAAACACGTAAATTGCACGCGTAGTTGTAATCAACGTTTTGATATAACCTAAAAAGCATGCAAATTTATTTTTTTCAGAAAATTATGGATCTAATTACATCTAACTAGCCAATTTAAAGATCTTCAATTAAATCATAATCAACTATTCAAGAAAAAAAATTCTTTTTGCACTGGTTTTAGCCATTTTTTATGTAATTACATGGCATAGATTTGTCTCGTGATGCCACTTTTGGAATTTAACAACCCTGATGTATCTAATATACATGCATCAAGAGTAAACGCAGCGGATAGGATCGACTATCTATGCACATAATGTAATTAACATAAAAACATAAAGAAAACATACCTTTAGTCCAAGAACGGATGACCAAGAACCCTAAATCACCGAAAACAAACGAAACCCTATATGGTTTCCCGTACTCCGATTCACCATAAACCCAAAGATTAAGATAGACCTTCTTTAAGATAGTCCACACGACACTTCAATCAACCACCTTCGATGGCTAGATCTTGATTAAGTTATACTTAATAAAATCAAACCCTAAACCCTTTTGGGGGTGTTTTGGTCGTCGACAACAAAGACAAAGAGAGGGGAGATATTTTTTGGTTTTAAAATTATGAAACAATGAATCACATCCCATTTTCTTTTCTATTGCCGACGGAGCAGAGAGAAAAAAAGATTACGTGTCGTCAGTTTTTAGCCATTCGATTGTTATCAAATAAATCCAAACCGTATAAAATAGATTTTGTCCTGATTTTTAGCATGTAGTTATAACTTAAGAAGGTGAGATGCATATTTCAAAACGTTATATATCTAAAATAGTATGCAACTAACTTCCCTTCATTCTTGGCTATATCCAAAATAGTACTATGTAGGAAACTACCTGTTCATTTATGTAACTTATTTTAATAAACTTAAAAAACAAAGTGAACAAGTTCAAAAAATATAAATCATGTGACATAAAATGATTTTAATTCAAAAAATAAATATTATACTTTAACATAAGTTTCGATTATAGTAAATAGGGCTTAGAATTGAGTTAATTTTTTTATTATTATTTAACATTATTTAAGACTGGACGAATACCTGTGTAATGCGACGGTGTCTGACGACAACTAATTAAACTTGTGAATTTGTGGTTTGTGTGACCCTTAATGAATCATTGCGATAAAATATTTTTGGCAGTAAAAAAATAAAAGTTGAAAATATAAAGATTATGAGATATAGTTAAACTATTAAATTAATAGTAAATTTTATTATTAACTTTTTCAAATTTCGAGATTTTTAAGTTTTAAAAAACACTATAACATACTTTATATTTAGCATAATAAAAGATCACATTTTATGATAATAAGTTATATATTAATATATGATTTGTTCAGTTAAAAAATCAATTCCCAATATATTTAGTAGTATTATTAAGTTAGAGCGTTATTTTACAAGTACCCTATGTAGAACCAAACATCGTATGTTTTGGTATAAATACTTTTTGTTTGTTAAAGATTTATAAACAGTTAAATATTAACAACAATAGATTAATTAATACTCTATTAGCGCAAAGTAATTTAGCCAAAATTTATTAGACGCATTTTTGTTAAAGACTTAACATGTTTACTCTGTTAAATTATGATCTTTTTTATGTTGATATTGATAGATGACAATATATGTTGTTCTTGAAAATATGGTATTGGGTTATCATAAAGTAGATATTTCGTATAACCCGCGCAACGCACGGGTATTGCACTAGTTGTTTATATACTAGAGGCTCGGGCTAATTATGGAAAAGATCTTATCTTTATCCCTAAGTAATTAAGCCTTCTAGAAAAAATATTCTCTTCTTCCCTTTTCTATGTATAATCGGGCCGCCTATCGCCCATAGGGTGATTTGGTGTGACTTTTTGACTTTCTATATACTTACTTATGTAATTACAATAATTACCTTAAAGTATTAAGTCTTATTAATTAATCCTTGTTAAACCTTTTAACTTATTAATTAACTATCATTGAGTATATACGTTTATCAAACTAAGTTTACACAATATATATAGCCATGTTATATTGTATAACTTAATAAAAGATGATCTTTATGTCTAAGTGTGTGACCCCTTAGGCCCACGCACGCACTGCTGTATAAAATACTATCTATGACTTACGCACATCCCAACACCTTGATGTGAAAGAAATGAGAGTGATGAATTTAAAGCTATCCTATAACACCTTCAAACACAAAGAAAGAGAAACTCTCACTCAAAATTTCACAAGATACAAGGCTTTGATGAATTAACTACTAAATGATGGTGTTAAACTTTCAAAGTTAGAAACCAATACCATATTTATCAATGCATTGCCAAAGAAGTGGCTCAGTTTCTACCAAAGTTTGAGAAATGCCAATCACATTAAAGATTTTGAACTGGAGTCTCTTTTAGAAAACTCAAATTTGAAGAGAACCTAGTTGATAGGATCTATGAAGGCACCATCAAGAGTAAAGCATTAACTATTGTTACACCCTTGTGTACAACCTTCTTCAATGATTTTGTCATTCAGGACTACTGATATGAGCTTGAATACTCATATCATTTGTATCAAATAACAATGAACAAATGCATAAAATGTATCAAAAATGCCTTGTATTTGTATGTTTCTTGTTTTAATGTGTGTAGGTACCAAGATCGCGAAAACCAGCGAAATCGGCACGAGAATAAAGAAAAGATCGAAGAAGCCAAGAGACAAGTCGTTTTTAAAGACGGGATTCAAGTTTTTGAAGATCATTTACCAAGTGGGTCCCACATTAGCTTAATGGGCTTAATTATTAGGCTGATTAAGGAAGTGTTGTTTGGTCAAAAGCCCAATAGGCCCAAAGCAACATTTAGTGGACGATTTTGAATAAAATTGGGTCCAAGCCCAACAATGGCCCATAATGAAATGAAAGAAACGAATGGGGTGATATATTGGGTCAAAGGCCCATACTTGGACAAATAAATAGAGTCGTTTCATTTGGCTGACATCTCACACCCACATACATTAAATAAAACTTCACCCCACTCACGGTTTAAATACACGTTTTTCTTTTTCACACAATGAATAAAAAACCTTTTCGATACATCCAATGTATCTTCTTCACCCTCACCCAAAAAAGAAAACCAGTAAAAATATTTCACTGTTCCAAAACCCTAGTTCAAGAAATCATCTAAATAAAATGGGGCTTTTCACTCCTACGTTTAATTCGAGCGTGTGGGAATTAAATCCCCAGGGTTTTAGGAAGAAAGGAGTGGTAGTGAATGGCTACGTGGCAGATTACTACTAGATGAAACACATCACCACTCCTATTTCACCAATAGGAAAGAGACACCTCAGCAATCAAACTAACACAACTAGCACAAACGGATGCCACGTTGGCAATCCGTGTGCTAGTTGTGTCTTATCAACCCTCCGATCAAAACAACCATGAGAGAGAGAAGATCTAAAGGCTTAAATTGAAGAAGGAATACGCTTATGAAGATTCGGATATTCTCCCCTCAACAGCCTTGGGATGGCTATAAAAACCCCTTATTTTCTTGTAATTCATCATCCAACATTTACTTTTAATGTTATAATGCTAAATTAGGAGTAGGAAATATTGTATTTCAATTTAATAGTTTTTTTAATCCTTTTGATGATTTAATAAAAATTTATTTGAGAATCTCGTTGGTATTTTAATTATTGTTTTTCTTTACTGTCAAAGTTTATAAAATTGTCTACTGTTTAATTTAGTCCTTATAATATATAAGCTTGTTTGATTAAGCTGATACTATATCTTGAATCAAATAAGTAAAAAGTGAGTTTTGGATTGGAAATCAAACCCTACTAGTTTGATTAATAAAAAAATAATAAAAGGTGGTTCGAGTTACGAATCCGGTTCGAGTTATGAATATGGTTCGAGGATTTGGTGATAATGATTCAGTGGTGATTTATGGTGGGTTAAGATCCGGTTAATCAAGTCAGCTCAGCGCTGCACCACTTCTCAACTGTTGCTACAAAAAGGTTCATCTACTTTTTAGGTTTCATGTTTTTCTAGTTATAATTAAAATTTAGTTCATGTTATCTGATTGATTTAGTTGATATGCTTTGATGCCTGCCATGTTTAATTTGAGATTAATTTGAGTTTTTGTTAAGTTGTTATAGTAGTAGATGGTGCTATTTTTGTTACTGGATTTTACGCTATTAAGTCTTATATACACTTCTGGATCTGCTTTTGTTAAAGTATTATAGTTTTGCTTGATAATTTGGTTTTAATTATTGAGTTAATGTTTCTGATTGACTGAATTTGGGTATCTAATATTGAACTTTGTTGTTGGCTGAGTCTTTTGCATCGTTTGGTAGGTCTGCGCATTTTAGAGCTTTACTTATGAACTGATTTATTCAGTTAGCTAGTTTTACGTACATTATTGATTTTGTTTGGTTTGAGAAATTTCAAATAGGTTACATATTTTAGAGAAAGATTAAGTGATTGTTCTAACTTGATATTCTGTTTCACTCAATATTTGTTATTAGGATTGTTTGTTTAATGTTTCACGATTTGAGATTTCTGATCTTAACTGCTGAATAAGAAAGCCTTATGCAATCTACCCATTGTTATAATAGGTTAGTTGCTAGCTGCTCATCTGATCCAGATTGTCTGATGTTTCTGCTTAGTCTTATCTGCATACTTGAGCTTTGTTATACCTGACTTAACTTCGTTGTTGCTAAACGTTTAAGATTTGTTGTTACTAGTTCATTATCTGTGGATTTTAGTTTGTTCTTATAAATGTTCATGGATTTTTCTGATAATCTTGCTATCTATCAGCTTCCATTAATCTGATAAGCTCAAAAGCTGATTCCTATCAGCTTAATTAGAATAAGCATCTCATTTGACCATTCTTGTGGTCCTTTTTATTTTCATTTCCAAAAATAAAACCAAAATTTGGTCCCTTGAGGGACTCGAACCCTTGATCTCAAGGGTAAAGGACTAACGTGTTAACCAACTGAGCTCAGTACTCGTTGGATTTTATTAACAGATAGTTAATTAATATAGTATAACTATTTCTAGCAGACTTTAGTTCAAGATTTGTTTAATTAAGTTTCGGTTTTAAATATAGTTTTATTAATATTTTTATTAATATTTTTATTAAAGAAATTTTGAGTTTTAGAAAAATAATAATTAGTTCAAAATAAAATAAAAAATGTTTTTATTAATTTAAAAGTTTAATTAGTTTATTTTACTAAATAGATTTTTATAATTTTAGATTTAAATAAAACTAGTTTTAAAAAAATAGATTTAGGATAAGTAAATTTTGATAAAGTTAATTAGTTAACAAAAAAAGTTAATTAGATTTATAAAAATAGTTTCATATTTAATTAAATAGATTAATTTTTATAGATTATTAAATAGTTTAAATGTTTAAATAGTTTTAATTTTAAGTAATTGATTTAGATTTAAATAATTTTGGGGGTTTACGATTCATGCACTTTAGGTTAAATTTAAATAGTTTAAAATTGGAAGATTTAATTTCTCGTTTTAAAACCGATAACCAATTCGAGTCAATTGCCCAAATCAATACGAAAAGTCTCAAATTCATAAGATCTTCGTGTACAACGAACTTGGTTCACAAACGTGCTTAATTGAATTCGTCTTTGGTAATATTAGTCTATTACTTTTTCCTAAAGGTAATTTTCTAATTTACCATATAACGTATCTTAATTATCACATATACTATCAACGACACATCAAAAATTTTGGCGCTGCTGCCGGGGATCTTGTGTACGATTCGCTTTTGTGGAGATTTATTGATCGTTGATTTGAAGACCCTTTCCGTCCTCGGAAAGTTTTGTTATTTTTCTATTATATAGTATGTATCATTTTTCTCGTTTTTTGTTAATAATATATTGTATTACGTAGCACAATAACTTTACATACTTTTCTAATAAGGCCTTAGTTGGGATTTCATCACCTAGCTATTGTAGTCGAATCCAAAACAAAAATAAAAAGGCAAAACAGATAAATACTAATAAGAAGTTTGAACTCGATTTATACAAACTATAAGGTGGGTATAAGGCGACGTGCTATAAAAGGCCGTCTAAGGAAAAAGGTTTTTAATTGCTTTGTGCCACCTCGTTTCCCCGCTTGCTTGTGCGTATATTGAGAGGGACAACCTATTATTGGTTTGCCGACTCAAGTAGTAATAAATCTTATTTTTGTAGTTTACTTATTGAACCTCGAGACGTTTAGGTTTTCACCTATCGTTTCAAAGTCGACCGAGGGTAATTTACTTCCATAGTAGTTATCCTTATTCCTTGTTTTTTATCGATCATTATTGATTGAGCAATACCAAATAAAATACCAAAAATAATCTTCTTCTTGTCTAATTTCTTTTCTTCAATCCTCTAAATTCTCGTCTTTGTAGTGTATGCAATTACGTTCTTCTCGTCTTGTGATTGATTTTAATAGGCTTGAAAATATTCCTCGTAGAAATAGAAATCGTCAACAACGAATAGTGGAACCCGAGCTTCCACCTATTGTTGTAGAGATGGCCGATAACCGAACAATGGAGGAATTGCTCCGTGCACCCACCGAAGGGTATGGGGAAGCAATCTTGTGCCGGCTATTTTGGCGGATCATTTTGAGATTAAGACGGGTCTTTTATCGCTCATTCGTGCCGACCAATTTCATGGCAATGAGACCGATAGCCCGCATTCTCACATTCAGAATTTTCTTCGAATTACCTCGACTCAAGTTTAGAGATGTGCTGAATGACGCGATTAAGCTCATGCTTTTTCCGTACTCGCTCGAGGTAATGCTAAGCTTTGGTATGAGAAAGAACCACCGGGTTGATCTTAACATGGGATGATTTAGTTTCTAAGTTTATGGATTACTTCTTTCCACCATCTAAGACAACACACTTTAAGAACGAGATCACTAAATTTGAACAAAAAGTGCATGAATCGTTTGGGTTTGCTTGGGAAAGATTTAAAGGTTTTGTTAAGACAATGTCCACAACACGGTTTCTCGGAATTGCATCAAATAAATACTTTTTATAATGGGCTTAATATGATTGAACAAGATTCTTTAAATGCCTCCGCGGGTGGTAATCTTTTAAGAAAAACTCCGAGAGACGCGTGGAGAATCATTGAGGATAAGTCTAGAGCACAATATTCACGAAACACATCGGGTGTTTCCAATGTGAATTCATTAAATCCCGAGATTGCTAGATTGGACTCTAAGATTGACACGATTTTGAATGAGCTTAGGAAGAATCCTCATGGATCGACTAATATGGTTGAGAATGTTTGTGTATCATGTGGTGGAGCACATCCTAATTATTCTTGTTCAACCACGGGGTTTGATCGAGCTAGTGCTTTTGCCGCGACGGGAACTTTTGGCTCCAACGGTCAAGTTCCTCGTCAAAATCATGTTGCTCCACCGGGTTTTACACCGGTTCAAAATAGGTACAACAATGGGAACAATGGGAATAATTTTAACCGTGGTAACCAATGGAATTTTAACCAAGGAAATGGGTTTAATGCTAATAAAAACAATCAAGGTTTTCACAATAATCAAATTGAGTTGTCAAGCTATATCAAATCAAATGAGGAAAATATGAAAGCTTTTCAAAACAACATTCAAGGGCAAATTAATAATTTGAAACTCGATTTTCAAAATACGATTAAAGGGCAAAACAATAAGATTGAGCTTAATCAACAAAGGCTAGAGCAAAACCAAAATCGTATGCAACAAAGTATGGAACAAAGTCAAAATAAATTGCTTTCGATGTTTGAATCCTTTATGAGTCAACCTTCCTCGTCTTCGGGTGGCTTACCTAGCAACACCATTCCAAACCCGAAGGGTGAGATGAAAGCTATAACCACACGTAGTGGGAAAGCTTTAGACGGACCTTTTCTTCCACATGTGAGTACCCCTCCGGTGAGGGAAGTGGAGCAAGAACCCGAGGCGGTTAAAGAAAAGGAAATTCCTATTCCACCAAAGGTAGACAAATTGCCTATTCCGGAACCCGAGCTTCCGAAGACTAAACCCACACTACCCCACCCTTCGAGACGTAACCAAGAAAAGCTCTGCGAAAATTCCAATGCTCAAATGACTACTTTTTTAGAGATGTTTAAGAATCTTTATATTAATGTTAGTTTCACGGATGCATTGCTTTACATGCCTAAGTTTGCTTCGACTATTAAGAGATTGATGAATGATAAAGGGAAATTGGTTGAAGTGTCTACATCTTTAGATGCTAATTGTTCCGCGGTTCTTTCACAAAAGCTTCCCAAAAAGCTTGGAGACCCGGGAAAGTTTGTGATACCATGTGATTTCCCTAATATGGAAGAATGCTTAGCTTAAGTCGATCTTGGTGCTAGCATTAATTTGATGCCTCTTTCCGTATGGAAAAGGTTATCACATCCCGAGCTTACACCTACTAAGATGACTCTCGAGCTAGAGGATCGATCGATCGCCTTACCAAAAGGTATAGCCGAGGACATGTTTGTCAAGGTAGGGAAACTCGTCTTTCCAACGGACTTTGTGGTTTGCGATTATCCCGAAGATTCTCGTGTACCACTAATTTTGGGAAGACCGTTTTTTATTACGGCTAGTGCTTTAGTTGACATGAAAGCGGGGAAATTGACTTTAAGAGTTGATGATGAAAATATCACGTTTGATATTGGTCATATCTCTAAATTTTCTTCCAAGTATTACGAGGAATCAATTAATCAAATCGATGTGATTGACGTTACTTGTGAAGAATATTCTCAAGAAGTGCTTGGATTCTCGGCTTCTTCTAAAAGTGGCAATCCCACTTCTTCGAATCCTATTATCTCTTCGTCTAAGCCTCTACTCACTCCATTTGAGGGAGGTGACTTCGTTCTTGAAGAGCTTGAGAATAATGGTTATTCAAAAATCGAAAAGGAAATTGATGATTACCTTAGCACACCATTTGATCCTAGTGAGTTTGATAGTGAGAATTTTGATCCCGAGGGAGATATTGGGTTGATTGAAAAATTGTTGAATATGGATCCTTTTGAATCACCACCTATGGATTTAAAAGTTGTGAATGAAAATGAGACTAAAGTGAAAACATCTATTGAGGAAGCACCCGAATTAGAACTTAAGGAATTACCCACTCATTTGGAGTATGCTTTTCTTGAGGGATCGGATAAGTTACCGGTGATTATTGCTAAGGGATTAAAGGAAAACGAAAAGGATGAGCTTATCAAAGTGCTTAAGAAGCATAAACGGGCCATTGCATGGAAAATCTCCGACATTAAGGGTATAGATCCAAAATTTTGTACTCATAAAATTCTAATGGAGGATGATTATAAACCCGCTATCCAAAATCAAAGAAGGGTCAATCCAAAGATTCATGAGGTGATCAAAAACGAAGTCACTAAACTTCCAGACGCCGGAATGATCTACCCTATCTCGGATAGTCCATGGGTTAGCCCCGTGCATTGTGTTCCAAAGAAAGGAGGAATCACGGTTGTTACTAATGAGGATAATGAATTGATTCCTACTAGACTTGTGACCGGTTGGCGTGTTTGTATTGACTATAGGAAACTTAATGATTCCACTAGGAAGGATCATTTTCCATTACCTTTTATGGATCAAATGTTAGAGAGACTAGCGTGGAATGAATTCTATTGCTTTTTGGATGGATTTTCCGGCTATTTCCAAATTCCCATTGACCCTCGTGATCAAGAAAAGACCACATTCACTTGTCCTTATGGAACATTTACTTATCGTCGCATGCCTTTTGGACTATGCAATGCTCCGGGGACGTTCCAAAGGTGTATGATGGCCATTTTCCATGATATGATCGAGAAAACCATGGAAGTCTTCATGGATGACTTTTCGGTTTTTGGGGAATCTTTCACTTCATGTCTATCTAACCTTGAAAGAATGTTGCAACGTTGTGAGGAAACGAATCTTGTGCTTAATTATGAAAAATGTCACTTCATGTGCAAAAAGGGAATTGTGTTAGGACATAAGATCTCTAAGGCCGGTATTGACGTTGATGGGGCTAAAATCGACGTGATTGCCAAATTACCTCCACCCACCACCGTTAAGGGAGTAAGGAGTTTTCTCGGCCATGCCAGCTTCTATCGACGTTTTATACAAGACTTCTCTAAGATAGCTCGTCCTACGACCCATCTTTTGGAAAAAGAGACTCCTTTCATCTTTTCGGATGAGTGTATTCAAGCCTTTGAGATGCTTAAAAGGAAATTAACCGAATCTCCAATCTTGGTTGCCCCGGATTGGGACCTACCTTTTGAAATTATGTGTGATGCTAGTGATTATGCGATAGGTGCGGTTTTGGGGCAACGTAAATCAAAACACTTCTTGCCTATACACTATGTAAGTAAGACTATGACGGATGCTCAAACAAAGTACACTACAATGGAAAAGGAGTTACTTGCCGTTGTGTATGCTTTTGAAAAGTTTAGACCATATCTCGTCTTGTCTCAAACCATAGTGTATACGGACCACTCGGCTATCAAATATCTTCTTAATAAACAAGATGCTAAGCCGAGGTTGCTCCGGTGGATTCTCCTCCTTCAAGAATTTAATGTCAAAATTCTAGACAAAAAAGGAGCCGAGAATCTCGCGGCCGATCATTTATCTCGACTTGAGAATCCTCACCAAAGCGATCGAGAGAAAAAGGAAATCAATGAAACATTTTCTCTCGAGATGCTTGGTATGATTGCTTTTCGTGGTGATGATAGTACCCCATGGTTTGCGAACATAGCAAATTACCATGCGGGGAAGTTTGTGATCAAGGGTATGTCGTCCCAACAAAAACGAAAGTTTATCAAGGATATCTCCTACTACTTTTGGAACGAACCCTATTTTTTTCGTGTGTAAGCGGATCAAGTGATTCGTAGGTGCGTGTTTGGCAAAGAAGCTCAAGATATCCTTAAATCTTGTCATGAGGGACCCACCGGGGGACATCATGGTGCTAACGCCACCGCGAAGAAAGTCTTTGATGCCGGCTTCTTTTGGCCTTCCATATATCGTGATGCCCAAGACTTGATCAAGACTTGTGATGCTTGTCAACGTCAAGGAAAGAACTCACAAAGGGATGAAATACCTCAAAACATTATCCAAGTTTGTGAAATCTTTGACATGTGGGGGATAGATTTTATGGGGCCGTTTCCATCTTCGAAAGGAAATAAATACATTCTCGTAGCCGTGGACTATTTGTCTAAATGGGTTGAAGCTAAGGCTTTGCCCACGAATGATGCTCGAGTTGTGGTGAACTTTTTGAAACAACTCTTTGCTAGGTTTGGAACTCTGCGGGCTATTATAAGTGATCTTGGGACCCATTTTTGTAATGAACAATTTAAAAAAGTTCTAAAGAAATATGGTGTCACTCATCGACTTTCTATGGCTTATCACCCTCAAATGAGTGGTCAAGTGGAGGTTTCAAAACGTGCTCTTAAAAGGATTTTGGAGCGTTCTATTGGTGAAAATCGCACTTCATGGTCGGATAAATTGGACGATGTATTGTGGGCTTTCCGTACGGCTTACAAGACGCCAATTGGTTGTACACCATTTAGGTTGGTCTACGGAAAAGCATTCCACTTGCCAATTGAACTCGAACATAAGGCGTATTGGGCTCTTAAGCATTGTAACTTTGATTTGTGAAAAGTCAGGGACGATGAATCTATTTGAGTTTTATGATCCTTAAAGTTATTTTTCAATAATGAAAGCAATACATTATGTCTTTGCAAAATAAAATGTCAATAATGGTGTAGTTAGTGTTTTATTTGATCATTGCGTGAGGACACGGCAATTGCTTAGCAAGGGGGAGTTTGATATGAGCTTGAATACTCATATCATTTGTATCAAATAACAATGAACAAATGCATAAAATGTATCATAAATGCCTTGTATTTGTATGTTTCTTGTTTTAATGTGTGTAGGTACCAAGATCGCGAAAACCGGCGAAATCGACACGAGAATAAAGAAAAGATCGAAGAAGCCAAGAGACAAGTCGTTTTTAAAGACGGGATTCAAGTTTTTGAAGATCATTTACCAAGTGGGTCCCACATTAGCTTAACGGGCTTAATTATTGGGCTGATTAAGGAAGTGTTGTTTGGTCAAAAGCCCAATAGGCCCAAAGCAACATTTAGTGGACGATTTTGAATAAAATTGGGTCCAAGCCCAACAATGGCCCATAATGAATTGAAAGAAACGAATGGGGTGATATATTGGGTCAAAGGCCCATACTTGGACAAATAAATAGAGTCGTTTCATTTGGCTGACATCTCACACCCACATACATTAAATAAAACTTCACCCCACTCACGGTTTAAATACATGTTTTTCTTTTTCACACAATGAATAAAAAACCTTTTCGATACATCCAATGTATCTTCTTCACCCTCACCCAAAAAAGAAAACCAGTAAAAATATTTCACTGTTCCAAAACCCTAGTTCAAGAAATCATCTAAATAAAATGAGGCTTTTCACTCCCACGTTTAATTCAAGCATGTGGGAATTAAATCCCCAAGGTTTTAGGAAGAAAGGAGTGGTAGGGAATGGCTACGTGGCAGATTACTACTAGATGAAACACATCACCACTCCTATTTCACCAATAGGAAAGAGACACCTCAGCAATCGAACTAACACAACTAGCACAAACGGATGCCACGTTGGCAATCCGTGTGCTAGTTGTGTCTTATCAACCCTCCGATCAAAACAACCATGAGAGAGAGAAGATCTAAAGGCTTAAATTGAAGAAGGAATATGCTTATGAAGATTCAGATATTCTCCCCTTAACAGCCTTGGGATGGCTCTAAAAACCCCTTATTTTCTTGTAATTTATCATCCAACTTTTACTTTTAATGTTATAATGCTAAATTAGGAGTAGGAAATATTGTATTTCAATTTAATAGTTTTGTAATCCTTTTGATGATTTAATAAAAGTTTATTTGAGAATCTCGTTGGTATTTTAATTATTGTTTTTCTTTACTGTCAAAGTTTATAAAATTGTCTACTTTTTAATTTAGTCCTTATAATATATAAGCTTGTTGGATTAAGCTGATACTATAGCTTGAATCAAATAAGTAAAAAGTGAGATTTGGATTAGAAATCAAACCTTACTAGTTTGATTAATAAAAAAATAATAAAAGGTGGTTCGAGTTACGAATCCGGTTCGAGTTATGAATCTGGTTCGAGGATTTGGTGATAATGATTCAATGGTGATTTATGGTGGGTTAAGATCCGGTTAATCAGGTCAGCTCAGCGCTGCACCACTTCTCAACGGTTGCTACAAAAAGTTTCATCTACTTTTTACGTTTCATGTTTTTCTAGTTATAATTAAAATTTAGTTCATGTTATCTGATTGATTTAGTTGATATGCTTTGATGTCTGCCATGTTTAATTTGAGATTAATCTGAGTTTTTGTTAAGTTGTTATAGTAGTAGATGGTGCTATTTTTGTTACTGGATTTTACGCTATTAAGTCTTATATACACGTCTGGATCTGCTTTTGTTAAAGTATTATAGTTTTGCTTGATAATTTGGTTTTAATTATTGAGTTAAAGTTTCTGATTGACTGAATTTGGGTATCTAATATTGAACTTTGTTGTTGGCTGAGTATTTTGCATCGTTTGGTAGGTCTGCGGATTTTAGAGCTTTACTGGTGAACTGATTTATTCAGTTAGCTAGTTTTACTTACATTACTGATTTTGTTTGGTTTGAGAAATTTCAAATAGGTTAAATATTTTAGAGAAAGATTAAGTGATTGTTCTAACTTGATATTCTGTTTCACTCAATATTTGTTATTAGGATTGTTTGTTTAATGTTTCACGATTTGAGATTTCTGATCTTAACTGCTGAATAAGAAAGCCTTATGCAATCTACCCATTGTTATAATAGGGTTAGTTGCTAGCTGCTCATCTGATCCAGATTGTCTGATGTTTCTGCTAAGTCTTATCTGCATACTTGAGCTTTGTTATACCTGACTTAACTTCGTTGTTGCTAAACGTTTAAGATTTCTTGTTACTAGTTCATTATGTGTGGATTTTAGTTTGTTCTTATAAATGTTCATGGATTTTTCTGATAATCTTGCTAGCTATCAGCTTCCATTAATATGATAAGCTCAAAAGCTGATTCCTATCAGCTTAATTAGAATAAGCATCTCATTTGACCATTCCTGTGGTCCTTTTTATTTTCATTTCAAAAAATAAAACCAAAAATTGGTCCCTTGAGGGACTCGAACCCTTGACCTCAAGGGTAAAGCACTAACGTGTTGACCAACTGAGCTTAGTGCTCGTTTGATTTTATTAACAGATAGTTAATTAATATAGTATAACTATTTCTAGCAGACTTTAGTTCAAGACTTGTTTAATTAAGTTTCAGTTTTAAATATAGTTTTATTAATATTTTTATTAAAGAAAATTTTGAGTTTTAAAAAATAATAATTAGTTCAAAATAAAATATAAAAAAAAATGTTTTTATTAATTTAAAAGTTTAATTAGTTTATTTTACTAGATAGATTTTTATAATTTTAGATTTAAATAAAATTAGTTTTAAAAAAATAGATTTAGTATAAGTAAATTTTGATAAAGTTATTTAGTTAACAAAAAAGTTAATTAGATTATAAAAATAGTTTAATAGTCATATTTAATTAAATAGATTAATTTTTATAGATTATTAAATAGTTTAAATTTTTAAATAGTTTTAATTTTAAGTAATTGATTTAGATTTAAATAATTTTGGCGGTTTACGATTCATGCACTTTAGGTTAAATTTAAATAGTTTAAAATTGGAAGATTTAATTTCTCGTTTTAAAACCGATAACCAATTCGAGTCAATTGTCCAAATCAATACAAAACGTCTCAAATTCATAAGATCTTCGTGTACAACGAACTTGGTTCTCAAACGTGCTTAATTGAATTCGTCTTTGGTAATATTAGTCTATTACTTTTTCCTAAAGGTAATTTTCTAATTTACCCTATAACGTATCTTAATTATCACATATACTATCAACGACACATCAACTACCAAGATAGTCATGATGATGAAGAAGACACAAGGACTAGTGAGGAATATTTGAAATACCTTGAGGAGGAATTTCATGGGAGAGCTCTCCTATCCAAATCTAAGAAGACACAAGGGTTACAAGCCTAGGTGATATTCGTCACTTATCACAGAACCATACGTCTCTACTTGCTCTGCACCTTTCTCTCTAACAACTTCACTCTTCCTACCAATTGGACAACAACATCTCGGGTTGTCAGCTTATAGGCAGCAAGAGCAGCTTCTAAAGATTACACCTTTTCTTGGTACCCGTTAACAAGAGCAGCCAAGGATGTGAGAGTAACAGGAGCCTCAACTTCCCCACCAGGATTACCTGGTGTTGGGGGAGCCTCATTGGTCCTGTAGGAGAAACATGAACAGAAGTGCCTTGTTGGTCAACCTCTATAAAGACGGAAGGTGTCTCCTCATGAGCATATTGCATAGAGGGTTGGCCCTTTTCTGAGCTCTGAGCTTATGTGGTCAAGATGAACTTGAATTGATGGAGTTCTCTAAGAATACATAGGGCCAGGGGTTGGGATAAGAGAGGATGGTCTTCGTGAGGGTGATGGGGTCTCTACAAAAGGAGATGTAGCAGCAACAACCTCATCTATCCTCCCAGCATAGCTAGTGGTAGTGGCACGTGATCTCCATTGAAGGCTAACTTCATATTGGAGAAAACTTTGGAAGTAAGCTTAATAGAAACATACTTTGTAGGGTTAGTGGATTTATAGTACATAATTTTTTATAAAAACATTAGGTACATCAAAATTTCTTCTTTAAGCCACTTAGATTGCCCAACATCCCATCAAAAATGTACTTTGAAAAATAAAAAATCCTTCCCTAGGATAGACAAATAACGCCAGTAGCAAGAGAAGTAGGATGTTGATCCCAACTTCGATCCTTAGGGCTTAAGTAATTGATAAAAAACCTTCATTGAGGGGAAAAATTGTTCTGTAGAAACGTAAACTTTCCCTCATGGAGGTATCCAATGGTTGTCATACCCTCAAGCACCTCTTGATCAAGTGTCGAACTACCCCCCCCCCCCCCCCCTTCGGTTTAGTGAGGTCCTAATCAATGTCTCAATTATGATAAATGAACGGCCATCAACGATGGCCACAAGTTCAGTTGGCCGCCCCAAATGTCGCTGATGTAGGATTTTCGTACACGTTTTAGGAAAAACGCGTATAATGGGCAAGTATTAATCGACACGGTTTTGGAAAACTGTAAAGACGAAAAAATGAGTTTGTTCTCGGCGGAGGTGTATGTTGTGTATGCCAATTATATAAAATCCAAGTTTGGATTAGTGTTGTTTTTGGTTGAGAAAAAAAGGAAATTAAAGACGATGTATGCTAAAAATTAACCTACGTCGTAAATAACGTGAAATCGTAAAACTCGACAAAAAACTAAAATGCTCTAAAATTAACCAAAATTTTTATTTAAGCTAAGAAAAATGTAAATCAAACATAAATGAAAACCAAAATTTCAGAAAACTTTTTAATAATTTTATATTAATTTTTAAAATTTAATAAAAAACTAAAATTAAAAAAAATTAGAAATAAGTGAAAATGAAAACTTTTTTTCTATGTAAACCTCAAAAATACTAATTAAAACTTAAAAATTATTTTTCTAAAATTTAAAAACATTTTTACTATTTTTTAATTACTTTCTAAAATTTAAACTAAAAATAATCATAAAAAATTAATTACTAACGTTAAAAATAAACTTTTTGTGTCAAAAAGTCCTAAATCTGATAAAGAACAAAGGAAAAATGAAAAGACCTAAAAGTGCTTAACCAATAAGCTGAAATCCAGCTTATAACCTTCGAATCTATTTAATAAGCTGAAAACAAAAACCCCTTATATATGTAATGGAATGGAAGGCTGACAATAAAGTCCCTACGACACGTTTGGTAAGAGTGTGGGTTGTGGTGTGAGTGGCGCAGGTTCGAATCCTGGCCACAGTCTTTTGGCTAAAAATATTTTTTTCTTTTTATAAACTAACAACTTGTGACTTAAATACTACAAAAACAAAAACAAAACCAAAATATAGTAAGATTGAAGGCTAAAAACAACTCAAAAATGCCCAGCTATGAAAAAATGAAAAAATATTGAAAATTCAAACAAACGTGTTGTCCGACATATCAAACAAGGAAGGATCGTTCTCGGATGACACTGGAAAAGTACACTGTATGAATTTTAGAGCCTGTATCGGCTTGATTGTTGGCATTTGATGTTTTTTGATGGAACAAGGGGCACCCCTACACTCAGTTGAGTGCAGGGAGTCACAATAAACACAAAAAACACACAAGTACACACAAAAATTCACACAAATGAGAAAAATTCATTCACTGATGTGTTTGTAGGGTTTGTGGACTTTAGTTCTGATGCAAATGGCAACCAAGTGAATTTAAACAGTCCCCACCTTGCTTAAATCATTAACCAAAGCACACCTAACTGATTCCAAGTCCGAGATTACCAAATTATCTAACAGATTTCAAAAATTCAAGATCATAAGACACTAAAACACCCTAGAATTGCACTGCTAAATGTTTTGACCAAAAACTAGAATGCAAATTCCCTTTTATCCTACCAAACTTGAAACCAGTAACTGACTTATACTACCACTAACAAATTAAGTATGTTGAGACTAATTTTAGGCCAAAAGGGTGTCACTACCTTAACCTAATAAGCAAACCCAAACACCCCTTAACTTTTGTAAATGAAAGTTTTGCAAACCAAAGACTAAACAAATTACTCAAAACTGATCCTAAGCTACTCAAACAAGCATAAATAACATAAGAAAGCATCGACAACTGATTAAACTAGCATACACGTAAATTTGTTTCCACACAAATCACAAAAATCACACAAACTTCAAATTTCTACTTTTTGGGTTCAAACCAAACCTTGGTTAGCTGATGCCTTCAAAAAGTGGGTATATGAGCTTATGATGGCTTATGAAAAACGTGTAGAGAGACCCTACTGATGGTCTACAACAGACCAAGGGTTAAAATATCTTCAGATTAACAAGAACGGAATGAGAAGACTTGTTTGATACCTTGTGTGACAACCCTGGTTTTGAGTTCGTCACTTAGTTTTATTTTGAGCTAGTTACGTGTCTTTACGTGTTTATGTGCTAATTAGTGTGTATAGATTGTGGTTTAGATATCGTTTCTGGTACGGGGTACCTTGTGAGTGAAACGATGTGCGATGATCTCATGTTCATGAGTTCACATGGTAGTGACTATGAAGTGAGATGGTGTTATTAAATGGTTTTACGTATACGTATATGTATCATAGAAAATCGTATTTTTACGATTTACGGTTTAGCATTTAGAGGTCTCGGATGAGGTAATTAATCATATGGATATTTTTCGAGATGGTTTTAAGTCATTTAGGACTTAGTTATAAAGTTTATTTCAAAATTTTAGATTTTTTATAAAAGTGTATATTTTACGTCTTTTACGGTAAAACGCGTAAATTTGACTAGTTTTACGGTTTTGAGGTTTTGGAGGCTTTAGGAGCTGAAATAAATTAAGGAAAATTAAGGTAATATTATTAATACATATATTAATAATAAAAAAACGAATTTTAAGGGGGGTAGGGTCGATTTGGACGCAAGAAAGAAAGAGAAAAAGGAAAAAGGAAAAAAAAGGAAAGTGGGCAATTATACTTGGACAAGGATTGTTTTACTATATAAAGAATACCACACTTAATACAAAACAAATTTTCTTTTATTCCCTGGAGTTTTAGTCGACCAAAAGAGGAGAAGAATTAGGGTTCTTCAAAAATTTGGGTTTTTACATCTTCCATTGAATTAAAGGTAAAACCTTCTTAAACCTTTTTGATTAAAATGGTTTTATGTTTAATTGGTCATCTTATGATAGATTTAGGTTAGGTTTAATTTTCAAAACAGTAAATTTATGTTATATTAATCATAATATGATGATTACATAGATTAGGGATTGTAATTAGAGGGATTAGGGTTAATCAATGAGGTTGATTTTGTTAAACCCGTTCTTAAAAACTGGGCAGAATTTTGAGTCAATTGTTTTGATCAAATTGGGAGTTCTACAAACTCTTATTTTGCGATCCACATATCCCTGGAAAGCTATTTGAAGTGGCTTTCCAATGCAAGAAACTAGAACTAAATTGGAGGTCGGGAAGGGGGTCAAAAACTGTTTACAACAGTCAGAGGTCAAAACAGTTTTGAAGTCAGCCTGTTTTCTTTTTAAGTTTTGGGTTGTTTGGGGTACTTAGGGTCACATTTGGGCTAAGGTTTTGGTTTAGGTAAAGACCCCCTAATCATAACAAACTTTTTGTATGTTTAAAATCTTTAAATATGGAATGACAAAAGTATATATATATATATATATATATATATATATATATATATATATATATATATATATATATATATATATATATATATATATATATATATATATATATATATATATATATATATATATATATATATATATATATATATATATATATATATATATATATATATATATATATATATATATATATATATATATATATATATATATATATATATATATATATATATATATATATCGGGGCCTTAACAGTAGCTTTAAGGTTGGGGCAAGTGGGAGGTGTTAGCTAACATATGTAAGGGCATGGATATTCCTTTTACAGAAACCATGGGTATGTTTAAGTGGACGATTGACTTAAAGTTTGGAGACCTAAAATTGGGACTGTTTTGTGTAAAATATGAACGGGATAGTTATTAAACTTAAACAAGTTAAGGACTTGTTAGGGAAGGGAAATGGGGTGTTTAGAGCATAAAAATGGGGTATTTATATGGGGTGTTTAGAGCATATAAGTTAAGGACTTTTGGAGAAGCAATCAGGTGAGTTTCATAGTCCCATGTTTACTATTGATTTTGACTTCCAGATGGGATGGAAGAGACACAGTGTTGAGTTATTTATAAATTGTTGATGTGAATGTTTTTAAGGTTTGAGATGGACTTGTGTGTACACTTATGTGATTAACTGCTATGTGATTCTTGATTGTGTATGATTTGGATCGGGGGACACGTGTCGTCTCAGTTATTGTGGTTTGACAAGGTAGGGGCATTGGGATAGGTACATAGCGTGATCGTCTATGGGACCGATGGATAATGACAAGGTGGTGGCCTTGGGATAGGTACATAATGTGATCATCTATGGTACCATGGTGTTTGGTAAGGCTGAGGGCCTTGGATTTTGGTTTGGAATGATTGATCTTGAATGTTAGTTGTTAATACATAATTGTAACACATTGTCCATATGTTATTGTGTTGATGTTGGTTATTCACAGCTTATAATTGATTTGGCGTTGGAGTCTAAACCTATGACTCTCACCAACTTTATGTTGACGTGTTTTAGTGTCTCTTTCAGGTGTGAATGTGTTTAAGCTTGAGGATAGAAGTGGCTAGACTTGGATGCCTTAGGGTTGCATATAGAAGGAGATCCCCGTTCCTTCTTAGTTCATTTTATGTGATTTGATTTAGTGATACTGTGGCACACATATGTTTGATTTGTTATGTTATTTGTTTGTCTTGGGTAAGAGGTAGGACTATTACCTACTTACCTAGACTCCTACATTTGTTGAGATATTGTCATGACTTTTGTGTCACCATTTTATGCCATTTCTTATTTCATATAGTTATCTCTATAGACACGCCATGTTGTGATGATATCCATACGTCGCGCCCCATATTCCGCCATGGTGGGGTGTGACAGAATGGTATCAGAGACAATGGTTATAGAGAATTAGGTGGCCTATTCGCGTAGCCTAGTCTATAGCTTAAGGGTCCCTGCATATAGGCGTCATAGTAATATGTGTGCATTTTATAATAATTGACGTGTTTGGATGTTATTTATTGTGATGTTTTGACTAGTATGAATTGAACAGTAGTAAGTTCATACTTAGCCACATGTTATTTTCTTTTCGGGTTGTGACTAGTGAAGGTTGAACCATAATCATCCACGCTAGTCATTGCTGCATTTTTCTTAAATGGTACAATATAGTACATAATTTGGTACAAGGTAGTTTCTATCTTTTGTTGAGTTATTTTATATACCTGAGGTATGTTATTTTTCTTTTGATGTTTAAGTCATGTTCCCTAAGAATCATGTGGTGGTTCGAGTTACAAGGAGTACATGGGTAGGAAGGATTTTAAGTTGTTTCCACTCTTATGGGCGACATGACTTATAACTGATTACGTTTTCGTTCTGGATTTAGTCTATGCTGTTTTAGCTAGACTATAGATTTCTGTATTCCTAGAGTATTACTATGTTATTTTAATAGATGGAGTTTTGGACCTTATTGGTTATGTGGTTATGAGCTTATGTGAGTAGATGGATTTATGTGTTATATGTTGTATTGATTCTTATAAGTGTCATCATAGGAGGGAGTGCATTGAGGGAAGGGTAATTGTATAAGTATGGTGGCCAACATAGTTATACAAGTACCACAACTTTAATGGGTTCTCAAGTATGATTGCATGAAATAGGGTTAGTACATGCTTGTATAGGATGAGATGTGGATTTTGGGTATATTTATAATATATCGGTTTATGTAACGACTGGCTACGATATGGCTATTTTTATTAGTGTGTTATATGTTTTGAGTTATAGTCGTGTTGTGTGATTATGAGGTCACACGATATGGTTTGGTTTTGGAGGTGGGTTTTATGCTTTGTTGTGGCACGGTGAGATGGTGATTACTCGTATGGAAAAAAACGAGCGTATAAAGCGATTGATTGACTTACGTGTATGATAACGAGTATGTTTGGGGGATTCAATAGGTATACATATGCGGATGTATATATACTGATAGATGTTATGTTATGATTTACGGTCGTTCAGTAGTTATTATAACTTGAACGTACCTAGTGCTCTCTTGTGTTTAAACGATTTATTAGTGCTCGAGTTTGGTGGAGTTTCAACGACGTTGTGAATCTTTTGAAGTGTGTCTCGTAGCGTGTTCTTTTTGTTTCGTATCTCACGTGTACGTTTTGAAATGGTGTTCTTGGTTTTAAGTCTATTGAAATAACTTGGGATTTCTTTTGAGATAATGAAATCTTTTGTGTTGGGTCTTACATTTCTTTTGGTTGGTATATATTGAGAAAAAGGGGGACTAGGAAATCTATTATAGGGTTAGATAGTTGGTTGTATTCGGTAGAATAAGGGTAAGGTGTTGGAGTCGTGTTTGAAACAAGATGTAACATAAGATTTCTTTTTAATCAACACTTATTTATTTCAAATTCTAAAAGACTTTCTTTGAAAAAAAGAGAAGTAAAAATTTCTTTCTACCTACATAGTTTATATAATTGAGTTTGACCGATTTATGTCATTTATAATTATTTATACAAGGTTAAATTGAGTTTATGAAGATTTCACATACAATTTTATCTTTCATTAATATAAAACTGTTTTGGTCATAACTTGTTCGTTTTTAAAGCTTTTTGGATGATTCAAAAGCCTAAAAATTATGTACTCGGAATGTACTTTTCAAATATTCAGAATGTATAGTCATGGGAGGTTAGTGGACTGGTCGGAATTATTGTACAAGTGTCGGGTTAAAGGTTGAGTTTGAATAGTAGTTTATTTTTATGATTTGGGATGCACGGGATACCTAGTTTTTGAGTTGAGTTTTGAGTTCATCAAGAGGGTTGTTTGTAGATTGTTTGATGTGGGAGGTAATAATAAATAAATAAATAAAAAAAGATATATATTCTTTTGGAAAAGTCGATCTTTTGCACGGTTTAAAAAAAAATATGTCACGGGGCGTAATATGTTTTGGTTGCCAGTGGGTGTTTCTTGGATTATTTTCGTTGTCATGGGTCATTTTGAATTGATACATGTTTTGGGTTTGAGTTTTCTTTTGAGTCTCATGGTTTTTGACTTGTTTTAACTGGTGCATGTGAAATGTCGTTAGTTATCCGTTGGTTTGATTTGATGATCGTATCTGATGGATTCAAGTTGTAGTTTTGGTTTCCTATTGTTCGGGAGCGTTGAGGTGGTCATATGAAAGACTTGGTCGCGCCTACACGCTTAAGTAGGTGACCATGAGAGAACAGTCGCAATACCCTTAGTGGGGAGGAAAGAAGTTCGTAGACGAACTAATATGGTCATGAGGTCTCTTAGGAGTACCAATGAGATGAATAGAAATTTGTGGGATACTAGCACCAGTAACGCGCCATAGAGAGTGTTGGAAGGGGATACAATACCTCAAAGGTATTTATGATTGTTCGTAGGGCATGTAAGTATTCCGAAAATTTCCTGAAATTATTAGGTTTGCTTATTACTGTGAGGTAGAACCATAAATAGAGCAAGTAGGAGAAGTGAGAGGAGTTGTAGTTAGTGCCTTTCCAAGGCAAATTGTTGATGGAATGATTTAAAAAAACAAGAATTGTTAGAAATTGCAAGGAATGCAAGATAAAAGTTGAGTTGCTTAGTAGTAGATTGGATGTGGAAAGCGGTTGAGTGGTCTGATGAGAGGAAGTATTGGTTTTTTTTAAATGCGTGTAGAATTTTTCAAGTAGAACGAGGTAGAAATTTATTCGTATTGCTTCTAGGAGAGGGTGCAAGGAGGACGTATTTGAAATTGCTAAGGATGTTGTATGGACGCTTTGGGTTTACGGTTATGATTTTGGCATCGCCAAAACACTAGCGGTTTTCATGGAGTCAATGAACCGAGTGTGCATGAACGTATATAAACGAGTTGTCATCGGGAGCATCGACGACATCTTGACATCTGGAGTTGTTAGGAAAGGGAATTATACGTAAGATTTTCAAGTGTGAGTTTTAGGATTAAGTTGGCCAGGACGAGTGGTCAGAGATGATGGCATATCGAGGAACCCGCAAAGGGCGAAGTGAAGAAGGATGAGGAAGCGTTTTGGAGACTAAAGAGGTGGATTGGATAATGAGCAGATCTTGACATTATCAGAAGGACTGGATGAATTCACGAAGCATGACGATACGTGGAGCAGGGATTTGGACGCGTACGAGGACGACAAAGAAAGGCGATCGCTTATACGTTGCATGAACTGAAGATTTGGAAGAACTGGATAGACTTAGTTAGTGGAGCTGGATTTTATATCTGCCTAGAATGCTAGAGGCATTTGGGGTACGAGACGTAGAGAATGATCTATACGGATCATGAACACTCCAACACATATTCAATCATCTTGATTGAAAATTTGGCAAAGGTGGTGGGTGGAGTTAAGTGACGAAAGAAAATTGCAAGGCCAAGTACCATCTGCGAAAGGCAAGCATGGTTGATGAGACAAGGAATAAGAACAATGAAGTGAAGCTGAGACGAACTTGAACTATATGGGTGACGTATTAGGGTGGTTTGGATGAAGGATGTAGGTTGCACAAGCTGAGTTGTCTAAAGCAGAGAACGCGTCAACATGTATGTTGCGTGGCTTGGACAATCATATGGAGAAAAGGGACGTAGACTAGGAGTAGCTTAGAAAGGGCGATGTGAGGACGAAGTTGGTGGAAGGGATACATAATGCGGTGGAGGAATAAGTACGACGAGAGTTGGGTGATAGTCAATAGGCTGACTAATTCATCTCATATTTCAAGAGGAATGAGAAGTCACGTAGTTGAGAAGTTGGAAGGATTGCGTACGGATGTGATAGAATGGAGGGTTTTGCGTAAAAGTTAGCCTAATATGTATGGAATGCCTTATGAAGGATTATGGCAAGGGAAGAACTAATCGATATGTGAAAGACCGACATAGGTCACTTTGTAAGGAGATTGGAATTTTTAAGTAGCTTGGGGTACGGACTGAAGGGAGTTGATGAACATGATTGGATATGATTATATCCAGCGAACTGGGAAAAGGATAGGCAAGTGAGATATTTATACAACCTTAGGAGTTACACTCAGGGCATGAGTGATTGATAAGAGGGAGTTAGGAAACTCATTAGCGATGGCTGAGTTTTTCGTATAATGATAGTTATCATACTAGAAGTAGATAAATGCCATTTGAGGCACTATATGAAAGGATAGGGTGAGTTGTCCCCATGATGGACTAGAACTGGTAAAAGAGGCTACTAATGTGGTAATGGTGTTTCTGGAAAGGATGAGAGCAACAAGGGATGCTATGTAAAAAAGGAGGAAACCACTAGAGTTAGTGACAAAGTTATGTATGAAGTTTCACCCATAGTAACGGGTGGTATGTTTTGGTAAAATGGAAGAGTTGATGTAGAGTTTTGTAGGTCCATTTATGATCTTTGGAAAGATTGGACCATTAGCTTTTGAGCATAGAATTACCTGGGGGGAAATGAGTTGTATACATGATACATTTCATGTATTGAGATTGGTAAAGGTTGTTTGAGAATGCATTTTGCATGTACGGTTATTCGGGACTTGTGTTAATAAAAGTCTTTGCTTTATCAAAGATCACTTGTGAGATTTATTGACTGTGAGGTCAAGAGTTGGCAATGAGTTTAATTATTTTTGGTTTTATATGTGGTATTTTGGAACTTGAACTAAAGTTCACATGGAAATGAGAGGAGTTCGTTTAGAACAAGTATCCTCATGTGATTTTTTGTTTGTGTGTTTGATCCTAAGGAGTAAATCTCGGGACGAGATTTCTATTAGGAGGGAGTGATGTGACAACCCTGGTTTTGAGGTTCGTCACTTAGTTTTATTTTGAGCTAGTTACGTGTCTTTATGTGTTTATGTGCTAATTGGTGTGTATAGATTGTGGTTTGGATATCGTTTCCGGTACGGGGTACCTTGTGAGTGAAACGATGTGCGATGATCTCATGTTCATGAGTTCACATGGTAGTGACTATGAAGTGAGACGGTGTTATTAAGTGGTTTTACGTATACGTATATGTATTATAGAAAATCTTATTTTTATGATTTACGGTTTAGCATTTAGAGGTCTCGGATGAGGTAATTAATCATATGGATATTTTTCGGGATGGTTTTAAGTCATTTAGGACTTAGTTATAAAGTTTATTTCAAAATTTGAGATTTTTTATAAAAGTGTATATTTTACGTCTTTTGTAAAACGCGTAAATTTGACTAGTTTTACGGTTTTGAGGTTTTGGAGGCTTTAGGAGCTGAAATAAACTAAGGAAAATTAAGGTAATATTATTAATACATATATTAATAATAAAAATAAAAAAAACAAATTTTAAGGGGGGTAGGGTCGGTTTGGACGCAAGAAAGAAAGAGAAAAAGGAAAAAGGAAAAAAAAGGAAAGTGGGCAATTATACTTGGACAAGGATTGTTTTACTATATAAAGAATACCACACTTAATACCAAACGAATTTTATTTTATTCCCTGGAGTTTTAGTCGACCAAAAGAGGAGAAGAATTAGGGTTTTTCAAAATTTTGGGTTTTTACATCTTCCATTGAATTAAAGGTAAAACCTTCTTAAACCTTTTTGATTAAATTGTTTTTATGTTTAATTGATCATCTTATGATGGACTTAGGTTAGGTTTAATTTTCAAAACAGTAAATTTATGTTATATTAATCATAATATGATTATTACATAGATTAGGGCTTGTAATTAGAGGGATTAAGGTTAATCAATGAGGTTGATTTTGTTAAACCCGTTTTTAAAAACTGGGCAGAATTTTGAGTCATTTGTTTTGATCATATTGGGAGTTCTACAAACTCTTATTTTGCGATCCACATATCCCTGGAAAGCTATTTGAAGTGGCTTTCCAATTCAAGAAACTATAACTATATTGGAGGTCGGGAAGTGGGTCAAAAACAGGTTACAACAGTCGGAGGTCAAAACAGTTTTGAAGTCAGCCTGTTTTCTTTTTAAGTTTTAGGTTGTTTGGGGTACTTAGGATTGCATTGGGATCTTCTCACGAACATGATAGATGCTTTATATATTATAGTAAGTATCTGAACTTGGTCTAAGGTTGTGGTTTAGGGTATGACCCCCTAATCCATAACAAACTTTTTGTATGTTTAAAATCAGTAAATCTGGAATGACAAAAGTATATATATATATATATATATATATATATATATATATATATATATATATATATATATATATATATATATATATATATATATATATATATATATATATATATATATATATATATATATATATATATATATATATATATATATATATATATATATATATATATCGGGGCCTTAACAGTAGCTTTAAGGTTGGGGCATGTGGGAGTTGTTAGCTAACATATGTAAGGGCATGAATATTCCTTTTACAGAAACCATGGGTATGTTTAAGTGGACGTTTGACTTAAAGTTTGGAGACCTAAAATTAGGACTGTTTTGTGTAAAATATGAACGGGATAGTTATTAAACTTAAACAAGTTAAGGACTTGTTAGGGAAGGGAAATGGGGTGTGTAGAGCATATAAATGGGGTATTTATATGGGAGTAGGCTAGATGTCCATCATAGGTTGATGAGCCATCTCAGTGATTGGTTCATGTTTTGATTTCGTGTTTTTGGTTTGTTAGCTTGTTGCTAGTGCGAGGACTTTTGGAGAAGCAATCAGGTGAGTTTCATAGTCCCATGTTTACTATTGATTTTGACTTCCAGATGGGATGGAAGAGACACTGTGTTGAGTTATTTATAAATTGTTGTTGTTAATGTTTTTAAGGTTTGAGATGGACTTGTGTGTACACTTATGTTATTAACTGCTATGTGATTCTTGATTGTGTATGATTTGGATCGGGGGACACGTGCCGTCTCAGTTATTGTGGTTTGACAAGGTAGGGGCCTTGGGATAGGCACATAGCGTGATCATCTATGGTACCGATGGATAATGACAAGGTGGTACCCTTGGGATAGGTACATAATGTGATCATCTATGGTACCATGGTGTTTGGTAAGGCTGAGGGCCTTGGATTTTGGTTTGGAATGATTGATCTTGAATGTTAGTTGTTAATACATAACTGTAACACATTGTCCATATGTTATTGTGTTGATGTTGGTTATTCACAGCTTATAATTGATTTGGCGTTGGAGTCTAAACCTATGACTCTCACCAACTTTATGTTGACGTGTTTTAGTGTCTCCTTCAGGTGTGAATGTGTTTAAGCTTGAGGATAGAAGTGGCTAGACTTGGATGCCTTAGGATTGCATATAGAAGGAGATCCCCGTTCCTTCTTAGTTCATTTTATGTGATTTGATTTAGTGATACTATGGCACACATATGTTTGATTTGTTATTTTATTTGTTTGTCTTGTGTAAGAGGTAGGACTGTTACCTACTTACCTAGACTCCTGCATTTGTTGAGATATTGTCATGACTTTTGTGTCACCATTTTATGACATTTCTTATTTCATATAGTTATCTCTATAGACACGCCATGTTGTGATGATATCCATACGTCGCGCCCCATATTCCGCCATGGTGGGGTGTGACACCTTGTTCCTACACAAACACAAACAACCAAGGAAAAGGGAACTACAAGCCTATATAAGCTAAGCTCATAAGCTAGTGTCAAGTAGCTTATGGGCTGGCTTATATAAACAGTAAGTGTAAGAAATAAAAAAAGAGGAAACAGGTTCTTAATTCATCTTTTTGAAACACTACATGAAAACCAACTTTGAACCAAACTGAGATTAACAAACCATAAACAACAACCAAGCTCAAGATTCCACTTTAACTTCCTCTTAAGCTTGGATGTGAGTTTCTAAAAATCTAAAAAAAAACTTTCTTGACAAAAACTTTCGATCAAGATGTAATACCTTTGATAACTTAAACTATATTGCAAATGATATAAAGATTAAACTCTGAAAACAGTAAAATGGAACCCAGTATTTGCACAATTTTAAACTTTCATTTTCATTAATAATTTTAAAAAATACAAAAACTGGAACAAAAATATGGGTACAAGTCTCCTCATATTTATATTACATGATGAAAGGTCCTAGAATTACTAAATATAAAATGCTAAAACATAAACCCTAAGAGCTGAAAAGCCCTAAATGCCCTTGGTCAACGAAGTTCAAACTTGGTCATATGGCCTCTTGTGACGAAAGTGACATGCCAGCTTGCTTTCTTAAATCTTGGCCATCCAAAGAACAGTAGGGAGGAAGAAATAAACATGAATCGTTGATCTTGTCCCCTGCTTTGGTTTTGAGGGAAAGTGATGGGCAGGGGACCTCACGTGTGGGGCCTGTACCTCACGTGTGGGGCCTGTATTGAAGTGGTGAGTTGTTTAAGCTGTGGGTTTGGGTGACAATAGGGTTAATTAGGGATCTGGATATTTAGGACCCAAAACCCTTTTGTAGAAACTAGAAGGGGGGGTTGAATAGTTTCTAGTTCATTTTCAAAACATTTCGGCTCAATCTACTGCCTGCGGTTCCTTATCTCTGCCCGCGGTTCCTTATTGATAAGGAACCGCCGGTCCAATAACGAACCGCCGACAGTGTACGTACAACATTGTTAATTTGAAACCTTAACAATCCTTTGTATGAAATTCCTTATCAATCTTGACTAGATGTAAGATGTGTTTGATTGAGAGATAAATACTACAAGTAAGAAAACACACAAGCACATCAAATCAAGAGTACATCAAGCAATAGTCTAGACACTAAGCACACACGTACTAAGCACAAGCTTTTCCGCAACTAGGATGTTTAGACTAAGTGATGTACACTTGACCATAATCTAAACATGAAGCACACACGTACTTAGCCATAGCTTTCCCGCAACTTAGATGTTTATATTATGTGATGCACACAAAGACACACAACACAAGTATGCAATTATAAATACATCTACAAATGTAAAGACATAAATTTAAATGAAAGTACCGACACGATGATTTATAGTTGTTCGGTCACGAAGCTCCTCTTCGCCCTACTCCACTCCTCGAGTACACCTTACTCGAGAGTTACTTCACTAGTCAACAATCTCCTTAAGGTGGAGAAACCATACACAACGTCGCTTATCCAATTTCCGACTCTAAGCTAAAAGTCGAGTCCTAATCTTAGGTAGGACCAATCTACACAACGTCGCCCACTTCACCATTTAACGACACAAGGCTAGATGTCGAGTTCTAATCGAAAGCTAGAACCAATCTTCATGACTCTTCTTCACCATTTAACGACACAAGGCTAGATGTCGAGTTCTAATCGAAAGCTAGAACCAATCTTCATGACTCTTCACTTTGAAGCTAAGTGAGAACTTCACACAACACAACTACTAATCACTTTCAAGTTTAGTGAGAACTCACAAGACACAACCAAATCACTTTATAGTTTAGTGAGAACTACCTAAAGACAACCACACCACTTTAGAGTTTAGTGAGAACTACCAAGACACAACCTAATCTACCCACTAGTTATGTTTTATGGCCCAACATAACAAACCTTGTGTTTTATGGCCTAAACACAAAACCATATAGATCTAAGCACACATCACTTAGATCTATAACTCTAACACTATATCCAAGTACTAACAAGACTTTAATCTACACAACTAACACCTAATCCAAGGATACCAATCACATGGATATTCTACCCTTACAAACACATCCAAGTGTACCTAACACTTGGATCTTCTACATATACATAGTAGGAAGACTAAAAACATAACTTAGATCTATAGAAGGAAAGATCTTCATCATGTAGTGAACCCAACACATCATGGTAATGATAGTGTTCTTCTCTTAGCACTTGAGGGGATAAGGATATTGAAGATTGAATCACATCTTAAACAAGATTAATCAAAACTAACTAATCAAGGATCTAAGATGGTTTTTGAAAGAAACTGTGCAAAAAGGGTTGAAAGAAAACCTGGAAATGATCCACTATTTATAGGACAACATTGCAACGGTCAAAAAGACCCGCGGTTCCTTATCTCTACCCGCGGTACCTTATCAATAAGGAACCGCGGGTTCCTTTAAGGAACCTCCGCGTCGGAGTCCGTGCAAATTTGTCCTTTAGTGGGGATATGCCATATGGGGTAGTTTATACCCTCAAAGGATATTCCTTTGGCATATGGAATATGCCAAATTCAAATTTCCATTTTCTTTTTAATAAAACATTTTCTTAAAAATAAAGTTAATTAAAATCTTTTGTCACATTTGATTAAAATGTGAGTTTTAAGAAAATATTAATCCTTGATCACTTAGTTAGGTTAATGACATGTTTGTACATACCTTGAGTGATTCATGCCGAATGCGGTCTTGGAGGTGTTGAGAGAAGTATACAAATGTATTCTTGAGTGATTACGAGTACCTTAACATTTTACATAATGTATTGCGAATTATACATTTGTCATCAACAAAACATAAAGAGATTATATCGACAAAGCATCGTAATGTTTGCACTAACAATCTCCCCCTTTTTGATGATGACAAACAAGTAAACCGCAACACATATTAAAATGCATAAGTTATTCGTTTACACTTACTTCTCCCCCTTTTGTCGAATCAAAAAGGTAGTCAACGTCTTGAAGAAGAGAAGAATCAACGTCGAGAGAGCACACGTCCAAAGTGATAGTCATCGATCACACGAGCTTGCATCCGAAAGGTAGTCTTCATTTGTAGAAGAGGAGGATCGACTTCGAGAGAACATGCATCCAAAAATCTAATCATCCATTGTGGTTGACGTTTGAGAGGCGAGAATCCAAACCATAAACCCATCATCCAAAGATATTGAGCTTGCGTCATCCTAGTGAAGTCTTCAATCACCATAGGTTAACCAACTCCAAGCATAATAATATGCTTATCTACGAGTGTCCAAAATGCATTACTTGCAAGATGTTCGATGAATGCAATTTGAGTGAGTCAACGATCGCAAATGTAGTGACTTGAACTCTTGCAAATTCTCCCCCTTGATATGAGCTCCCCCTTGCTTGAGGCACCAACAAAGCAAGAATAGTGACGAGCTACAAAAATGGGTTAGAAGTATCCTACAAAACAAGGTTAGTAGACAAGAGCATATATATTGTCGAGAGGACATACTCCGCTTTAATATCTTGGCAAAAATACCAAACTAAAGAGAGTATGACATGGATAATAAAAACAATTCCACATAGTCGAAAAGAGAGAAAGAAGGACTATGATGAAAAAAAAGAGGATGATAAACAAGTCGTTTGCACAAACAATGACAAGCATTGAAGAAAGAAGTGTGCACGCGATGCTATCAATCCAAATACAAGTCAAAAGAGAGGATCTTGACAAGATCAATTAACAATTGTTGGAATCACCCAATTGTAATGATAATATGTCAAAGGGTAAAAAGCTTAGAATTTTTGGAATCACCCAAGAAAATTCAAGATTTAACCCTCAACTCTCAAAAAAACAAGAAGAGGATTTTGAGGAAATCAATTCAAAATTGTTGGAGTAGAGGTAGAAAAGAAACATCCAAGAATTTGAAGATATCATCTCAAGGGGTTAAAAACTTAGAATTGATGGAATCACCCATACCAATTGTAAATTTTAACCGCAATCAACTCATAAAAAGAGGAACAAAAATATCTCAACCTAGAGACATTTTTGACCAAAAAAAATAAAAAAAAATAAAGGAAAACCAAAAGCGGATAAGTCGACACTTTAAGAAAAAATTGGGATATAGGACATTATAGGAAAAAGTGCGTATGAGTGTCGACACCAAATGGTGTTTAGCATACGATAAACTACATGCTCAAAGTTTCGTAGCTCTTCTCAATCATTGTGGATGTTCAAAGAACAATTACATGATGAGGAAAGGGTAAGGCTCGACTCAACTTAGTTTAGAAAGACTAGAAGAAAGAGACTCGACTTAGAAGAGCATGATTAAAATGAATTGAGAGAGACTCAACAAAGAAGTTAAGGATAACTTCACAAATTGATTCATGAATACTATACCTTAGAAGGTGATAGTGAAATCTTGAAAGAAAATGAGAGAAGAAACTCAAAAGAAGCTCAAGAAGACATGAAGAGTTAGTACAAAATCAAACACATAATCAAGTAAGCACATAGGATAATTCATGCAATGCCTAATGAAGTCTATAATAAACCAATGTAGAGAAGGTGCGCAATTAACACATATGGCATGCAAGAAACATGATTACTTAAAAAGAGAAGACTAAGTAAAACAAGTTAGCACGTAGAATTTAAGGACATGCATGAGTTAGACACATCTAAGAGATATTATATCGGAATTGATTGACAAAGACAAAACCTTTATAATAAGCATGAATTCAATAACTAATCAATTAAGCATATAGCATACGGATAAGCAAGAAGATATATAAGCAAGTAGCATACAAGCAAGTCATCTATCTAGATATCGCAAATCAAGCTACAAGTAATGTAAATCTCCAAGAAGATTCCTAATTCTTATTAGTTTAAGAAAAGGACTCAAAATAAGAAAAGAAAGAAACAAAATAACAACAAGATCTAAGACTCAAAGAAAAATCATGTTGAAAAACATGAAAGGAAATACAAGAGAATAAAGACCATACAAATATGTATATAAAAAAACAAGCCTAAAACTTAAGCATAATTTTAATCTTAGTTACACTAGAATCCTAAGATTTGCTTAAATTAGATGTCTAATAAACAATCCACATGCTTAAATGAAAGACAAGGGTGGTGGCGGAATTTGGTGGGGTGAAAGGTGAAGTCACCAAGGGTTCAACAAAGTCATTCACAATGGAAATGCTTTGGATGGGTGATGTGGGTGAGTTTGAAGGGGTAAAAGGTGAATTCACCAAGGTATCAACAAAGTCATTCACAATGGGAATGCTTTGGATGGGTTGAGGTTGGGTAGTCACATCCAAGAGAGTACTTGGAGTGAAGGGTGAGGTTAGCTCATTCATTCTAGATTGGAATGAAGAGGAGGTAGAACCATGTGAATGGTTGGTACCATGGGTTGAGGTAGTCTTGCATGGAGCAAGAGGTGGTGAGGGTGATGAAGAGATGAGAATTGGAACAATCTCATTCTTGGGTGTGTGAAAGGGTGAAGAGTTAAGTTTGGGTAACTTAATCTTAATTTTAAGGTGCCTCTTTGAAGAGGATGTTTTGGATGAATTGAAGGTTCTTGTAGAAACCATGGTAGTAATGGGTGGTTTAAGGGGTAAGGATGAATGGTTTGAGTTGTGAAGAACAAGGCTAACAAGGAGAGTTTAAAAGGGTGAGGGGATTATCCAAACTAGTAAAGGGTTAAAAAGGGAAAGCCCAAGATATTTTAGGAGTGATCAAAGGTTTGAAACAAAGATTCCAAAGGGAGTTGGAACAATTGGGAAGTTTCAGAAAACCCTAATTTGAGAGCTTCTGCCCGCGGCTCTGTATCTCCACCAGCGGTTCCATATTGATATGGAGCCGCGATCTATTTAAAGAACCGCCTACAGAGGCTTAGTTAAGGTGGTGAGGCTTGGTTTAGGTGGTGAAGGAGGATTTTCCAATTAAGCAAATCCTAATGTTCTAGTCTAACTTATCATAAAGTCATGCT
This sequence comes from Glebionis coronaria, assembly GCA_025667525.1. Lineage (NCBI taxonomy): Eukaryota > Viridiplantae > Streptophyta > Magnoliopsida > Asterales > Asteraceae > Glebionis > Glebionis coronaria. Next base: position 159,576,379 of record CM046882.1, read on the forward strand.
TAAGAGCAATAAAAACTAGAACACACACAAAGGAAAGACACGTAGGTTCAATTAGCACGTAAGAAGAAAGCTAAGAAAAACCTAATGGCTACAAAAGAAAAAGACTCCTAATGACATACAAAGTTCATCAAAGTAAACTATCATTAGTCATATATAGGAAGAGCCATTTAGCCAATTTAGAGAATGAGTATGAGACTATCACTAGAGGTGCTCAATTAAGGCTAAACACGACCATTTTTACGAGTTATACACCAACTCAACTTCCCACGTGGAAGTAATTCAACCGTTAGGTCAAATAAGATCCTAATGCATATATTCTCTAGTAGTCATTCTCAAGTTAGACAAAATGTAATTCCAACATTTGCCTAATATAGTTTAGCAAGGATGAAACTTGCATGGCAACACAATACATGACCTAATGAGGGTTAAGAATGCACCATTGCATATCTTGACAAAAGAGTCTAGTTAAGGTTAATTACCTTAATAGATCTTGAGGCCAATAACATTGAATTGTACAAACCAAGTTTACACAATTTGTTAGAACACTCTTGATTGGTCTTTCGGAAATGACACATTTATAAATTGCATAGTAATGTAAATTACTTGAGTATTTCGGATGAAACATCCAAGTTATCAAACCGACTCTATTGTGCATTATAAGTAATTATTAAATAAAATATGTCTAACAATTTGAACAAGTAGATTCAATATAACACCATCAACACAAGTGTGAGTTATGATCCGATGTATATTATTAATAAACCACATTCATGTCTACACCAAAAAAAACATGTCAATTAGATTTGATAATGATACCAACCATAGTTTGAATAATGCATTGACATTTAATCGAAATCTTTCTTGATTCCCACAAACACTCTTTTAAGAGAAAATAGCTAAGATTTTCAAAGGGTGTTTCATGTTTTATAGTGAGACATTTATCTACTTGAACTAATAACACAATGATCGAGTATGACGACCCAAATCAATAGATTTGATAAGCTCCCAAAGCTTTCAAACCTAAGAGTGTTAATAAACATAACGAGGTGTACATGATGTTTATATAACATATATAAACCTAGAGATGTTGATCCTATATGCAATGCACAAATAAAGTTGCAACCAAAATGCAAGAAATCTAGCATACATCCTAATTAGGAAAAACTAGATACTAACAAATACCAAGCAAGACACAAGAGACTAGACATATAAGCAATACTACTACAAATAGCAAGGAACACTTAATAATGTCTACATATAATAATAACACACAAGGAAACATACACAAACAATTAGTTTAACACATAAAACCATTCGTCCATGTTTTGAGTGTTAGATACAACAAAGTATTCATAGCTTGATTTTATTTGAAAATAGTCTTTGACCCATTTAAAATTTAATTAAGTTTAACACTTTGTAAATATATCAATTTTCAAAGATATATCACCAAGAGATGTCCAACTTAATAGAAAAGATTAAAACACAAGTTTTACGACAAACCGACGCTCAATACTTTGGACAAAGTATGGAACTTAGAAACCATCCAAATTTTAAATTTGAATAAAGGTTTGGAAGCATTTTTAATTGAAATAAAATTCAATTACGTTCGAAATGACGGGTGGCACGACTTCTACGGACTTACGGTTGATTTTATATGATTTTTCAAAGTTTTCAAAAATCTGAGTCAAACTGACTGCGGTTCCTTATTGATAGGGATTCGCGGGGAACAATAAAAACCGCGGTCAGAGGACAAAAAATGAGTTTTTGGCCAAAATCATTTGGTAACTTTTTGGAAGGACTTAGGACTCTAAAATATCATTTTAGACACATAGAACTCGTATTTTAGAGTTAATTATGACACAAAAAATTTTTATACTTCCAAACATGAAAAGATTTAATTCAAGCTATTATACAAAGTTTATTTAACACCAAAACTTGTACGAATGAAACAACGAAACACATGTCATAAGTAATCACTCTTCATGAACAATTTGATACAAAGATCGTCTCTATTTTTTCAAACCGTTTTCATTTTTAAAAACCATTTGTTTTGAAAAAGAGAGCAAAGATCGATCCAAGCTTTAAAGTACAATATGCTTCAAAGATCTTGAGTAACCTCGCCCTGATACCAATTGTAGAAACTAGAAGGGGGGGGGGGGGTTGAATAGTTTCTAGTTTATTTTCAAAACATTTCGGCTCAATCTACTGCCTGCGGTTCCTTATCTCTGCCCGCGGTTCCTTATTGATAAGGAACCGCCGGTCCAATAACGAACCACTGACAGTGGACGTAGCAACATTGTTAATTTGAAACCTTAACAATCCTTTGTATCAAATTCCTTATCAATCTTGACTAGATGTGAGATGTGTTTGATTGAGAGATAAATACTACAAGTAAGAAAACACACAAGCACATCAAATCAAGAGTACATCAAGCAATAGTCTAAACACTAAGCACACACGTACTAAGCACAAGCTTTTCCGCAACTAGGATGTTTAGACTAAGTGATGTACACTTGACCATAATCTAAACATGAAGCACACACGTACTTAGCCATAGCTTTTCCGCAACTTAGATGTTTAGATTATGTGATGCACACAAAGACACACAACACAAGTATGCAATTATAAATACATCTACAAATGTAAAGACATAAATTTAAATGAAAGTACTGACACGATGATTTATAGTTGTTCGGTCACGAAGCTCCTCTTCGCCCTACTCCACTCCTCGAGTACACCTTACTCGAGAGTTACTTCACTAGTTAACAAACTCCTTAAGGTGGAGAAACCATACACAACGTCGCTTATCCAATTTCCGACTCTAAGCTAAAAGTCAAGTCCTAATCTTAGGTAGGACCAATCTACACAACGTCGCCCACTTCACCATGTAACGACACAAGGCTAGATGTCGAGTTCTAATTGAAAGCTAGAACCAATCTTCACGACTCTTCACTTTGAAGCTAAGTGAGAACTTCACACAACACAACTACTAATCACTTTCAAGTTTAGTGAGAACTCACAAGACACAACCACATCACTTTATAGTTTAGTGAGAACTACCTAGACACAACCACATCACTTTAGAGTTTAGTGAGAACTACCAAGACACAACCTAATCTACCCACTAGTTATGTTTTATGGCCCAACATAACAAACCTTGTGTTTTATGGCCTAAACACATAAACCATATAGATCTAAGCACACATTACTTAGATCTATAACTCTAACACTATATCCAAGTACTAACAAGACTTAAATCTACACAAATAACACCTAATCCAAGGATACCAATCACTTGGATATTCTACCCTTACAAACACATCCAAGTGTACCTAACACTTGGATCTTCTACACATACATAGTAGGAAGACTAAAAACATAACTTAGATCTATAGAAGGAAAGATCTTCATCATGTAGTGAACCCAACACATCATGGTAATGATAGTGTTCTTCTCTTTGCACTTGAGAGGATAAGGATATTGAAGATTGAATCACATCTTAAACAAGATTAATCAAAACTAACTAATCAAGGATCTAAGATGGTTTTTGAAAGAAACTGTGCAAAAAGGGTTGAAAGAAAACCTGGAAATGATCCACTATTTATAGGACAACATTGCAAAGGTCAAAAAGACCCGCGGTTCCTTATCTCTACCCGCGGTACCCTATCAATAAGGAGCCGCGGGTTCCTTTAAGGAACCTCCGCGTCGGAGTCCGTGCAAATTTGTCCTTTAGTGGGGATATGCCATCTGGGGTAGTTTATACCCTCAAAGGATATTCCTTTGGCATATGGAATATGCCAAATTCAAATTTCCCATTTCTTTTTAATAAAACATTTTCTTAAAAATAAAGTTAATTAAAATCTTTTGTCACATTTGATTAAAATGTGAGTTTTAAGAAAATATTAATCCTTGATCACTTAGTTAGGTTAATGACATGTTTGTACATACCTTGAGTGATTCATGCCGAATGCGGTCTTGGAGGTGCCGAGAGAAGTATACAAATGTATTCTTGAGTGATTACGAATACCTTAACATTTTACATAATGTATTGCGAATTATACGTTTGTCATCAACAAAACATAAAGAGATTATATCGACAAAGCATCGTAATGTTTGCACTAACACCTTTGATTTGTGGTCAATTAAGTCTGGGGATTTACTAGGGTTTGAGGGAAAAAGGGTGGTGGATTAAGGGGTTTAATTTGTTTTAACATTTAAAACTTTTGTTTCCCCCTCTTTTTGTTAAGTAAAACAAATTTATTAAATAAATCTGTGAGTGGAAGGTGCCGTGTGAGTGTGGAGTGATTTGATTGGAGGAGAGGCATAGTGGGGTGACGTGTCTTGTGGAGATAGGGTGAGAGGGGTTTTGGTGTTGGACAAAAAAAGTCCCTGCTTTTCTTTCATTTGTCACTTCAATTCTCAACAGCCATAAACTAAATTCCCTTTATAATGAAGTTTTTGTTTTCATACTTTTGCCACCAAATGTTTTTGTAAAGTATTCACAAGGGCTTTTCTTGTAATTTGACCATATTTCAAGGACCAATATTGTATAATCTTGAAATATTAGGGACCCTAATGTAATAAATGAGATTTGCAAGAGTATAATATGACAAGTCTTCAAAAGTTGAAGGACCAATCTTGACAAATCTTAAAAACTTCAAGGGTATTTTTGGAAATTCTTGATTTGGGTCCGGTTCCTTGTGCAGCTTCGTTCCCCGTGTTCGTTTTTGCTTGATTCTTGTGATCTTTGTTGATTTCACGATATATGTACCTAAAATACACAATGAACAAACACAAGCATATTTTGGGGTATTTTAATGATATTTTAAGTTTGGAAACCTTGGTTTCCTCGAATATTTTAGCTGCTAGGCATAACCATTGTTCATGTGATCATTCAATCACAGCGGAATAGAACAACAATTAGGAAACAAGGTGTTTAGGCACAAAACACATAAATACTCTAATGGATTGTTCATTATATTAATAACAAACAATCACTAGGTGTATATACATTGAATCCCACACCTAGTCGATACACGCTTTAGGTTTACATTGTATATGAAAGTTATGAAAAACCTAATAAACCTTGGTTCCTTTTATAGTGTAAGTATTAGGGTTTTACAAAAGATAACTATGAATAAACATGCATATCTTCTATTTAAACAGAATATTAATAAATAATATTCTGAATACTTATCCTTAATAGATACTTCCAACAGCGTTTGACTTCTATTGACTTCTGTCAACGCCTAAATTACACTTGTCAACGCTTACACACAATGTGTCAACGCTTGAACAAATGCCTTCATAATTTCTTCGTTTTGAGTTTCTGCCACATTAACTTTTTGACCCAACAGTCTTCCCCTAGTTGATGTCGGCAAAACTCTTTGTGTATCTCTTGTAAGTGGTACATCATCTTCAAATTACTTCCCCTCAAGTATAGCATGCATGTCTTCCCCTTTTTGTCACATCAATAGGGAAGAAAATAAAGTATGCAATCGAAGATTCTCCAATAGTAGGCTCTGTGTAATGATTTTGAAGAAAAATAATTATAATATTCTTGATGTAGAAGTAGAATAACCCAACCTTGTGTTCCATATCTTGTATTATCCACGTGATAAAGAACTAATACCATCGGTGAAGTATAAGTAGACCTCGATCTCTTGTCAACATTCTCATCCCTTGTGAGACACTGAGCACGATAATGTAACTCCTTCAAGTGTTATGACAAGTCTTCTTCACCAACCATTAAAAGCACAAACAAGTTATCTTAAAAGTAAACGACTGGGAGTGCACAACTTTAAGATATGATAGAACATAAACTCGTGAAAATATTCTTCAAACATCAAACTTACCATAAGAATTCTTCCCCTTAAGACAACACCTCTTCATGACGAGTTAATATTTTCATATGTAAAAGCTGTAACTGAATAACTCTTTCACAAGGATATCCCGATTACATTATCTAATATCAATCAAAGTCTTCATGAATTGTTGCTAACTTACTTAAAAATCATTAATCCCCTTTAAAAATATCCGAGCAATAAATATCAACTTGATATTCTGTATAAAAACGGAGATCCCATGTACCTTCGTGTGTAAATACCTCTTTTTGTGTGCCAAAATCATATCAATTTTTCAAACAACAGCTATTCCTTTTGTTGTCCAATATCTAACTTCGTCCAAGATATCAACACTTTGTGTTGTCCAATATCGGACAACACTTGTCAGCGTTTGAAAATGTATATATCGGACAACAAGTGTTAACGCCTCTTGTCAGCATCAACTTTATTCTTGTCAGCGCCAACTTTAAACCTGTCAGCGCCTGGCCATCAGCATCTCATCCATGCCTTGTCAGCGTTACACCAATATCTATCAGCATCACACCAACATCTATCAACGTCTAAATAACATACATCAGCGGCTAATTGATCTAGGGTTTTATAAACCCTAAATCATGATTTTATGTGAAAACCATAAACTGCAACGAACTTCGACATCAAATAACTTCTTCATGAAAGTTCAGATCGACGATGCCTTCGGTGAGATCCTAGACACAAGTGTCAAGAACCTACAACGCAAATTTCACGACGATCCAACGGTTCGCGAAGGAGAAATGACGTTTTTACTATTACTGTTCACAGAAAATAGCATATGATCACTGCTGACTTCGACACTTAATAACTTTTTCTTGGGGATAGATCTCGACAATCCCTCTGGTTTATGTCTAGATATATGTGTGTAAAACACACACAAAAAATTTCGTGGCGATCCAACAGTTCAATAAAAAGTTATGGCCTTCTGAATACTACTGCGCACACAAAAACGTCCAGAAAAACCCTAGACGGATTTTTCTTTCTTCTCACCATTACGAACACCTTGTTGGTCCTAGCATCACGAGCCACGAGGCTCTGATACCAACTATGGAAACCTTGGTTTCCTCGAATCTTTTAGCTGCTAGGCATAACCATTGTTCATGTGACCATACAATCATAGAGGAATAGAACAACAATTAGGAAACAAGGTGTTTAGGCACAAAGTACAGAAATACTCTAATGGTTTGTTCATTATATTAATAACAAACAATAACTAGGTGACTATACATTGAATCCCACACCTAGTCGACATACGCTTTAGGTTTACATTGTATATGAAAGTTATGCAAAACCTAATAACCCTTGGTTCCTTTTATAGTGTAAGGATTAGGGTTTTATAAGAGATAACTATGAATAAACATGCATATCTTCTATTTAAATACTTCCAACAGCGTTTGGCTTCTGTTGACTTTTGTCAACGCCTAAATTACACTTGTCAACGCTTAGACACAATGTGTCAACGCTAGAACAAATGCCTTCATGTTTTCTTTGTTTTGAGTTCTGCCACATCAACTTTTTGACCCAACATTAAGCGTTTTAAGCCCGGCTTAGATGATGAGACTATGTATAATTGCAGTCTCATCACTCCCCCATACTAAACCATTACTGTGTCCCCACGCAATGCTAGAATTAAGTATCGTAGCACTTCCAAAATTCATTTTTATGTGAAATTTATTGAAAACGTAAACTTAAATAAACTACTACATGCGTTTTAGACATAATGTATTGTTTTCATCACGATTAAGTGACTTTTAGGGTCAAAGAATAAAAACACGTGAATGCCTCATAAAGATAAGTTCGTCATACTCGATTTTCACTCGATTCCATGCTAAGCGTGTAACGAGATCCTTGTTATTATAAGTTATCAACACAATCATATCTCATTAGTGTTAATTACGTACTTAGACTCCCTTATTCCTAATTGGTATCTCTTATATTTTATTTTTGTCTTAATGATCACGTGGATACATGATTGAATTATTTCGATAATTTATTAAGGCCGAAAATAAAGTAGGACGATTCAATTGATAGTTAGCCGAAGGACACGATCTTTTAAAACGGCTTCTCGTAATCTCCTTAAGTTCATATCTTGGCATAACTCGTTTCACGATTTGAGACCTTTCTTGGATCGATATTTGGCATGTACTTTGAACTTCAAATCTTGGAAGACGTTCTTGAAATAATGGTCTTCTCTTCATATATGGAATTTCTTCAAATTTGGACCACAACTTCATCATTTTTCTTCAATATTTATTTGGGATTGTGATATACAACGATCCGCCTCCTTTTAGGACTTGGATATATTTATCTTCATACCTTGTTAGGGTCTTTTGGATAGACTTTCTCCATGATCTTTAGGGGAGTATATTGCTTCTCGTCGTGTGTCTCGATCCTTCATATTGATTTTGGAATAATGATACTTCACATCATCTTGGATCTTTAGCAACAAAATGGAGTTCCTCATGCCTTGTGACGGACTTTTTGGAACTTTGCCAATCTTCGCATCCCGCTTCAATAAGTTATGCCTTGGCTATGAACTCTATTCGAACACGAGCAACTTTTAAACGATCTTGGGCTAGAAGCTAAGTAACCTTTTAAATTGTAAGACCTTACTTATTGTATTTATTCAAACAAAAGCGTGGGGGAATAAGATAATAATTACTACACATGAGATCGTGAAAGATTACGAAACTTTTAAGTAATTCTATCATTTCTCGTCCTCATTTAAGAGACTTAGCCTAAAAAGTTAAGGAATCGAAGTTAAGTGCTCAACACGCACGGTCGAGTAAAAAATTACTCTTATTCTCACCATCGGAAAACCTACATTCGTGTCTTAAACGCTTATGAAAAACAAGAAAATTTTTAAAATTTGGCCATTTTTAGACGTATTATGCAACAAAATGATAACAAAAAGATGAATATTAGATTGCGTGGTGACGTAAGCAAGGTGAAGTATCTACTCACCCCCCCATACAAAAACTAAACATTGTCCTCAATGTTTCGAGTCTAGGGGTGAAAAAACCCACATACTAGAGACGTAGTCGAATGCTTAATCTCGAGCATGGAAAGGGTAAAACGAATAACCTAAAAGCCGTTTATGAATTAGGATAATAAGTTAAACGTTAGAACATAAAAGGATATCATCGGATATCGGAATCTCCGAAGGCAACGATCGAAGCTCGAGTGATCCATAAAACGAACACGAGAGGCCTCAATGATGACGATGAACCTAATGAATCACAATCACAAACAACCATGGAACAAAGGTTGGAAGAGCACAAGTCCCCTCGTGTTACACTATTAAAAACGATAATATTTACAAGGATAAGCATGAGAATCCCCCACGAGGTACCTTGTTTTTTATTACTGAGTCAAAAGCTCGACTCGAATCCCCATAAATGTGATCATTTAGGGATAATCATGGTATGGTCATATTTGGTGGGGCTTACATGATAAACAATGCCCAAAAGTACATGAAGTACTTTAAAAACCCGATAAACGTATACCGGGGTCAAAGATATCGTCCTCGTTTTCAGATGAAGAACGAAACAACGCTACTTCAACGCATGCTAAAACCCAAAGGGGTAGAAGAAAATAGATGAGAAGTAGAAGGGTGGGACAATGGGTGGGGCAATACAATGAGCTACTCGAGGTAGACTCACACCAAGCAAATGAATAAGATTTCCATTTATTGCATCGATGGAAGACCGAGATTTCCCTTTACCAGCAATTTCGGGATCGAATATCTCGTCCTTGATGGAGAAATGTGAGGGAACATAAGGGCGTCCCCCACACTAAAACCAAACCACCCGTCCTCAAAAGGAGTAGACTAGGTGGTCGTACTCAAAACACCTGTTGACGACGGAGTTAGACTTGTAGAAAAATATTTTAAATCACTTTTAAAATCTTTTCCTTTTTCATCGTTTAGAACTCTCTATGAAAACCCGATTGAATTATGTCGAAAATATTTGGGGTTTCTAATCCAATATTGGTCGTGCTAAAAATCCTCACATTTAAGTCGCGGTTAGGGGGTGGTGGATTGTATAAGTTCTCAAAACGTCGATCAACAAAGAACACCACCCCCTCGGGGTCAACATATTCGTCATCCTCATGATCATGCATCTCATCGAGTCAAACCAAGGTTTTTCATTCCCCTCATGTAAGATTTTAGAAACTCTCTCGAAGAGATCACGATCAAGCACAAAACCATCATTCTTTTGTGGGGATCGTTGATAAGTTAGATCCTCACGAATGTGGAAAACGTCATTCTCATTTGAGGAGTATTGATTAGGTAACTCCTCGATAATGGGATTTGTGGTCACGTGAGTTGGTTCGTCATCGAAAATAAGACGTTCCAACTCATTAATTTCATCCTCGATCTTGGAAAAATCAACCTCACTCGTAGGTGGGAGTGGAGGTAAAAGAGCTAGCTCTCGTTCGATAATTTCCTTAATTTCGTGATCGAACTCATAATAATCGTACTTCACATGGGAAGAGGTATTTTTGAGAGAATCCTCAAAAATGGCATGTGGATTTCGAAGCACGTGATCAATCTCAGCTAAATCGCCATCGTCATCGTCATCGTCAAAGTATGAGTCGATGTGAGCACTCACAACCATTGTCTTACAAGCCCTAGGTCTATGCTTAGGTGACTTTTCTAAGATGATAGGATCGATGTCGATGAAACCTTTAGCCTCAATGGGTGTTGGGATAGGAAATGGAGGTACTTCGATGGAGTTAGAAGTTGAAGCCTCAAATGCGTGGTCCTTCGAAGGTGGTGAAGACGAGTCCATTTTGGTCATTGTCGTGATGGCACTAACGTCACCCTTCGATATTCGTTGTTCACTTGTTTCGCCAAATATATCCCAAAGTGATTTTTCATCCATAAATCTACGAATACCCTTTTGAATTAATTAAACGTATTCTTTATCATTAAAATCATCACCCTTAAAACCGTTCATTTTAATTCTTTCAAAACATGCATCAAGCCTCATATTTTCTGCTAAAGTTAACATTTCGAAATCATTAGAATTTGGAACACTGGGTTTTGCAACCTCGTTTTTATCATGATTAATTGAAACTTGGGATTTATTTTGGAAAAAGTCCATTCGTTCCTCCCCATATCTCATAGTAAGTCTCCCCTCGTGGACGTCGATTACGGCTCGACCCGTCGATAAAAATGGTCGACCTAAAATAATGGGACATTTAGGGTCACACTCGTAATCGGAAATGATGAAATCCGATGGAAAAACAATTTTTCCAATCCTAACATAGACATCCTCGGCCATTCCAATTGGTTTTAACTGGGCACAGTTTGCTAGCTCGATTGTCATGTTCGTGGGGGTAAGTCTAGGTAATCTCATCAATTTCCATAGAGAATGAGGCATGAGATTGATGCTAGCACCTAAATCGGCAAGGGCTAAACATCCCTCAATCTTTGAAAAATCACAAGGTAGTAGAAATTGGCCCGGATCCTTCCTTTCTCGGCATCTGCCTTTTGGGTTTCTTAAGAAGGATCGATGCACAAGTTTCTTCAAGGGTTACTTTGGTGAGGTCGATAAAGCTCTCTTTTTTAACCGTGGATGGAATTTGAGGTACACGAGGGTGTGCACTCTTTTCCTTGGTCGCCGCGTTTACCCCATCGACTTTAGAACATGAAGGCGTCTTAGAAGTCGAGGTTTGAGAAAAGGAACAACTCTAAATCCATCAAGGTTTGGGGTAATCACACGACTTTTCTCACGAGACGAGGCGGCTTTACATTGTTCCTTCGGATTTGAAACGGTGTCACTAGGTAACGAACTCGATGACACACCCGAGGCTTTATTCATAATAGCCGAAAACATCTTTTTTATGTCGATTTGTCCTTGTTCAATTTTGTTGTTTTGTTCTCTCAACGTGTTGGAAAATTCCTTTTTCATATCACCAATTTGCGTTTCTAATCTCTTCATATTAGTGTCATTTGATTTAACATAATTTTGAAATCATTTGAGCCATTAAATTTTTTATTAAAAGCTTGATTTTGATTCCCTTGAAAATTGTTACCTTGATTAGCGTTGTTTGAAAAATTTGAATTTTGTCCATTGTTAAAATTCCGGTTTTGATTGTTGTTGTTAAAACCTCGATTTTGCCAATTCAAATTTTGACCTTGATTATAACCTTGATTTACCATGATTATTTTATTTGAAAATTGTTACGGTTTTGAAAATTATTGCCTTGATTGTTGTTCGTTTGTTGCGATGGACCGACGTTATTTTGATTTTGATTTGAAAAATTATTGTTTAACGTGTTTACACTCGACGTTTGGCCATCCGTAGCCGCACACTCGTAATAATTATGTGGTCCACCGGAAAACGTACACGATGCCTCAACCACTTTTACCATAGCGGGAGCGTCTTTCTTTTGCATCTCAATGAGAAAAGACGTAAACACATTCGTCAACTTATCAACTTTCGCACCAACCCTCTCAATGTCGCGATTAGAATAACTAACATTGGCGACATTAGCAACACTCGATGCGTTGCGGAGTTGATAAAACTTGGATCGATTTTCGATAATCATCAATGCATCTTTCGTAGTTTTACACAAAAAGTTGCCACCGGCGGCGGAATTCAACGAATCTTGTTCTTGAAAACTAAGACCGTTGTAAAACTTATCGATTTGGTGCAACTCGGAAAATCCATGGTGAGGACATTGCCTAAGCATTTCCTTAAAACGATCACACGCGTCTCTAAAAGATTCATTCGGTTTTTGCTCAAATCTCGTAATCTCGTTTTTAAAAAACGTCGTCTTAGATGGTGGGAAAAAAAGATTAACGAATTTGGAAAAGAGATCCTTCCACGTAATTATCGAATTAGTTGGCTCTTTCTCGTACCAATCCTTGGCGGAACCATCGAGCGAGTACAGAAAAAGCATAAGCTTGACGATATCGGTGTCGACATTCTTAAACTTGCTCGTGGCCAAAAGACGATCAAAATTCCGAATGTGATCGTGAGGATTATCCGCCTCATGACCTCGAAACTTCGTATATTGAATCAACGAAAGTATTCCACTCTTAATCTCAAAATTCTCCGCTTCGATAGCGGGAATTACGATCACGTCTCCATAACCCTCGGTGGGTTCTTGGAGCAATTCCATCATCGAACGATTGTCGGCCATCTCGTCTACGGTCTCTTCAACAACGATATTAGGAACGTCAGTTTCTAAATCTCGTCTACGTCGTTGATTCCTTCCATTAAGATTGCGTCGATTCGAAGCGTCGCTAGAATTAGAATAATCCTTCGATCGAGTGCGCATGCACTAAGCGTAGAATGGGGGTAGCAAAGAAGATTCTTTTTGCGGTTTTTCATTTTTTCAATTTTTTTGGTTTTTGATTGTTTTTACTTTTTTTGGATTTTTTGGTGTATTACGTAGACACAAATCTACAAATCTCTCCTCGAATCGATTTCTCAATTAAAGGAGCCTCAAAGAATGAAAACGATTACGTGGAGTGAACGCCTTCGATAACTTTAGAACGTTGGTGGAACACCAAAACGTTCAAGAGGGTTTAATCTTGAAAACAAGCAAATATAGTATACATAGGTAATACTTGGGCGGCAAACCCTCGATTAGCCTTCTTTCTCAAAACACGCACAAGCAAGCGGGGGAAACGAGGCGGCGCTAAGCACTTAAGAGCCTTTTTCCCTTAGGTCGTGAAATACAACCGCCTTATACCCACCTTATAGTTTGTGTTAATCAAAATTAAGCCTCACGAAAGTATTTATCTATTTGCCTTTAAACTTTTGCTTTGGATTCAAATACAATAATTGAGTGGTGAAATCCCAATTAAGGTTGCGTTTTCACGCTTTTGGAGATATTGTATATTTGTTGTGATACGTATACAATATATTAATATTATTCACAAAGAAAACGAAAACCAATATATCTACAATATATTAAATGATTGTTTTGTGTTTAATTTAGGAAAACTAAACACGATTTATTTGGATATTACAGTATAATAGAGAAAAATAACAAAAATGAGTATGTACGATATTTACGCTTTCCAAAAAATGAAAAGCAAAAACGCGCTACTCACATAAACACGATAATAATAATGGCACTATAAACACCTCCTCGACAGCGGCGCCAAAAATTGATGTAGGATTTTCGTACACGTTTTAGGAAAAACGGGTATAATGGCAAGTATTAATCGACACGGTTTAGGGAAACCGTAAAGACGAAAAGTGAGTTCGTTCTCGGCGGAGGTGTATGTTGTGTATGCCAGTTATATAAAATCCAAGTATGGATTAGTGTCGGTTTTGGTTGAGAAAAGAAGGAAATTAAAGACGATGTATGCTAAAAATTATCCTACGACGTAAATAACGTGAAATCGTAAAACTCAACAAAAAACTAAAATGCTCTAAAATTAACCAAAATTTTTATTTAAGCTAAGAAAAATGTAAATAAAACAAAAATCAAAATCAAAATGTCCAAAAACTTTTTAATTATTTTATATTAATTTTTAAAGTTTAATAAAAACCAAAATTAAATAAAATTAAAAATAAGTGAAAATGAATACTTTTTTCTATGTAAACCTCAAAAATACTAATTAAAACTTAAAAATTATTTTTCTAAAATTTAAAAACACTTTTAGATATTTTTTAATTACTTTCTAAAATTTAAACTAAAAATAATCATAAAAAATTAATTAATAACGTTAAAAATAAACTTTTTGTGTCAAAAAGTCCTAAATCTGATAAAGAACAAAAGAAAAATGAAAAGACCTAAAAGTGCTTAACCAATAAGCTGAAATCCAACTTATAACATTCGAATCTATTTTATAAGCTAAAAACAAAAACCCCTTATATATGTAATGGAATAGAAGGCTGACAGTAAAGTCCCTAGCACACGTTTGGTAAGAGTGTGGGTTGTGGTGTGAGTGGCGCAAGTTCGAGTCCTGGCCACAGTCTTTTTGCTAAAAATATTTTTTCTTTTCTTTTTATAAACTAATAACTGGTGACTTATATACTACAAAAACAAAAACAAAACCAAAATATAGTAAGATTGAAGGCTAAAAACAACTCAAAAATGCCCAGCTATGAAAAAATTGAAATAGTATTGAAAATTCAAACAAACGTGTTGTCCCACATATCAGACAAGGAAGGATCGTTCTCGGATGACACTGGAAAAGTTCATTGTATGAATTTTAAAGCCTGATTCATCTTGATTGTTGGCGTTTGATGTTTTTTGATGGAACAAGGGGCACCCCTACACTCAGTTGAGTGTAGGGAGCCATAATAAACACAAAAAACACACAAGTACACACAAAATTTCACACAAATGAGCAAAATTCATTCACTGATGTGTTTGTAGGGTCTGTGGACTTTAGTTCTGATGCAAATGGCAACCAAGTGATTTTAAACAGGCCACACCTTGCTCAAATCATTAACCAAAGCACACCTAACTAATTCCAAGTCCTAGATTACCAAATTATCTAACATATTTCAAAAATTCAAGATCATAAGACACTAAAACACCCTAGAATTAGACTGCTAAATGTTTTCACCAAAAACTAGCATGAAAATTCCCTTTTATCCTACCAAACTTGAAACCAGTAACTGACTTATACTACCACTAACAAATTAAGTTTGTTGAGACTAATTTTAGGACAAAAGGGTGTCACTACCTTAATCTAATAAGCACACCCAAACACCCCTTAACTTTTGTAAATGAAATTTTTGCAAACCAAAGACTAAACAAATTACTCAAAACTGATCCTAAGCTACTCAAACAAGCATAAATAACATAAGCACGCATAGACAACTGATTAAACTAGCATACACATAAACATGTTTCCACACAAATCACAAAAATCACACAAACTTTAAATTTCTACCTTTTGGGTTCAAGCCAAACCTTGGTTAGTTGATGCCTTCAAAAAGTGGGTATATGATCTTATGATCGCTTATGAAAAACGTGTAGAGAGACCCTGCTGGTGGTCTACAACACACCAAGGGTTAAAATATCTTCAAATGAACAAAAATGGAATGAGAAGACTTGTTTGATGCCTTGTTCATGCACAAACACAAACAACCAAGGAAAAAGGAACTATAAGCTTATATAAACTGAGCTCATAAGCTAGTGTGAACTAGCTTATGGGCTGGCTTATATAAATAGTAAGTGTAAGAAATAAAAAAAAGGAAACAGATTCTTAATTCATCTTTTTAAAACACTACTTGAAAACCAACTTTGAACCAAACTAAGATTAACAAACCATAAACAAAAAACAAAGCTCAAGATTCCACTTTCACTTCCTCTTGAGCTTGGATGTGAGTTTCTTAAAATCTAAAAAAAAACTTTCTTGACAAAAACATTTTAATCAAAACGTAAAACCTTCGATAACTTAAACTATATTGCAAATAATATAAAGATTAAACTATGAAAAAAGTAAAATGAAACTCAGTATTTGCACAATTTTAAACTTTCATTTTCATTAATAATTTTAAAAAATACAAAAACTGGAATAAAAATATGGCACAAGTTGCCTCATATTTATATAACACGATGGAATGTCCTAGAATTACTGAATATAAAATGCTAAAACATAAACCCTAACAGCTGAAAAGCCCTAAATGCCCTTGGTCAATGAAGTTCAAACTTGGTCATATGGCCTCTTGTGACGAAAGTGACATGCCAGCTTTCTTTCTTAAATCTTGGCCATCCAAAGAACAGTAGGGAGGAAGGAATAAACATGAATCGTTGATCTTGTCCCCTGCTTTGGTTTTGAGGGAAAGTGATGGGCAGGACCTCACGTGTGGGGTCTGTATTGAAGTGGTGAGTTGTTTAAGGTGTGGGTTTGGGTAACAATAGGGTTAATTAGGGATCTAGATATTTAGGACCCAAAACCCTTTGATTTATGGTCAATTAAGTCTGGGTATTTACTAGGGTTTAAGGGAAGAGGGGGTGGTGGATTATGGGGTTTAATCTGTTTTAACATTTAAAACTTGTGTTTCCCCCACTTTTTGTTAAGTAAAACAGATTTATTAAATAAATCTTTGAGTGGAAGGTGACGTGTGAGTGTGGAGTGATTTGATTGGAGGAGAGGGAAAGTGAGGTGACGTGTCTTGTGGTGATAAGGTGAGAGGGGTTTTGGTGTTTGACAAAAATAGTCCCCTGCTTTTCTTTCACTTGTCACTTCAATTCTCAACAGCCATAAACTAAATTCCCTTTATAATGAAGTTTTTGTTTTCATACTTTTGCCACCAAATGTTTTTGTAAATTATTCACAAGGGCTTTCTTGTAATTTGACCATATTTCAAGGACCAATCTTGTATAATCTTGAAATATTAGGGACCCTAATGTAATAAATGAGATTCGCAAGGGTATAATATGACAAGTCTTCAAAAGTTGAGGGACCAATCTTTACAAATCTTCAAAACATCAAGGGTATTTTTTGAAATTCCTGATTTGGGTCCGGTTCCTTGTGCGGCTTCGTGCCCCATGTTCGTTTTTGCTGGATTCTTGTGATCTTTTGTTGATTTCACGATATGCGTACCTAAAATACACAATGAACAAACACAAGCATATTTTGGGGTATTTTAATGATATTTTAAGCGTTTTAAGCCCGGCTTGGACGATGAGATAATGTATAATTGTAGTCTCATCAGTCGCAAACAATGAAGTAATCCTAAAACTGCCTAATTAAAGACATACACAATTGCAAAATGAGTTAAAGAGTACTGAACGTGGAAAGCCTCCAGAAATGCCAATATGTCGCGATATTCGTCACACCAAAGACCAGCTTTAAGATATATCACTTTATTATGATCTGCCTTGAACTGAAGATTCTCCATTGAACTTCGAAAGTGAGATTGATGGAGATAGAGAAGATGATTTGAGAGAGAGGGAGTCTCGAATTGAATTATTGGTGCTTGTGAGAAACTTAAGTGGCCTAATTAACCATTAATAATTAAAGTTTCAACTGTTCCTAATAGAATGGGTTGCTGTGATAATCCATAAATTTCAAATCTATGCTATATGCTAAGATTATATGAGTATGAAAATTTGGCTGAAACTTTTTGCTTTTTATGCCTTACTTGGTAAGATGAATTGTTTCTCACAACGTGAATTGTCACTTCAACATATTCCTATATGTTGGAAATACAATGTACACATATCAAGTCTAAGATCTAAAAGTGATCTAATAAGTACATTATGTATAAGAACATCTCAAATGTAACTATGATGCCCAAAATTACCTTAGAAACCCTAGAATCCCTTTAAATGAGTTGTAAACTCAAGTATGGTAAATTATGATTGGAGAATACATATGAATAAGTCATTATGGATTATGAAAAAGTTATAAACTATACTTTGAAGAGATAATAATACCTAATAATGGTAAGAACAAACTACACAAAGCTAAGTACAAGGAAATGTACATAATAGTCTAGATCATCACCTAGAAACCCTTGGTAAACAATGTTTCAAGCAATATAACTACTTAATATCTATGTACAAGTATCAAATACAATATACTAATTATAATCTATCATATAAAGGAAAGGTAATTGATCACAAAATAATAACATTCACTAATCCAAAGCTAATTACAAGTTAAGACCTAGTAACCAAGATTAGCATAGAAAATCCATTTCACATTGAATTAGAGTCTAATCTTTTGCAACTAATTATAAAACTCAACTATGTATCATGTTAAGATTATACATTTATTTCATGTAAAGTTACAAGTTAATAAAGCACAAGGTACAAGTTATCAAAGCATATGATCTTAAGCTCCCATAATTATACCTAGATTATGATTACCAAATGTAAACCCTTAAACTAAGAATGTAGAAACCCTAGAATTCATAAAAGTACTATATAAGACCTAGTATAACCTTAAATTATGATGTAAACACTAATCACCCAAGATAGAATGTCATTAGGCTTAATCACTTAAAAACCCTTATATTAAGAAATATACATAGAATCACTACCTAGTCTTTTTAGACAAGTCTACAAACACTTGTAGCATTATATTAAGGTTATAAGATTATATGAAGACAATGTACAATTACCCTAAAGCACAAGGTAGAACATTTCAATGCATGGCTTATATATAGGTCAAAATGGGTATATTCACTATTTGGACATGTTTACTTAGAATAACTTAGTAAGACCAATGTATGGACTTCATGAACACATTGAGAACAATTTTGGAGGTATAAATTGAGTTTACATAAGTAGCTAAACCAAGTGTAATGAGTTTTACAAGGATTAATCCCTAGATCATTAGAAACCTTATCCCGCCTAACTTTTCTTCCCATTTAACATCAAACCTTTGTTAAACTTCAAACCAAAATTCTTAAATACAATGTGTATAACCTAAGTAAACCCTAATACATCACTAATCATTTTCCTAAACCCTTTATCACCAAAATCAAAAAGTATAAAGTTACAAGCCCTAATTAGGACCCGTGTAGGATTATGTAGATCTTACCTAATCTAGAGAGAGAGTAGAGATAGAAAGATGATGAGATCACACACACACTTAGAGAGAGAAAGAGTGAAAGTATACCTTTACTATATGTTTTGCAAATGTGAACCACACCCTCTCCAACTAAGGAGAGGGTTTATATACCCAAGCCCATGAGATGGGCTTGGGCTTACAACGGGTCGTCGACCGTACAAGTTATGGACCAGGCTTGGCTTTGTTTGTTAAGTAATACTGAAACTAAACTACGAGCTACAACTTAGACTATTGTTGGAGTGACCGATCCTTTCTAATACGTAAAACGTATTTCCAACAATCTCCCCCTAAGGGAGGTCACTCCAAATTTGAAGGTCTACGAAATCATTGGCCTATTCTATATGATGGATTTGATGGAATAATATGGTTGATTGATTGATAAATAAAGAAGAATATGAAGGAAGGAGATGAGGGATTAGAGAGAGAAAGGAGAGAAAGGAGAGAGTTAGAGAGAGAAAGTAAAAGATGGAATAATGATTAAGTGAAATGACAATCAACAACCCCTCCTAACATGCTAGGAGGGGATATATATAGCCCACCCTACATGTGGGCTATATGGACTATACATATAGTAAATAGATCACGAGCCCATTACATAATTATCGTTGGAGCGACCGATCCTTCATAAATACGTAAAACGTATTTCCAACAATCTCCCCCTAAGGGAGGTCGCTCCAAGTTACAAAGTTCTAAATAGTCTATATCTCGTGATCTATGCTAACTAAGATGTGACCGAGACTTTATTGGGAAAAACGTATTTCCAACAATCTCCCCCTAAGGGAGGTCACATCTTTTTACAAAATCTTAAACCTATCATCTATGCTTGAGTCTTCGATCTTGTTCTTGTGAATATGCTTGATGTGATCTTTGACTTTAGTCTTGA
The DNA here is from genome assembly GCA_025667525.1 of Glebionis coronaria. Taxonomy (NCBI): domain Eukaryota; kingdom Viridiplantae; phylum Streptophyta; class Magnoliopsida; order Asterales; family Asteraceae; genus Glebionis; species Glebionis coronaria. The sequence continues at coordinate 159,596,648 of CM046882.1, forward strand.
GCATGTTTCCTTGCCTTGACCTTGTGCATTCTTCACTTGTGATATTTGCCTCTTTGTGACTTCATGTTCCACATACTTATACTTTTAAATTCTTGAAAGCTTCAGAGTTTGATACAGCGGAAGACTTGACCTTCAGGCTTTCTTAAATTTGTTGAAGTACTAGTTGTATGTAGTATAAGCATGTGGTGACGACTTCTTCTGGATTGTACACCGCAATGCCACCTTCTTGTTACGCTGCATAAGACAGTTAGCAACAAACAATATACACGGATGAAATGGCCTTGAACATTTCATTCTAATTCGGTAGCATTTTATCTCCGGTCGGTGAAGACCGTTGGACGATATTAAATATCGTACTTGTGGCAGGTAGTTTCAATAAAGAACCTCCTTGACAAGATTTCGCGGGTAAACCCGTTCTCTTTACTCGACCGTCCAAATCGTAAAGAGTGGATCATTTGGATAATATTATCCGCATGATTTGAAGCCGTCAATTCATGTTCCTGGAACAAGTGAAGTTCAATTAAGAACCGCACCATCGTTGCTTTCCAGTTGTCACTAGCTTGATTCATATAGAATCTTGCAAGTTACCTACCAAGTGCTGTTTGATGTTAACACTAGAAGGATTTCCATTCGTCACTGTAACTACTTAATAGTATTACTCTGAATGTTCTGGCAAGATCACTAAGATATTGCGTAGAGGCCTAGAACGTGTTTAAATTCATTTAAGAATTAAACCACTGTTGCTTTCCAGTTATCACAAGTTTGTTTCTTAAAGAATCGCACAAGTCACCTACCATGAGCTTTTTGAAATTCGCTCAAGAAGGATTTCCATCTTCATTGTAAATACTTTCGTATTACTCGGATGTTCAGGCAAGATCATGAAGATTTTGCGTAGGACTCTTAAGATCTTTCTTACTTTTCACAGTGTGTGAAGAAGCAAGGAATAATGAAAGTGTGTCCTAATAAGATATTTGATGATCTCAAATGGCTCTAGACTCGATCGTGCATTTTGGATTTTTAGTGATCGGAGGCTGGAGAGGAGTGCCACCTTTTCAATACCAATTTATTCGGAGTGAATAAATCAATAGATAATGTGTTGATCTCCGTGTGATTAAAACAAATACCTTTTGAGAGATATTTGAGTTAGCTGGGAAGGGTTGTGCATTGCATCACTGGGTCCATGACGTCTTTCTTCAATATCGAGAATCATTAACAAAAATGATCTCAATATCATATGTATTGACCCGGTTTCTGCCTAAAGTTGTAAGGAGGGCTTCTTTCTTTACACCCTTTATCTTTACATTTCTTTTTCATTCTTCAACCCCTTCAATGCTTACCAATACGTCATCACTAGCACCTTGTTGTGATTGTTCCAGTGATAATTTAAGTACTTGGTCGGCATTCAGCTACGTTCACAATCTTTCTCCATCTTTCCTAAGGACTACTATTTCTAGCTATGGAATGTCCTTGGGAAGATTCCTCCGGTTCTAGAGAAATCATTGGACTTTAACCTATCCTACCATCCTTATGTCACCACAATCTTCACCGTCGTGAATAGAGATGTTTTGGGTAAGTGTATGTCACCATGAAATCCATTTTGAAGTGCAAATCCATTTTGCTCCCCCTTAACATATGCCACGATATCCGAAAACATTTTGCACATGTCGGGATGAGCTAGCACGTTAAGTCAAACCATTTGTGATAAATCATTTCCCATATTAAATCACATTTTCTCCCCCATATTAAAAATATTAACTCAATCAATGTTTTTAATATCAATTGATTTAATAGCGTTTTAAGAAAATTTGGGAAGAAAAATGCAAATCCAATTATCTTCATGAATTACACAAGCTACCCCTCAAATTAATGAGGGTATGCTGAAACGTAAATTAAATACCTTTTAAACACAAGTGTAAGGTATTTATTACGTGCAAAGATCATATATAATAATGAATTCACAAGATTAACAGTTTACGAGGTAGGACCTGAATGATGGAGAACATCATATGAAAGATTCACATGGTTCTTGTTCACGAATGTTGGTCACCTCGTCACGTCCCCGAGAAAATTAATTCCCGTTGTTGAGTCAAAGCTTTCCGGTGAAATGCTTGACTTGATTATGAAAAGTGGGTTGCTATCTGAAATAATAGCAAACCATTTGGAGCATGTTTTAAATCTTTTAAACTTCTGCTCGAACTTTATTTACAATCTCGTGTCATTATTGAATGACATTTCTAGGTTCGTAAATATTATCGATTCCAGAAGACATGCTCTTTTTATCAAAACATTTTGAACACACAATTTTGAAAGATTTAGAAAAAACCTTTTGAGAAATTCTTGAAAAATTGTGTTCCAAGTTTTGAAAAACAATTACTTGAGCTTAAGATGTTGAATATCTTATAAAACGAGCTCAAGTCCAAGAAGTTGTAAACTTCCCGTTGTTAAGGATAAGTTACCATCAGCGATAAACTTTCCTTTTATCTGAAGGGCGAGTCCTAAGCTGACATTTACTTAGAAGTCGTTTTCATGAGCTTGAAAACTTTGACTGTTTTAACGGAAAGCTCATGACCGAGAAAGGTTAATTTCTCGTTTTGAGGAAAAGTTCTCTTATTTAAAAGATACACTTTCCTTTCTGAGCTTAAAACTTCGAATGTTTTAATACAAGCTCATGACCGAGAAAGGTGAATTTCTCGTTAAGAGGATAAGTTATCATAAAAGATAATCTTTCCTTTATTTTAAGTTCGAGTTACAGTCGGACATTTAACTGTAAGTCATTATGCATGAGCTTAAAAACTTGGAATGTTTTTTATATAAGCTCATGCCCGAGAAAATTAATTTCTCGTTGTATGGATAAGTTTATCATCGGCGATAAACTTTCCTTTCTTTGATGTACGGGTTATCGTCTGATATTTAACGATAATCCATTATGCATGAGCTTAAAAACTTGTAATGTTTTTGATATAAGCTCATGCCCGAGAAAAATGAATTTCTCTTTGTTAGGATAAGTTTATCATCGGCGATAAACTTTCCTTTCTTTGATGAACGGGTCACAGACTGTGATTTGCCTATGAGCCATTGTGCACTTTAACCATGAATCCCCTGAGATACTAGTTTCTCTGATATCTGCTTCTTCAGCAACCAAACTCTGAGAGTGTCCTTAGTTGAACGGTATACGACGATTGGACCGCTTCGTTCTTTCGGAACATCAACTTTGGTACCTGCATTCTCATTAGGAGTTTGTATACTTTTGCATGGGTTAGAGATATCTATTTTAGAAGCACGTGGGGGTTCACGGTTTTCTTTTCTTGTGTCAGAGGTGGCCTGAGGGGATGATTCACTTGTCTTAGTTGGCAAACGTTTCCTTTTATAGAAAATCCTAAGTTCAGACTTAAGTGATGTATCATCCTTTGCAATTTCCTCCCTAGTAGTCTTTGTAGAATCAGAGACTATCCTAGTTAAAGGGCACTCGTTTCCTACAAGAGTGAAAGTTCTACCAGTGGGGCGCCACATTTTGCCAACGGGTTTGATTTTAGCAACCCACTGGGATTTAAGTCTAGCACGGGAGTTCACCTCATTAAGAAATTTTTTGATACAGGAGTCATGATTTGCCGTAAAGACACATTTTCTACATGTTTTACAAGTAGCATATTTAATGTCCGAGTAATTCCTAGATGATTGATCGATGCTCCTAGGAGACGTCATGCTACGGTTAGCAGTGTTGGGTAATCTAGAAGGCATCTGACTAGGTTGGGCATTGCTATCTCTTACATGTGTCTTTTGAATAGCTTCCCTTTGACCAAAATCATGGCGCACATCAGTTGAACTAGTTCTAGACGTGTTCATTGAACTATTCTTAGAGGAACTAGGTGCAATCATGTGATGAGGTCTTGCTAAAACTGATTTAGTCACATTAGGCCTAGTTGGTGGAGTGACTGGTCTAGGAAAATGAACCAAATCAACTTGGGAGCCAAACCGTGGTCTCGAGGATTGTGATCGCTTGGATCTAAATGCAGTAGGTTGTCTGACAATCGGTTGTCTGACGAACTGATTTGTAGGCGGTTTCCCCAAGATTGATGGTTTCTCAAGCTTAGTGTCCACACTAGGTCCTTTACTTTTCCTTAACTCGTTTTTCAACGCAGCTATAGCAAAAACCTTTTCCTGTACTTGGGCCTTTAAAGTCTCATTCTCTTTGAGTACTCTATCTTGGGATGCCAATTTAGACTCTAGTAACTGAATTTGTTTCAAAAGATTTTCCTTTTCAGCTTTAGAATCTAAAACTTTTTGATCTAATTTTCTTTCAAGAACAACGTTTGACTTTTCAAGTTTTTCAAAGTATGTTTCAAATTTGTCCGTTTTCTTAGAAAATTCAAGTTTGGCATCCTCAAGATCTTTTGATTGTTGAGCTATAATCGTTTCGAGCTCTCTAATCTTGGAATCAGAAGCAGTCAGTGAAGCAGTTATAAGACAATTATCATGATGTTTAGCATTTTGAACACTTTCTCCCCCATTATGACTCTCATCGGATGAATCAGAAGTGGTATTTCTATCACTCTTTACCATCCCATGTTTGTCATAATTAGGTTCAGAATGCTCAATATGCGGCATGTCATTAGCATATACATCATAAACGACATTACATTGTACAATGTTTGCCGGCTCTTCGTCATAAACGGGTAAGGTGTCATCAAAAGAGATCTCGTGAACATTCCCTGACGTGCCACTGGTATCATGTTGTCTTCCTGATTCCGTGCTCTTGGCATCGTTAGGCTCCAAATTTTCAACCGTATGACCAGTTTCCTCTTGCATCGAAGAGTCTTGCACTCCATTATCATACCCTTGCTGAAGTCGAGATCTTTCATAAATCAAAGACGAGACCGATGTCATGAGTTTCAAAATTGTATCACGAAAAACTCGAAGCTCGGTATGTGTATCTCGAAGAAATGATTGGCAAATCACAGAACTTTCAGACTTGATGATATCGAATTGGAGGAAAGGTGTGAGTTGTGTCACAAGAGCCTTATAAGCAAGTGCCAATGCAGAGTGATTAAAGTCTTCTTTTTGAAGTTGATCAGCCAGTTGGTTTAAGTTGAGGAACATCGATTCCATGAATATATGACGATCTTGACCAAAGATTGTCACAAATTCGCTCCCTCCTTGAATCCGTGAAAGATTAACTAGATGATATTGAAGCATTTGAAATGAAGTGATGCCATTATCAGTAACATTGTCTTGAAAATTATGCGATTCTCCCTCGTTCGATGTCGAATTCAAAAAATCCATTGAAAGTTCGATGACAGATTCTTGGATCTTTGACTGGAAAAATATATTTCGCTCGGCTCAATAATATTTATGGGCTCAAATGTTGATAAAACAAACCGGAGTCCAAATCAAACTCAGTTCACTCTAAAAAATAAAGCCCGTCAACGAATAAATCCAAGCTACAGTAAATATGATGATCAGCCCGTCAAATATTTTACCAATTTGTTTCTTTCGACATACCCGCCTTAACACGATATACCAAATCCAAATATATAAATTGAAAAAATATTCAAAATTAATTTAACTAGAAAAAATGAACTTTAAAAATATAAAAAGATAAAAAATAAGCTTAACTTAAAAATTTTAAGTAAAATTCAAAAACGAATATATCAAAAAATAAGCTTAACTTAAAAGTTTTAAGTAAAATTCAAAAACGGATAAAAAAATATATAACGTTTTACTACACGAAAATGCAAAAAATAAAAAACGACATAGTCACTTTGTATCTTGTTTTCTCACACGTGGCTTAGATTTCTCCCCATACGTATTTGCATTGAAACCTTCGTCTGACTTCTTAAACTCCAAACTCAGCCACAAAAAATAACTACTCCATCTCAATGTCTCCGCCCCCTATCCTGTTCCTAATATCTCTCTCTCAACAAAGAAAAATCAACCATAAAAAATTATCATCATCAAACAAATCACCACTTGAAATCAATCACAATATACCATATATGATTGATTCCACTATACCCTTTTAAGATATGATCTCAAAAATGAATCCAACCATATAAAACATGAAGAATCAAGAAGAATTCGTCGTCTAGATCTCTAAATTGAGGTCTCGGGTAGGTTTTTATTTTGATGCATGTTGTTGAGTCTTTCTATCTTCTGTTAAGTCGTTCTATCGAGTCTGGTGAGACCGAGGGTGTTTGTTTGAGGGTGTTTGTTTGAGTCTGCGAGATGTGGGTTTGTTGAGAGTTGAGAGTCGTGGTGAGATTTGTGTGGGATTGTGTTTGGTTGAGTCGTGAGGGTTGAGGGTGTTTGATTAGGTTTAGGGAGAGTGAGTGACTGTGTCGAGAGTTTGTGGAGTCTGTCTCGAGGGTGTTTGTTTTGAGGGTGTGTGTTGGAGTCTGCGAGGTGAGGGTTTAGGTGCGAGAGTTGAGAGTTTGTTGAGAGTTGAGAGTCGTGGTGAGAGAGGTGCGAGGGTGTGTACTGGGTCAAAAATGGGTTTAGGTGTGATATTGTGAGATCGAGTCAGTTTAAAAAAAATAGAGTGTGTGTTTGTTTGTTTGTCGAGGGAGAGTGAGGGGTGTCCGAGAGAGAGTGTCGGTCTGGTGTTGTTTGGTTTGATTGAGGGTGTGAGAGTGGAGTTTTTGAGAGTCTTTTGGTTTTTTGTTGGTTCGAAAGAATTGTCAGGTCGAGAGAATGAGATGATTGTTTTGTCAGTCGAGATGCATGTAAAGATTTGTGTGGGTTTGTGTTTGGTGTCAGGTCGAGTCTAGTAGTCGTTGAGTGTGCACAGAGAGTCGAGTTGAGTGTTGTCGAGGGTCTGTGGTTTACGTTATGTTTGAATTTAGGTTCTTCGTTCGGAAGAGTTCTTCGTTCGGAAGAGTTCCGAATCGGAAGAGTTCCGAATCGGAAGAGTTCCGAATCGGAAGATTTTGATTCGGAAGATTTTGATTCGGAAGATTTTGATTCGGAAGATTTCGAATCGGAAGATTTTGATTCGGAAGATTTCGAATCGGAAGATTTCGTTCGGAAGTTTCTTCGTCCGGAACTTTTTCGTCCGGAACTTTTTCGTCCGGAACTTGGAGTTTGATTCGGAACTTCTGGGTTTGATTCGGAACTTTTCGATCCAGAACTTTTCAGTTCGCCCGGAACTAGACAAAAACAGACAGACTGACTGACTGAAGCTCGAGACCCAAAAACCTTGATAATGAAAATCTTGATAATGAAGGACTGTAGGACTGGTATTGGACAAAAACTCGAGACCCAATAGATGAAAAAATAAAGAAAAATACTGATTATATAATAATAAAAAAAATAAAGACAACTGGACAGACTCGAAACCCAGATATAATAAAAAATTATATATAAAAACTGGTATATAAAAAAATTTTAAAATGATTATATAAAAAAACTGATTATAAAAAAAATAAAAAATTATAGAAAACTATATGAAAAACTGGATAAAAACGAAAAATGATAAACTAAAATCAATAATAAAAAAAAATTAAAGTGGTAAAATTGATTAAAAAAATAAAAAAGGACAAAATTAAAAGTTCAATTTAAGAAATTCAAACAAAGGCAATCAAAATAGAAGGATTTAATCAAAAAAAATACAAAATTAAAAAGAGAAAAACACAAACTTTTATAAAAAACACCAACTTTTTATAAAAACACAAACTTTTTAAGATTTGATAAAGAAATTTTTGATTTTTATATAAAAATTTGTGATTTTTTATCTAAAAAGTAAGTAAATTTGAAGATTTGATATGATTTAACACATAAAAACACAAACTTTTTATAAAAAAATACAAACTTTTTAATATATAAGCATGATTAAATCAAAACCCACCAAAATCAATAAAAAATAAAAAATAAAAGCAAGAATAAACCAATCAAACCTTGGCTCTTGATACCAATTGAAGGTCTACGAAATCATTGGCCTATTCTATATGATGGATTTGATGGAATAATATGGTTGATTGATTGATAAATAAAGAAGAAGATGAAGGAAGGAGATGAGGGATTAGAGAGAGAAAGGAGAGAAAGGAGAGAGTTAGAGAGAGAAAGTAAAAGATGGAATAATGATTAAGTGAAATGACAATCAACAACCCCTCCTAACATGCTAGGAGGGGATATATATAGCCCACCCTACATGTGGGCTATATGGACTATACATAAAGTAAATAGATCACGAGCCCATTACATAATTATCGTTGGAGCGACTGATCCTTCATAAATACGTAAAACGTATTTCCAACAAAATTACAAGGGGATTACCCGAGTTACAATAATAAAACAAACCTAGCATACTATGGTTGCCTTAAGCTCGTAGTCTTCATCTTTTCTTTTCTTTTTCTTTTCTGGTGAATATGTTGATGTGATCTTTGATATCAATCTTGAGCAGTAATCTCTTGCCTTGATCTTGTGCATCCATCACTTGTGATATTCGCCTCTTTGTGACTTCATGTCCCACATACTTATACCTTTGTAATTCTTGAAAGCCTCAGAGTTTGATACAACAGAAGACTTGACTTTTAGGCTTTTTTGAATTTGTTGAAGTAGAAAATATAAGCATGTGGGGACGACTTCATCTAGGACTCCGCAACGCCACCGTAGACAAATACCGCAATATAAGTAGACACGAACGAAATGGCTTTGAACATTTCATTCTAATTCGGTAGCATTTTACCTTCGGTCGGTGAAGACCATTGGACGATATAAAATATCGTACTTATGGAAGGTATTTTCATTTAGGAACCTCCTTGACAAGATTTTGCGGGTAAACCCGTTCTCTTTACTCGATCGTCCAAAGCTGATTGCGAACGTAAAGAGTTAATCATTTGGATAAAATTATCTGCATGATTGAAGCCGTCAATTCATATTCCTGGAACAAGTTTGATTCATTAAAGAATCACACCATTGTTGCTTTCCAGTTGTCACTAGCTTGATTCATATAGAATCTTGCAAATTACCTACCAAGTGTCGTTTGAGGTTAACATTAGAAGGATCTCGACTCATCACTGTAAACACTAATGTGTCACTCTGAGTGTTCTTGCAAGATCACTGAGATATTGCATAGAGGCCTGGAACGTGTTTAAATTCAATTAAGAATTAAACAACTATTGCTTTCTAGTTACCACAAGATCATGAAGATTTTGCATAGGACTCTTAATATCTTTCTTACTTTTCACAGTGTGTGAAGAAGCAAGGAAATATGGAAGTGTGTCATAATGAGATATTTGATGATCTCAAATGGCTCTAGACTCGATCGTGCATTTTGGATTTTAGTAATCAGAGGCTGGAGAGGGGTGCCACCATTTCAATACCATTTTATTCAGAGTGAATAAATCGATAGATAACATGTTGATCTCCGTGTGATTAAAACAAATACCTTTTGAGAGATATATGAGTTAGTTGGGATGGGTTGTGCAATACATCATTGGGTCCATGATGTGTATCTTCAATAACATATGAGTTGACCCAGTTTCTGCCTGAGGTTGTAAGGAGGGTTTCTTTCTTTACACCCTTTATCTTTACAATTCTTTTTCATTCATCAACCCCTTCAATGCTTACCAATACATCATAACTAGCACCTTGTTGTGATTGTTCTAGTGTTAACTTAAGTACTTGGTCGGCATTCAGCTAATTTCACAATCTTTTCTCCATCTTTCCTAAGGACTAGTATTTCTAGCTATGGAATGTCCTTGGGAAGATCCCTTCAGTTCTGGAAGAATCATTCAACTTAACCTATCCTACCATCCTTTTGTCCCCAGAATCTTCATCGTCGTGAAATAAATGGGTTGTGGGTAAGTATAAATCACCATGAAATCCATTTTGATATAGCAAATCCATTTTGCTCCCTCTTAACATATGCCACGATATTCGAAAACATTTGGCACATGTCGGGATGAGCTATCACGTTAAGTCAAACCATTTGTGATTAATCATTTCCCATATTAAATCATATTTTCTCCCCCTTATATTTTTTATATCAATTGATTTAATGAAGTTTTAACAAAGTTTTTGGGAAGAAAAATGCAAGTTCGTTTTCTTCAAGATACCAATTTGTGAGATATGATATAGATTTGTAAAATGATCACATATTCACCATATTAAAATGAATTGACAAGGTTGGACCTGATTGATGAGAATATCATACGATAAGATCACATGGTTCTTATCGGCAGATGTTGGTCGCCTCGTCACGTCTGAATTCATCTCTTAACACCACATGTATGATTGGTATCGTTGTCTTGACACCAATTTGTGAACTTGGTACTTACGGTGAAGATTTTGAATGCTTGACAATTGTTCCCCCTCAATTGTTGACCCGTGTTCTATCGAAAGAGGTGTAGTCGTCGTTTGAGTAGTCGCAGCATCGAGTATGTAGATACCATTTGTAAATTTCTATGGTTTATGGAGATGATAACTTCATAGAAACAAGATTTCTCTCATTTTAACAAATAAATGCACTGATGTGTACATATATTCGTGTTAGATTGTGTTATAACGTAAACACAACCCCTTACATGGTTATAAAGTAAACCATGTCTGAGAAAATTAATTCCCGTTGTTGAGCCAAAGCTTTCATAGGAAATACTTGACTTTAATATGAAAAGCGGGTTGCAGTCTGAAATAACTACAAGTCAAATGGGCATGTTTTAAAATATTTACAACTTTTGTACGAACTCTATTTATGGTGCTGTGTCGATATTAATCAACATTTCTAACGACGTAAATACTATCGTACCAAAAGACACTCTTAGTCCTTTACATCTATGTAAAGGACCTAAGATTGCTTTGCTGACCTCCCAAAAGGAAGCATTTGGGAGGAGATTCTACCCTTCTTACTCTCTTTTTCATTTTTCTGTTGAAAAATCTGTGTCCTTAAGTGTTAATCTGCTAAATGATGGTCATATCCACTTGATTTGTTGTTATTTCAAGAGTTAGAAGCTTTTTTATATTAAATTCTAGTGTTTGAAGGACTTATGTTTTTAAAGGATTTTAAAACTTTCATAAACAACAAACAAAAGGGGTGTTTGAGTCTACTGAGATATTTCACTTGGTGATATAATTGTAGGGCATTAATAGGTTGGATAAGTTAGATTTAGCTTAGTTTAGGTATCTGAGTAGGAAGATTGCATGCTCAAAGTTTTTGAGTTAGTATTTTGCTAAAATTGGAAATCTATAAAAAAGTAGGCATTGGGGGGCAAATCTTTGAAAAGGGTTTTTAAGCGTTGTTCACTGAGGTCTCTTTGTGTGCTAATGCTAACTAAGTGTGTTTAAGTTGTTTGAGGACATTGGTTTAGTATAAAAGTGGTTACTTAGGTTTTCACCAAGTTTCATTTTGTATGCATAAGACCTTGCCAATTATATCAGAAAGGATTTGGGTAGTTGTTTGTAAGTTTCATAACTTGAAATGAGGCATGCTTAGAGTTCTCATGGTAGTATAAGTCTGCTACATCTAGTTGGGGAGACTAGAGCTTCTGTGTAGCTTTTAGGAGCTTGTGAATTTCACCTTCTTGCCAAGTGTATCAGCAATGCAACATTCTTGCATGCACATCATATCAGCAATCATATAAGTCTTGATTTAGTGATTAAAGACTTGCAAATTGGTTTAAGTGTAGTTCATATTGTAGGGAAATAGTAGCTCATCTAGTCTTGTAGGGTTTAACAGCTTGTGGTTAGTATAAATGCTCATCTAAGCCTACTGATAAAGCTTTAAGTCACAACCATATTTCTTATTTTTGGGTGATTGATTATGCGTGTTTGATGATTGATTGACTGTTATCCATGGTAATTTTTGTTTGTGCTTGACTCCTCAAATCACAACTTGGTGTGAGGGTTCCCTTTGTGAGCCCACCAACACTCAATCACCCTATAACGGGCACCAAAAAATACCCTTTTGCTTATTCATAGTAAAAAAAGTTTGTTCTACCAGTTCATTATTACTGTAGCAACCTTGATCACGATTTGGTGGTTGATTGTTGATTAAAACAAGTATTCAGTGAGTAAAAAGTAAAAGAGAAGTGTGTTTAAGTGTTTATGTAACAAGTTAAAAAGAAAAAAAAAGAAAAAGGGGAATCACAGGAGAAGGGGAACCACAAGGATTCGAACCCTCGTCCATATGATCAACCCCTCTTAACAACGCCTCAACACACCAAACTCTAACCAGACGTGCCCTGGGTTCTTTATAGTTTTGGTTTCATCTCAAGGACTTCTTAGGTGGGATTTTCAATATATAAGTCGTGACCCATTTAGCTTTTTGTGGTTTATTGGTGAACACTTAGAAGCTTATTCCATTTTTCCTTTAATTAGTAATACTCCCACGACCTTTTTGCTTAGTTTTAGATTTTTCCTCTCATTATTCTATTTTATAGCATTTATTTGGTCACGTTTTATATTTTAGTCATTTAAAAATAGCTTTTATTAATAAAAAATTATAAAAAAATATTTTTATGTCTTAAAATAAATAATACTTTTGAGGTTTAGAAGCTATAAAAACCCAAATTAGTCTTTTTAACATTTTATTTAATTTTTAAGGTTTTTATTAATCTTTAAAAATTAATATAAAATTAATTAAAAGGACTAGAAAGTTTTTTTGGGTTTTTTTATCTTATCTATATTATTTAAGACTTTTTGGTTAATTTTATTTATTTTTTAGGGTATTTTCATTTTCCGTCACATTTTTCGGTTTTATGTTTTTAATTAAAAAAGTGTTTTTAGGGTTTAAAATTAGTTTTAATTGGTTTAAATATTTGCAAAAATATTTTTGAGCTTAATTACAATATTTTTGAGGTTTATAAGTTGAAATATCTTAGTTTTGTCTTTTTGTTAATTTATTTAATTTTTAGGGTTTTAATTAGCATTTAAAATTTAAATATTATTTAATTTAAAAAGTTTCAAGAAGTTTTCTTTATTTGTAAACTTTAAACATATTATTAGGTATTTAATTTGAATTTTGGGTAATTTTTAGGAAAAGTTTTAATTTCGTCGATTTTTACGATTTTACGTTTTGTACATCGTAGTTTAATTTTTAGTGTAATCCGTCATTCAATTTAGATCTTTTTCAATCCATTGCTATTAATCCAAAACTTAATAAGTTTAACACACACATTAATCCTCCTTGGTGAACGAACTCATAACTTGGGTCATAAGTGTTTTACGTTTTCCTAAACGTACACTTAATACTTACCGCTTTTATGTTGTTTTTCCTAAAACATGTATTTTTACTACTATCATTTTGGCGCCGTTGCCGGGGAGGCGTGTTGTGTTTAAATTTGAAATATTTCGTTTCTAATATTATCCATAATTAGTATTTGTGTGATTAGCACTCTAATCACACGTAATATCGGTTTTTATCGTCTGTTTTTGTGAATATCAATATTAATATATTGTATTACGTATCACAATAAATTTAAAGTATCTCCGAATACGCGAGAAGTCGCACCTCATTAGCGGGCGTTCCGATCGTTAGTGAGTGTATCGAAATCAAACAAAAGAAAAGGCAAAATAGATAAATACATTTAAGAAGCTTAATCTCGACAAGTACAAACTATAAGGTGGGTATAAGGCGGATGTATTTCACAACCTAAAGGAAAAAGGCTCTTAAGTGCTTCGCGTCGCCTTGTTTCCTCCGCTTGCATGTGCGTACTTAGAATATGAAGGCCGATTAAGGGTTTGCTAACCAAAGTATTAATCTATGTATCATATATACTTTCTTGGTTTTGAATTATTGAACCCTCCTAAACGTTTTGGTGTTCCACCAACATTTTAAATCATCGAAATCTTTCACTTCACGTGATCATTTTCATTCCTTGAGACTTCTCTAATCGAAAGGTTTGATTCGAGGAGAAATTTTTAGATTTTTGTCTACGTAATTCACGAGAAAAATCCAAAAAAATTAAAAACAATAAAAAGGACAAAAAAATTGAAAATCAACAAAAACCCCAAAATAATCTTCTTTTCTCACCCCACGTTGTACGTTACGTTTATACTAACTCGTTCTCAAGCAAAACGTATACGTAAACTTCGAAATCGAAAGGAAGGAACCCTAAGTCCTCCTATTGAAGAATCTCCCATTGTCGAACCCATTGTATAACAAGAAGCTTCCATGGCTAATCGTACTATGATGGAGTTGCTTCAAGCACCCACCGAGGGATATAGAGAAGCGATTGTGATTCCCGCTATCCTTCCGGAGAATTTTGAGGTTAAGACGGGTTTATTATCGATGATCCAAACTAACAAGTTTCATGGTGACGAATAGGACAACCCTCATAACCACATTCGCCATTTCAACCGTCTTACGTCGACTTGTAAGTTTAAGGACGTCTCGAATGATTCCATTAAGATGATTCTTTTTCCGTATTTCTTAGAGGGTCCCGCCAAAATTTGGCTCGAGAAAGAACCGCCCAATTCCATATTGACGTGGAAGGATCTCGTGTCCAAATTCGTTAACCAATTTTTTTGCCCTCTAAGACTACGCATTTGAAAAACGAGATTTCAAAGTTTTCATAACAATATAATGAGAGTTTTTCAACGGCTTGGAATAGGTTTAAGGAAATGTTGCATGAATGTCCTCATCGCGGTTTTTTCAGACCTACCATTGATGCTAAACAAATTGAGGCTAATGTGGAAAACAAATTGTTCGATAGGTTTAAGGGATTGTTAAAAGAGCTAAAATTGGTGAACAACCCACTCCCGCTACGGATAAAGCACTTGAGGTTACTTGTGTTTATTGTGGTGGAGCTCATGATTTCTCCGAGTGCATTACCTCCGGTGGTAACACTACGAGTGCTTGCGCGGCGATGGGAACTTACAACCATAACGGTCAAGTTACCCGCACTGATCAACTGACTCCACCGGGTTTTCCACCTAATCAATACAATCAAAATGCTAACAACTATCACACCAACAATCAAGGTGGCTACCAAGTGAATCAACGGAATTATAACAAGGGTAATTACAACAATGGAAATCAAGGGAATAGTGGTCAAGTGCAAAACTAAAATCAAAATCGTAATTTTCAAAACCCGAGTCAAGGATTACAAAATGTTTACATTAAAGAGGTTCCAAATGACTTTTTGAATTACGCTACGGCAAATGATAAAATTCTCAAAAATATCCAAGAGCAATTGGCTTGTCAAGCTAGGGAAACGGCTAAAACACAAGGGAAATAGCAAATTTTGCTAAGGAAAATGCTAACATGAAAATTGAATTGAAGAACGATTTTGCAAACCAAATTAGAGGTCAAAACAACAAAATCGAGCAAAGTTACTTTAAGCTTGAACAAAGGATAGAACAAAGTGCCGCTAAGCAAGATGTTAAGCTTAATGCTATCTTAGAAGCTATCATGATGAACAAAGCCTCTACTTCGGGTTGTCTTCCTAGCAATACCATATCAAACCCTAAGGGAGAGATGAAAGTGATTACCACACGTAGTGGTAAGACCTTCAAAGAGCCTACTCCTCAACCAATTACTCCTACGTAGGTGGAAATTGAGGAAGAACCCGAGGTGGTGGTCGAAAAGGAGCACGTTTCTATTCCACAAAGTATCACTCAAACCACACCTACGGTCGACCCTTCACCAAGTTTGGAACTCAAGATTCCAAAGGTTATGCCTATGCCCCACCCAACACCACCCTTGCCTTACCCATCGAGACGTCATAAGGAAAAATTGCAAGAACGTAACAATTATCAATTTGAGCTTTTTATAAGAATGTTTCGTGATTTGCATTTTAACATAAGTTTCGCCGACGCTTTAATTATGATGCCTCGATTTGCAGCCAACTTTAAAAGTATGGTGAACGATAAGGAGAGATTATAAAAATTTAACCATTGTTCATCAGTTTTTCTTAAACGCATACCTCAAAAAGTCGGTGATCCCGATAAATTCTTAATTTCGTGTGGTATCCAAGATATGGAAGAATGCTACGCCTTGGCCGATCTTGGTGCTATTATTAATTTGATGCCTCTTTCGATGTTTATGTCGCTCAATCTTCCTAATCTTACTCCTTCAAATATGTCTATCGAGATGGCCGATCATTCTACAATTCCCGCATGTGGAGCAGCCGAAGACGTTTTTAGGAAAGTTCTATTATCCGGTAGACTTTATCGTATCCGATATTCCCATGGATCCTCAAGTTCCTCTTATTTTAGATCGTTCATTTTTAGATACGTCTAAAGCGATCATTGATGTGCATGCTAGGAAAATCACTTTACGCTTCAACGAAGAGGAACTTGTTATAAACGCACTCCAAAATTCTCATATTTCTCATGTTTATTCTATCGCGACTATGAACCATGTTGATTTAATCGATGTCGTTTGCGAAGAATTTTCACAAGAAATTTTAGGTTTTGCCAATGAACAAATAGTGGCAATCCCACTATGCTCGATCCAATCCTTGATAATTCGACACCTTCTTTCACTCCATTTGAAGGAGGGGGTTTTACTTTGGAAGAGTTTGACGTACCTTGAACTTCTAACGAAGACCTCGACAACGATGAGGATTTTTCAATTATCAAGGATTTTCTAAACGATTTCCCATTTACTCCGCCGATGGAGTTTATGAGTATTGAACCAAAATCTTCAATCGAGGAACCACCAACCCTCGAATTGAAAGATCTTCCTCCTCACCTTGAGTACGTATTCTTGGAAAGAGACGATAAGTTGCCGGTTATTATTATGAAAGATCTTTCGGATGATGAAAAAACAGCACTTATCAATGTCTTGAAATCTCACAAAGGGGAAATTGCGTGGAAACTTTCCGACATTAAGGGTATCGACCCAAAATTTTGTACACACAAAATTTTAATGGAGGAGGACTACAAGCCCGCAATCCAATGTCAAAGAAGGGTAAACCTCAAAATTCACGACGTCATCAAAAAGTAAGTTCTTAAACTACTTGACGCAGGAATGATTTAACCTATATCTGATAGCCCTTGGGTGACCCCAATCCATTGTGTCCCTAAAAAGGGAGGAATGACCGTTGTGCCAAATGATGACAACGAGTTAATTCCAACTCGACTCGTGACCGGTTGGAGGGTGTGTACTGATTATCGCAAATTAAATGACGCCACTCGAAAAGACCATTTTCCCTTGCCCTTCATGGATCAAATGTTGGAGCGACTTGCGGGAAATGATTTCTATTGCTTTTTAGAAGGTTTTTCTGGTTACTTTCAAATCCCCAGCGATCCTCGTGATCAAGAAAAAACTACATTGACATATCCATATGGAACGTTTGCCTATCATAGAATGCCATTCAGACTTTGCAATGCGTCGGGTACCTTTCAAAGGTGCATGATGGCTATTTTTCATGACATGATCGAGAAGACGATGGAAGTTTTCATGGATGATTTTTCGGTGTTTGATAGTTCGTTCACGTCGTGTTTAGATAATTTGGATAAAATGTAAAAACATTGTGAGGAAACCAAACTTGTGCTCAATTGGGAAAAATGTCATTTCATGTGTAAGGAATGGATCGTCTTAGGCCAAAAGGTCTCGAAAGCGGGGATTGAAAATGTCATTTCATGTGTAAGGAAGGGATCGTTTTAGGCCACAAGGTCTGGAAAGCGGGGATTGAGGTAGACAAAGCTAAAATTGACGTCATCGCCAAATTACCTCATCCCAAAACCGTCAAGGGAGTTAGGAGTTTCCTAGGCTACGCGAGCTTTTATCGTCGATTCATCAAAGACTTTTCAAAGATATCTCGACCCATTACAAAGCTTCTCGAAAAAGATGCCCCTTTCATCTTTAACGAAGATTGTGTTCGAGCCTTTGAAGTTCTTAAAAGGAAACTAACCGAAGCTCCCATTCTTGTTGCTCCAAATTGGAACCTCCCCTTTGAACTTATGTGTGATGCTAGTGATTACGCTATTGGGGCCGTTTTGGGGCAACGTCATGATAAGCATTTCTTGCCTATTCACTATGCTAGTAAGACGATGACCGAGGCTCAACTTAAATACACCATAACGGAAAAGTTATTACTTGTCGTGGTGTATGCATTTGAGAAATTCCGACCTTATCTTGTCTTAACTAAAAGCATAGTGTATACGGATCATTCAGCCATCAAGTATCTCATTGTTAAACTTGATGCTAAGCCGCGATTTCTTCGTTAGATTCTCCTCTTATAAGAATTCCATGTCACCATAAAAGACCAAAAAAGAGACAAGAATCTTGTGGCCGATCATCTCTCTCGTTTAGAAGATCCTCATCAAAGTGTTCACGAGAATAAATAAATCACCAAAACATTTCCTCTCGAGACACTTGGTGTAGTGAATTCTAAGGAAGATTCTTCTACCCCATGGTTTGCGGACATCATAAATTACCATGCTGGCAACTTCATCATTAAGGGTATGACGACACAACAGAAAAAATCTTTCGTGACATCAAGTTCTATTTTTAGGATGACCCTAATCTCTTTTGGACTTGTGCGGATCAAATCATTTGACGTTTTGTGTTTGCCACCGAAGCTACTAACATCCTTAGAGCTTGTCACGAGGGACCCACGGTTGGTCACCATGGTGCTAATCTCACAGCAAAGAAGGTCTTTGATGCCAGCTTCTTTTGGCCTACTATTTGCCGAGATGCGCACGCACTTATCAAGTCGTGTAACTGATGCCAACATCAAGGAAAAGCCTCACAAAACGATGAGATGCCACAAAATATCATCCAAGTGTGTGAGATCTTTGACGTGTGGGGCATTGATTTTATGGGGTTGTTCCCATCATCTCGTGGTCATAACTACATCCTCGTCGTCGTTGACTACCTATCTAAGTGGGTTGAAGC
The DNA here is from genome assembly GCA_025667525.1 of Glebionis coronaria. NCBI lineage: Eukaryota > Viridiplantae > Streptophyta > Magnoliopsida > Asterales > Asteraceae > Glebionis > Glebionis coronaria. The sequence goes on from CM046882.1 coordinate 159,615,426, forward strand.
CAAAGCTTTGCCCACTAATGATGCTCGTGTGGTCGTCAAGTTTTTAAAGCAATTGTTTTCTTGGTTTGGAACGCCTCGTGCTATCATAAGCGATCGTGGAACCCATTTTTTCAATGACCAATTTGAGAATGTAATAAGTGTGTAAACATCCTTTTACCACTTAAAACAATGAAAAACGAGACCAAAACGTGTAATTAATATCGTAAATGTCGGAATTATGCGTGGTTTGTGTTTTTGTTGTAAAATAGGTAAAAAATCAAAAAGAAAGAAAACACGAGATTTAACGGTCGTTTATCGAAGAAAAAGTCAAAGATATAGTCAAAGGACCAAAAGGTGCCAAAAGAATAAAGTTTGGAGGGCTAAGGATGAAGATTTGATGAAGATTTTACAACAAGGACCATTTTTTCCATTCTCCAAAGTCATCCACTAATAAACCACATTGAAGAGCACAAAATTACGAAGCCAACGGTCCCGACTTCGCGTCGCAACTCCTTACGGTTTGTTTTATATGAATTTTTTAAGTTTAATTAGTTTTTAAATTAAATAAATAGTTTTTAATAAATGAATAAAAATATATTTTCGTAAATCAATAAAAAATAATAAACAAAAGTTTTTTATTTTATAATAGTTATTTTAGTATTGAAATAATTTTTATTTTTAAATATTTTTAGTTTTCGTAGTTTTATTTTTATTTATTTTTATCTATTTATAAACTAACACAAATAAATTAAAAAGAAAAAAAATAGCATGTGTGTTTCTTTTGCGAGTAGTTAGGTGCATGCTTCTAGAAGATAAAAGATGGTAGAGTTGGTTAAAGAGATTAATCAAGAGCCATTGAATAAAAGAATAATGAAAGGTGAAGATGGTGATCCATGTGAAGTGCTCTCATTGGTCTATCCAAAAAGCATCTTTCATCCTATTGGTGGAAACACATCATCACCTACCAAATGACCAACAATGCCTCAAATTAAAGAATATAAGGTGGTTAAGAGCATAAAAAGACTAATCTACCCCAAACACCTTGGCTTCAACTATAAATAGCACCTCATTTTTCTTCATTTTGTATGTAGATTTTAGGTAGCTAAATAGTGTCAATTTTATTTCTTGTTTTTAATATATTTTCCTTTCAACTTTTGTACTAGCTTATCAATAATCACTTTATATTTATAAAATTTTATGTTTTAGCTTATTCTCTTTTAGCTTATTCTTATTCTACCTTTCTTTATCTTTTTACTTTTAATAATCTAGCTTATTATTTTGGGATTAGTTTTTCATAACTTTTTCCAGATAAGTTAAGATTTATATAAAAGCTTGGAATAAGTCATCTTATTTCAAACTTATTGTTGCCTTATATTCCTAGATCTAGCTTATTGTTGGAGAATTTATTTAATTAGCTTTTTAGATTTTTAAATCTCATAAGTTCTAAGCTTAGGCTTACAACTTATTTGTAAGCTAGCTTTTTAATTAAGTACTTTTAGTTTATATCTTTTAGTTTTTTTAGATCTATTAGTTTTAAGTTTTAAAAATTAAAAATACTTTCATAAAGCAAAAAAAAAAATAGTTTAGATCTATTAGGTTTTTAAATAGATTAAGTAGATCTACAATTTTTAGCTTTTAAATTTAAAATACTTTTATAAACTTAAAAAATTTCCAGATCTATTAGTTTTAGTTAACTCTCTTTATGATATAAAAATTATTGCTTATTATCCTAACCTTTTATGTTTTCTTTGATCTCCGCGTATCGATCTATCACTATTGGTAAAGAGCTTATGGTTGATTAATTTGGTTCAAGTTTGATATGGTTGAATAATTTGGTTAGAGATTGATTTGGTTGGCCGTGTACTTTACGAGCCGTATTTTGTTGATGTTGTTGATGTTTGTTTAGAGCGATTATCTTCGGGCTACGGGTACTAGTTTTTTCCCTTTTTTATTTATATGCTTATTCGCTTTAGTTTAATTAATTAGATCGTTATAGTTAAATTGTTTTCATAAAAGTTATATTTTTCATAAAAATCGGTTTAATTAGTTTTAGTTATTATCATTTGTTTTAAAATATAGATTTAAAAGTTTAAAAATTAGATTTCATTTAGATAAGCTCATTATTAGTAAAAAGTTACATCTTTTTGTGATTATTAAGCTTATTAATATATAAAATTGTAGCTTTATCATCTAAAAAGATTAATAAGCTTAAAAGGTTGAAGCTTTATGCTTTATTTTTAAGTTTATTTTTGTGATTTCATTTTTTTTATCATTTTTATTTGCTATTACGTGCTTGCATTTATATTAATTTCGCATTTAGATTTATTTTTAATTATAGTTTATTTTTATTGAATCTAGATCTAAATTTGTAGTTTAATTTTACATTGTATTTTAGAATAATTATATGTGAATTAATTACGCTTTTATTTTTATATAGTCCTTAGCCTACATATTTTTCCCATTTTGAGTTTAATTAGACAATAGATACCAAGCAATTATTATTAACCAAAAACAAATAAATCTTGTGTTAAGTTGTGAATCAATTCGAGTCGATTCGAGGAGAAACGATATATAATAAAAAGTTATATTAAAATGGCGCTGTTGCCGCATCGATCTCGTTACGATTGACGATTTTTCGTGAGACGATTTGGATTTTAGGATCCGTTAACTTTTGAACGTTATTTTTCTTGTTAAAAAAATCAAAATCATAAAAAACAAAAATCAAAATATAAAAATACAAAAATATAAAAACAATCACAAAAGCAAATTCTTTCCTAAGATTTGCACCCAAAAAAAATTTAAAAAATCCAAAAAGTAATACTTTTCCTAAAGTATTACACAAAAAAATATATTACGTATTATTATTTTTCTTATTTCGATTTCTCTTGTTTTTATTGTGAATATATTTTAAATAAAAAAATACAAAAAGATTTTTCTTTTACTATAGATATTATGTATAAGAACCCCAATATACAATATTTCCATAAGTATTGCTTTCAATACCCTGTATTTGGAGGCGTTCCAGTTCCTTGTACGTGTATCGATCCAACAAAAAGAAAGGCAAAAATAGATAAATACTTTCGTTAAGCAATAACTCGAAAAATACGAACTTTAAGGCGAATAGAAAGGCGACGTGCTATAAAACGCCGTCAAAGGGAAGCTAGGTACTTAAGTGCTTTGCGTCACCTCATTTCCCCGTTCACTTGTAAGTATTTTGAGAAGGAAGGCTAATTGAGGGTTTGCCGCCCAAGTAGTATTACATATATATTTTTTGTAGCTTTTTAATATTAAACCTCGAGAGGGATAATCCCTTTCCTCTCAAAGTCGTTCGAGGTCTCCTACCTCATTCCTCATGTTTAGTTGTATGCGCACTCGCGTGCGTGCACACATACCGAGTGGTGTACCAAATACTTCTAATTCTTCCAAAAAGTAGAAGAAGAACAAAAAGACCGTCAATCAAGCCGATCCCGAGAATCGAGCTTTGAACAATACGATGGCAACGGATAATCGACCAATGATTGAGATCTTGCAATCCCACGTGGAGGGGAATGATGACGCTATTGTGGTGCCCACAATTGGAGCAAATAATTTTACAATTAAAACAGGTTTTATTCAAATGGTTTCCGCTACACCATTTTTGGGCCGTCCCCAAGATGACCCCCATGATCATATTAAGAGATTTATCCATTTGACTAATACGGTGAAATACAATGGGGTGACTCAAGAGGCAATACGTTTGTTGCTCTTTCCTTTTTCCCTTGAGGGACAAGCCCAGATTTGGCTTGATAAGGAACCACCCCAAATTATTCTTACATGGGCGGATTTAGAGACCAAGTTCATTAACTACTTTTCCCCACATCACGGACCACCTCTTTTAGGAATGACATAATCACTTTTGAGCAAAAATATGGGGAAACTTTTAGTGAGTCTTGGGATAGATTTAAGGAGATTTTGAGAAAGTATCCTCAACATGGTTTTACTAAAGTTCATCAAATTAATACTTTTTACAATGGATTAACTTTGAATGACCAAGACTCATTAAATAGTGCCTCGGGGGAAATATTTTGGTTAAATCTATGATTTTGATGCTTGGAATATAATTGAAAACAAGGAAAAAGTTCAAACCAAGATTGTAAGGGCTACAATGGCTAGTGCTAGTGATAATGAGGTGACTAATCAAATTAAGGAGCTTACTTCAATTGTGAAACAACTTGCTTTAAGAGATAACCCACCCACTACACATGTACACGCTTTAAATGAGACTTTTGAAACTTGTGAAACTTGTGGTGGACCTCATTCGTACTATAATTGTGACAAGGTTTACAATCAACAACAAGAAGTTTATTCTTACAATTCCAATGAAAATTATAGGGTTCACTTTAAACCGAATGTTGATGTTAACCATTTGTATTATACGAGTACTAACTATTTGGCTCCCCCGGGTTTTGTAGCTCCTCAAAGCCCACCCACCCCCACCCGCCCAAAATACCCAATACCCACCTAGGAACCAAGGTCCTCAAAGGGGTAATTTTTAAGGGAATTCAAATGCAAGGGGTTTTAACCAAAATCAAGGGAATTTTCAAGGGCAAAACCAAGGGTTTAATAATAAAAATCAAGGCTTTAATAACCAAGGTTTTCAAAATCAAGGCTTTCAAAATCCTAATCAATTTCAAAACCAAGGTTTTCAAAATCAAGGGTTGAATCAAGGGAATGTTACTAATCCTCAAATGGACTTGATTCTCCAAAAATTGACCGAACATGAGAGAACTATGAAACAAATGAAAGAGTCCACCGATAGGAAGTTCGTGCAAATGTTGCAAGCCCTTAGACCCCAAGGAGCCTTACCTTCTAATACCGAAACTAACCCCCATGCTAATGTGAGTGCTATCACTAAACGAAGTGGAGACACTTTAGTGAGACCTTCCATATCTTCGCCCATAAAGGAGAGACAAGGCCTGGAGGTCATAATGAGTAATCCTACTCCCTCTTCGGTGATTCCTCCCACTACCACTCCTAGTACTAGTTCTCCATTGCCTAATGAGCCTAACCTAAAGGTTGTTCAAGAAGGGAGTCCTTCTCCTTCTAAAACTTCAACTTCAAAGCCCAATATCCCTTACCCCACTAGGTTGGACAAGGCTAAGTTGCTTACCAAAGAAGACGTTCACGTTTCTAACTTGTTGAAAATGATTTCCCAAGTGAATGTCAACATTTGCCTTATTGAAGAACTTGCTCAAATGCCTAAATTTGTGAAAATGTTCAAAGTTTTTCTCAATAAGAAACCAAAAATGGTTGAGCTTGTTAACACCCGTTTAAATCAGAATTGTTACGCGATTCTTCTCAAAGAGCTTCCCGAAAAGCTAGGAGATCTCGGACGATTCGTGTTACCTTTCTCGGTTCCTCAAATCAATGATTGCATGGCTTTAGCGGATCTTGGTGCTAGCATCAATCTTATGCCACTCTCGGTATAGAAACAATAATCATTACCCGACCTTGTACTGACTCGCATGACTCTCGAGTTAGCTAATAGAACTCTCGCATACCCCGTTGGTATTGCCGAAGACGTTTTTTTTCGGTTTGGAACATTCACTTTCCCCGTGGACTTTGTCGTCGTCGACTATGAGATGGATCCTCGTATTCCGTTAATACTTGGTAGACCATTCTTAAGATCCGGAAAAACATTAGTTGATGTGGCCGAAGGAGAGTTAATTCTTAGGGTTAGGGATGAACAACAAGTTTTAAAAATGGGAAAAATCACAACTAAATCAAATGGAAAAGAATCAGTCAATATGATTGATGTTCTTAATTATGATAATGAAGAGATTTTTATTAATCCTTTTGGAATTAAAAAGTCTAATCAAAATGATTTTGTGAAAACTTCATCCCTTCCCTTAGAGCCTCAAAATTTTGAAACTCCTATTTATGATACTTATAGTGATGATACTTCTTTAAGTGATCACACTACCTTCGGTTGATCTACCAATCTTTGATGCTTACGATAATGACACTTCTTTAAGTGATCTCATTATTTTTAATGACCCACCTCGCGACCTTAATGCACCTCATATATATATGAGTGATTCTTCCATTATGGAGACTCCTTTTGACTTTTATTCCCCAATTTTAGAAGTCATGATTTTTAGGAGGATCCTCCACTCTTAGAGATCATTCCTACTTTAGAGGATATTCCATTTGAGGAGGATTTAGATATCTTTTTAAATACCTATTTTCCTCATGAGAATGAGTTTTCCTATGACTCCGATGATACTTATGTTTTCACATCAAGTTTGGAAGAGGACGACTTTCCCACTTTGGATTATGATGACATTTTGAGCTTTAATGTCAACACCTCTTGTTATTTTCCCGATAAGGAACCGGTGTTCGATCCCGAAATAGAGACTTTTGTGATATAATTGCCATATCACCATACCACACTTTCCTTTAAGAGATCGTTTCCTAAGGATACCCCACTCGACTTATACTTGTGTGATTTTACCACCATGGGGTTTATTTCCTTTTGTGATGGAAATTATGTGTTTGACCCGGATGGACCTCCGTGGGGTTTTCCTTATATGAGTGTGCTTCACCCTTCATCATGGAGAGATTTTCCTCCCATGGAAATCTCGGTTTTTCCATGATTTTCCCATTTATACGATGATATTCGAGGAATCGAGTCGAGCTAAAGACTCTGGTAACAAAATCAAGCATCGTTTAACTAGGTTAGATTTTTTACCCTTTTTCACCTCCACCCATTTCCACCAATAAGTTTAGGGGGAGCCAAGTAGGTTGTGTTTTGTGATGTTGTGCAGGGATATGTGCTTTAATGATCCACTTTATTATTTTTCAATTAAGACCCGTCGTGAATATTTTGACTCAACCCGAGTTTACTTATTTGAGTTTACTCTAGCTAGTATCCTTAACCATATGGACCTTAATTGGTTTATTAGGATAAGCATCCACGAGTCTCATTACTTGAGATTTTAAATTGTGGAGAACGAGATATGATAGAGTTGATAATAAGTTTAAAGGTTAATTCTTCCTTATATGAGTTTTTGTGGCTCTTTCTTCCTGCTTGTATATCTAATTGCTTAATAAATGAGGATTTTTGCGGTTTAGATTCGATATTTTAGCTCTAAACCAACTCTTTTATTTCCTTGTAATTAAAGCATGAACACATTAAGGATGCCAGCGTTGTGGAATTCCGACTAAGGTGGATCATAACCACTAAGTAGGAGGTATTCAGAGCCTGGGACCGCGGAATTTGGCCTACTATATATATCATAAATAAAGAAGAATAAGATTAAAACATGATCTCAAGGAGCCTTAGGGTGTGGGACATGTAGCACGAACCTTATCATTAGAGCCTTAGGGTGTATGGCATGGTAAGCGTTTAATAAAAATTGATAAATAATCAATTTCCTTGTTTGTGGTTCAAGGAGCCTTAGGGTGTGGATCATAGACAAGGAGCACTTTTACATCTTAAAGAGTCTAAGGGTATATGATGTTAATTTGCTAAACTCCACTATAAAGTCAACAGGACTTTGGAGGAAATAATAATAAGTAGTACTATTGGCCAAATTTTAGATCCGGGAATTTATTCCCTAAATCGTGTTAAATTATCACTGATGTGGGCTTACTTTAGTGACACCATTTTGGAGGACCAGTTTAGGTTCTAAGTGTCGGTTTTACACCGTTTTGCCTTTATTTTTGGACTAATAATTATTTAATAAGTCAAAATGAGCCTACGGGTGAATGACAATCTTTAAAATCTAGAGATACAACTTAGGAATAATGGAGAAGGAGTTTTACACAATTGTCTTATATAAGTGGTTTTAACATGAGAACTTATCGTAAACAATGATCTCGTTTTTATGTTTGGTATGGGGAACGTGAAACTTGAGGGTGATTAATATTCATGACACAAAAGCCCTAATTTAATTCTTAGATTTGGTTTACAAGTTTCTTTCATCGAACAATTTTAAAGTTAATAAAATGAATGAAATTGTTATATCTTTTATCTTTTCATCTTTTTAAGTTTCTTTTTATTGTAGTAGTAGTAGTATATTATAATAAAGGCCGAGATGGGTTAATTATGATGAAAAATGTAAATTTGTGCTTTAAAATTGTGCATTTCATGGGGACATTGCAATGGTCAAGTGTAGGGGATTTAATAAGTGTGTAAACACTTATCCTTTTACCAATTAAAATAATGAAAAACGAGACAAAAACATGTAATTAATATCGTAAATGTCGGAATTATGCGTGGTTTCTGTTTTTGTTGTGAAATAGGTACAAAAGATCAAAAGGAAAGAAAATACGGGATTTTACGGTCTTTTATCGAAGAAAAAGTCAAAGATATAGTCAAAGGACCAAAAAGTGCCAAAAGAATAAAGTTTGGAGGGCTAAGGATGATGCTTTGATGAAGATTTTACAACAAGGACCATTTTTGCCATTCTCCAAAGTCATCCACTAATAAACCACATTGAAGAGCACAAAATTACGAAACCAACCGTCCCGACCTCGCGTCGTAACTCCTTACTGTTTGTTTTCTATGAATTTTTAAATTTAATTAGTTTTTAAATCAAATAAATAGTTTTTAATAAATAAATAAAAATATTTTTTCGTAAATTAATAAAAAATAATAAAATTAAAAGTTTTTTATTTTATAATAGTTAGTTTAGTATTGAAATAATTAATTTTAATTTTTAAATATATTTAGTTTCGTAATTTTATTTTTATTTATTTTTATCTATTTTTAAACTAATACAAAAATATTAAAAAGAAAAAAATAGCATGTGTGTTTATTTTGTGAGTAGTTAGGTGCATGCTTCTAGAAGATTAAAGATGGTGAAGATGGTGATCCATGTGAAGTGCTCCCATTGGTCTATCCAAAAAGCATCTTTCATCCTATAGGTGGAAACACATCATCACCTACCAAATGACCAAGATGTCCTTAAATTAAAGAATAGAAAGTGGTTAAGAGTATAAAAAGACTAATATACCCCAAGGACCTTGGCTTCAACTATAAATAGCACCTCATTTTTCTTCATTTTGTATGTAGATTTTAGGTAGTTAAATAATGTCAATTTCATTTCTTATTTTTAATGTATTTTCCTTTCAACTTTTGTACTAGCTTATCATTAAGCACTTTATATTAATAAAAGTTTATGTTTTAGCTTATTCTCTTTTATCTTATTCTCATTCTACCTTTCTTTATCTATTTACTTTTAATAATCTAGCTTATTATTTTGGGATTAGTTTTTCATAACCTTTTCTAATAATTTAAGAATTATATAAAAGCTTGGAATAAGTCATATTATTTCAAGCTTCTTATTGCCTTATATTCCTAGATCTAGCTTATTGTTGGATGATTTATTTAATTAGCTTTTTAGCTTTTTAAATCTCATAAGTTCCAAGCTTAGGCTTACAACTTATTTATAAGCTAGCTTTTTAATTAAGTACATTTAGTTTATATCTTTTAGTTTTTTTAGATCTATTAGTTTTAAGTTTTAAAAATTAAAAATACTTTCATAAAAAAAATAGTTTAGATCTATTAGGTTTTTAAATAGATTAAGTAGATCTATAATTTTTTGCTTTTAAATTTAAAATACTTTTATAAAACTTAAAAAATTTCTAGATATATTAGTTTTAATTAAATCTCTTTATCATATAATAATTATTGCTTATTATCCTAACCATTTATGTTTTATTTGATCTCGGCGTATCGATCTATCACTATTGGAAAGAGCTTATGGTTGATTAATTTGGTTCAAGTTTGATATGGTTGATTAATTTGGTTAGAGATTTATTTGGTTGGCCGTGTACTTTACGGGTCGGGATACGCTTAGTTTTGGTTTGATATTGGTTGGCCGTGTACTTTTCGGGCCGTATTTTGTTGATGTTGTTGATGTTGTTTGTTTAGAGCGATTATCTTTGGACTATGGGTATTAGTTTTTTTCCTTTTTAATTTCTATGCTTATTCACTTTAGTTTAATTAGTTAGATCGTTATAGTTTAAATTGTTTTTATAAAAGCTATATTTTTCATAAAAATCGGTTTAATTAGTTTTAGTTATTATTTTTTGTTTTAAAATATACATTTAAGAGTTTAAAAATTAGATTTCATTTAGATAAGCTCATTATTAGTAAAAAGTTTACACCTTTTTGTGATTATCAAGCTTATTAGTATATAAAACTTGTAGTTTTATCATCTAAAAAGATTAATAAGCTTAAAAGGTTGAAGCTTTATGCTTTATTTTTAAGTTTATCTTTGTGATTTCATTTTTTGTCACTTTTATTTGCTATTACGTGCTTGCATTTAGATTAATTTCGCATTTAGATTTATTTTTAATTATAGTTTATTTTTGTTGCTTCTAGATCTAAATTTGTAGTTTAATTTTACATTGCATTTTAGAATAATCATATGTGAATTAATTGCTCTTTTATTTTTATATATTCCTTAGCCTACATAATTTTCCTATTTTGAGTTTAATTAGACAATAGATACCAAGCAATTATTATTAACCAAAAACAAATAAATCTTGTGTTAAGTTGTGAATCAATTCGAGACGATTCGAGGAGAAACGATACATAATAAAAAGTTATATTAGAAAGTTTTAAAGAAATATGGGGTTACACATCGTCTTTCTACGGCTTATCACCCACAAACGAGTGGGCAAGTTGAGGTTTCAAACCAAGATTTGAAAAGGATTTTAGAGAGGTCGATAGGAGAGAACCGAAAATCTTGGTCGGACAAGCTCGGCAACGCTTTATGGGCCTTTCGTACCGCTCATAAGATGCCCATTGAGTGCACTCCTTATAAGCTTGTGTATGGGAAGAATTGCCACTTTCCAATTGAACTCGAGCACAAATCTTGTTGGGCCCTCAAGCATTGTAATGATGACATTGAGACCGCGGGAAAACACCAGAAAATGAAATTGAATGAATTAGATGAATGAATTAAGAGACATTGCATATGAAAATTCATTGATTTACAAAGAGAAAACTAAAAAGTTTCATTATTCTAAAATTAAAAACCGGGTTTTTAACATTGGAGATCAAGTTTTGCTTTTTAATTCAAGATTGAAATTATTTTCTGGTAAGTTGAAATCCCATGGGTCCGGACCGTACACCATCACCCAAGTATTTCCATATGGGACCTTCGAGCTAGCTCAAAATTATGGTCCTAACTTCAAGGTGAATGGTCATAGGGTTAAGCACTAATTTGGTGGGGAAGTCCCTTCTTTGGAAGACCTCGACCAAGTCACTTTCCCCAATGATAATTAGTATTGAGGGGATCGAGTCGAGCTCATGACTCGGTAATAAAAAACGAGGTGCTTCGTGGGGGAATCTCATGCCTATCCATGTACATATTATTGCTTTCTAATTTAGTTTAATGTGAGGGGATTTGTGCCCTTCCAACCTTTGTTTCGTGGTTGTTTGTGAATTGTGGTTATTTAGATCATCGCGATTGGAGCCTCTCGTGTTCGTTTTACGTGAGCCTCGATCGTTTGCTTGAAGAATTTTTCCATATATCCTTGATTGTTCTAACCTTAGGTCTTTTAGCACACTTCATAAACGGCTATAGATTTAACGGTTCCACCCTTTCGATGCTAGATTAAGCAGTCGACTCTTCATATCTAGTATGGGGGTATTCCACCCTTAGACTCGAAACATTGAGGACAATGTTTAACTTTAGTATGAGGGGCTGAATGGATACTCGACTTTCCTAAACCTTCACGCTTTCCAATGTTTATCTTTTTGTTATCGTTTTGTTGCAAATAAGGCTAAGAATGGCCAAATTTTAAAAAGTTTCTCATGTTTTCATAAGCGTTTTTAAGACACGAATGTAGATTTTCCGATGGCGAGAATAAGAGTAATTTTTAACTCGACCGTGCATGTTGATCACTTAGCTTCGATTCCTTAACTATTTTAGGCTAAGTCTCTTAAATGGGGACGAGAAATGATAGAGTTAGTTATAAGTTACTATGCTAAACGTAGAATTCACGATTCTTTCAAAAACTCATGTGTTCTAATTGTTTGCTTATTCTCCTTTCGCTTTACTATTAATTTTGTTAATAAATATTGACTTAGCAGTTTAGTCTTAATTGTTGGTTTCTAATTTTTTTCTAGTAGCTTCTATGTAATTAAATTGGGAAAACATTTGAAAATCGCCAGCGTCACGGTTTTGAAGTATTGGCACCCCGAATAATCGAAAGCTTCAGCCAATAATAATTTTAAGTGCTCAATCACCTAAATCAAGCAAAAATTCGAAGCTCACAGGGCCGAAAAATCTATGTAAAAGTGAAAGTGAAAGCCTTAATCTTTGAAGCTTTAAAGATCCAAAATTACGTTTACGTTAAGGATATACGTCTTTGGCCATAATAAACACCTCATTGCGAGATTAAATAAAAGGCAAGGCAAGACCGAAGCCCTAAAAAGTGGAGGTAAACCTATGATAACAAGGCCCATTCGTTAGGGGGCGTATAAAAGTCTTGGTAATAAGTCTCATGTTCAAAACCGTTATAAAACCGTGTTTATCGAATCTCACTTGTTGACTTAATTTTTTGACATCGTTGTCTATTAGGAGAAGTTATTAATTCAATGATTTTGGTTACACCGTTTAGACTCTATTTTTGGACTTAGTCTTTATTCACGTGAAAGTAAAAAATGTATCATCATGACCATTCAAGACAAATTTAAAATATAAGAGATACCATTTAGGACTAAGGGAGCTTAAGTACGTGATTAGAACATATGAGTAGTGTTAGCATTACTAACTTATAATGACAATGATCTCGCTACACGCTTAGCATAGAATTGGGTGAATATCGAGGACAACGAACTTATCTCTATGAGGCATTCACGTGTTCTTATTCTATGAACCTAAAGGTCCCATTTTGCCATGAAAATCCTACATTATGTTTATAACACAAGTAGTAGTAGCTTAATAAGTTTACATTTCAATAAAAGTCGATAAAAATGAATTTTGGAGATGCTACGATACTTTTTTTGGCATTGCGTGAGGGCTTGGCAATGGTTTAGTATAGGGGAGTGATGAGACCGCAATTATACATGGTCTTATCTTCCAAAACGGGCTTATAATAAATACCATTAAAAGTGTCATATATATGCTTGTGCTTGTTCAATGTGTATTTTAGGTACTGATATCGAGAAAATGACAAAAGATAACAAGAATCAAGCAAAAACGAACACGGGAAACGAAGCCGCACAATGAACCGGACCCGAGTGTTGAAATTTCCAAAAGACCCTTGAAGAATTGAAGATTGTCAAGTTTGGTCCCTCAACTATTTAAGATTTGTCACTAATGACTCTCCAAGAACGGTTCTATAAAAGACTAATATTTCAAGATTGAAGAATGACAAAAACAGCCCTTTAAGATTATTAAAGTTACATGTTATGTCCTTATAACAACCAAAAGGACTAACATTGCAAAGGCTAAGGGACTTAACATGCTAGGCCAGAAGGACTAACGGAGTCATAACCATGGACTGAGTTTGCAAGAGAAAACAAAAGAGGCCACTAACGGGAGGGGATATTTCAGCCAGTTACCCAAACCTAATTAACCCTAACCTAACTAAACTACCATTATCTAGCTGCCACTTCACTATCCACTCACCTCTCCAGCCACTCACAAGCTACCACCTCACCACCCATGCCACATCACACCCCACTTAACAGTTTATATAATTAATTTATTAAGTTTTTAAACTAATTATTTAATTATTAAAACTTCCCGCTAAACAATCTCTCTCACCCTAAATCAGATCAAATTAACCTGTTCTTAAACCCTCCAAACCTAAAACCTAACCATTCAATTCTCACTCAAATCAAAGGGGTTTATGGATTATTCATGCAAATCAGTAACTAACAACTTTGTAAACCTTTTTCAACTCACATAAACCCTCATAGCTCACTGGTATAAGCTGTGGACCCCTCTCCTGCACCATTATAGGTACGTTTTTGGCAAAACTACAAAAAGAAGAGGGAAAATGGATGGTTAGATAACTCATTCGTCTTGGCCACACCAAATGAACGTATATGATCTTTTTGCACAGCTAGCATCTTCACTAACATCCAAAAGATCATCACATGAACCATTTGACCCGTTTCAAGAAGAGCATCTTTGTGGCATCTTCAAAAGCATCAAAGGGAAAACCTGGAACTTCATACTTAGGGTTTTTAAGCTTCTTTTCATTCTAGAATCATTTGTGAACCATCTATATAAAGGGTGTTAAGAGATAGTAGTTTTCTTATTCTTGAAATTTCTTAGTTCACACTTTGTAATTCCTTTCTATTTTACTAATAGAAGATAGTATAAGATTGGTGAAGAAATTCAAGTCCTTTATTCCCTGTTTATGTTTATGTTTACATTCGTCTCAAAATTTTTCTCAAGTTCAAATTTTTTCTCAAAAATTGCCAAGTAAACTTTGCTAAGTGCTTTAGGGCTTAGCAGCCTTGAATTTGACTTTATATTTGATCATAACTTCAAAGTTCTTATAGAACTTGGGAGTAGTAAAGGTATAAGGTTGGGTAAAAAGTTTTGTGGGGCTAAGAAGTCTTGCAAAGTACTTGATCTTTTTGCTACTAGTTTTCATATTCTATTGTACTAACCGCCTTACCCTCATAAGACATGCCATAAGCTATTCAAAACTAGCTTATGGTCAGCATATCAAGGTAAGGTTCAATTGTTATGTTTGTTTGCTTCTTGTGCCTCAAAACAGCCATCTCAAGTCATTCTGGTTCAAACCTTACACTACTGTAGTCTAGGGTTGACATTCCAACACAATCTAAGACATTCTTAGGCCTTTACAGCTGTGTAAAGGACCTAAGAGAGCTTTGATTGCCTCCTAAAAGGAAGCATTTGGGAGGAGGTTCTACCACCTTTACTCTCTTTTTCATTTTTCTGTTGAAAAATATGTGTGCTTAAGTGTTTTATTGTGAATCTGCTAAATGATGGTCATATCCACTTGAGTTGATGTTATTTCAAGAGTTAGAAGCTTGTTTAAATTGATTCTAGTGTTTGAAGGACTTATGTTTTAAAAGAATTTGAAAACTTTCATAAAAAGCAAACAAAAGGGGTGTTTGAGTGTACTGAGATATTGCACTTGGTGATACAATTGTAGGGTAATGTTGAGTATTTGCAAGTTCGTTTTTTCTCGACTCAAGACAAATTGAAAGGCCCACTAATATCAAGTTTATTTTGTTTTTGGTTGTTAAAAAGTTATTTGGATTCTAGGTCTAATTCAAACAAACACGTAAAAATTGAAAATATTATAGATCTACTTATCCGTAAAACAAAGTGCAAGTACCACAAAATATTCACAAAATACAAGTATTTAATGCATAAAATGTAAAAGTACTTGAAATGTAAAGAAAATGAAAATATAGGGACTAAATGCGCAAAATTAGAAAGTCTAGGGACTGATTATGAAAAATATAACAAACTACTTCAACAAACTAACAACTTTCCAAACTAACTAACAAAATGTGTAACAAATCAAAATATAGGGACTAACAAAAAGTAAAGTTTCAAGGCTGTTTAGAAAGTCTTTGAAAAGCCAATGACCAAAAATGCAATTAAAAACACAACTTTTCCCAAAACAGGCACAAGCACTCGAATAAGCTCATTTGAGCTTATTAATCAACTAAAATTGTTCTTGTTTTTTATAAAGTGCTTAAATCTGAAATTCAGCTAGACTTGTAAAAGGATTTTGGCTGAAAGCTTTTAAATCTCTGGATAGCTTATTCCAATAAGCTCACAATAAGCTAAAAACGAATTCAGACATCCACTAGTCGATTTTCTTGTTAAAACTGATTAATCAAGTCATAAGAAGCTTGGAATGTCTTTTGATTTTGAAAATCATCAAGAAAATAAGATGGAATTCAAAATAAGCCAAAAGTGCTTATGTTGACTAAGTTTGACCAAAAATCTAAAAAAACTGAAATTGACAGGATCTACTCAGGACATGTTTGCAAAGACTTATGTGAAAGAAAATAAGGTGATTTATGAAGTGGATTAAGAGATCTTGAAAAACAGCAAGCTTATGTTCACGATAACTAGCAATTGGTCTAGTGCTTATTTATAAGCTGAAAACTCACTCAAAAGTTGATACTGTATGGTCTCCTTATAAAGTAAGAAAGTTTATATGTTCAACTACAAATGGAAGCAGGTTTGAGCTAAAAACTTCAACAAACAAAGAAATGATATGGAATCAAAGTTGACTAGTTTCACTGAAATCCTTTTTCAAGTAACGATCCAAACTTTTAAATGTTTAATTGCCTGTTTGACCTCTTCTTTGACTTCAAAACTTGACCAACAAACTTACACTAACTTCTTGAGTATAAGGGAACTCAAAAGAATAGGTTTTACAAACTAGATCACAAGATTGATCTAAAGCCAAACACCACTTTAAAAAGCTTATATGAACTTTTTCAAAGGATTTTTGAGCAAAGGTTTAAGACTTCTGTAGAAACTAGAAGGGGGGGGGGGGGGTTGAATAGTTTCTAGTTCATTTTCAAAACATTTTGGCTCAATCCACTGCCCGCGGTTCCTTATCTCTGCCCGCGGTTCCTTACTGATAAGGAACCGCCGGTCCAATAACGAACCGCCGACAGTGGACGTAGCAACATTGTTAATTTGAAACCTTAACAATCCTTTGTATCAAATTCCTTATCAATCTTGACTAGATGTGAGATGTGTTTGATTGAGAGATAAGTACTACAAGTAAGAAAACACACAAGCACATCAAATCAAGAGTACATCAAGCAATAGTCTAAAAACTAAGCACACACGAACTAAGCACAAGCTTTTCCACAACTAGGATGTTTAGACTAAGTGATGTATACTTGACCATAATCTAAACATGAAGCACAAACGTACTTAGCCATAGCTTTTCCGCAACTTAGATGTTTAGATTATGTGATGCACACAAAGACACACAACACAAGTATGCAATTATAAATACATCTACAAAGGTAATGACATATATGTAAATGAAAGTACCGACACGATGATATATAGTGGTACGGTCACGAAGCTCCTCTTCGCCCTACTCCACTCCTCGGGTACACCTTACTCGAGAGTTACTTCACTAGTCAACAAACTCCTTAAGGTGGAGAAACCATACACAACGTCGCTTATCCAATTTCCGAATCTAAGCTAAAAGTCGAGTCCTAATCTTAGGTAGGACCAATCTACACAACGTCGCCCACTTCACCATTTAACGACACAAGGCTAGATGTCGAGTTCTAATCGAAAGCTAGAACCAATCTTCACGACTCTTCACTTTGAAGCTAAGTGAGAACTTCACACAACACAACTACTAATCACTTTAAAGCTAAGTGAGAACTCACAAGACACAACCACATCACTTTAGAGTTTAGTGAGAACTACCTAGACACAACCACATCACTTTAGAGTTTAGTGAGAACTACCAAGACACAACCTAATCTACCCACTAGTTATGTTTTATGGCCCAACATAACAAACCTTGTGTTTTATGGCCTAAACACATAAACCATATAGATCTAAGCACACAACACTTAGATCTATAACTCTAACACTATATCCAAGTACTAACAAGACTTGGATCCACACAACTAACACCTAATCAAAGGATACCCATCACTTGGATATTCTACCCTTACAAACACATCCAAGTGTACCCACAACTTGGATCTTCTACATATACATAGTAGGAAGACAATAATCATGACTTGATCTAGAGAGATCTTCATCATGTTATGACTCTAGACACTAACACTTCACAAGGGTGAAAGTGTTCTTCTCATTGCTCTTGAGGAGGATGAGGAATGGGATGTTGGAAGGTTTTTTGTGTTTTTGTGCAAGTGAAATGGAAGAGAGGAGTCTTCTATTTATAGCTAAACCTTGCCTTGGAGAGCACCTTTTTACCCAATGGATAAAAGAGTGTACTACCCATTGGATAAAAGAGTGGACTACCCATTGGATAAAAGGATGCACCTTTTATTCTTGGAGCCCAAATTCAAAATTTGAATTTTGAATTTATTAGTTTCCCTCCATCTTCTAGAAGCTTCCAGAAATCTTGAGTTAGCCTAAACCGGCTTGACTGCCCGCGGTTTCATATCTTCCCGCGGTTCGATATCACTAAGGAACCGCGTGTTCTATAAGGGAACAGCGCGTCCTTCTTGTCTTTCACGACGAATGTAATCTTCAAGGTGTCGAGAGAAGTATACATAAGTATGCTTGAGTGATTACGAGTACCTTACACATTTTACATTATGTATTGCGAGTTATACATTTGTCATCACCAAAACATGAAGGGATCATCTTGATTAAACATCGTAATGTTTGCACTAACAATCTCCCCCTTTTTGATGATGACAAACAAGTAAACCGTAACGCATAGTAAAATGTGAAAGGTACTCGTTTACACTTCCTTCTCCCCCTTTTGTCGAATCAAAAAGGTAGTCGTCATTTGAGGAAGAGTAGAATCCATATCATTTGAGGAAGATCACGCATCCAAAGGTAGTCGTCGTTTGTAGAAGAGAAGAATCAACTTTGAGATAGCTTGCATCCAAAAGATATTCGGTTGAGAGGCGAGAATCCGAACCGTAATCCCATCATCCAAAGATATTGAGCATGCGTCATCCTAGTGAAGTCTTCAATCACCATAGGTTAACCACCTCCATGTCTTCAAGATCCCATAATTCATTACTTGCAAGATGTTCAATGAATGCAATTTAAGTGAGTGAACGGTCTCAAATGTAATGAGTTGAACTCTTGAAAATGCTCCCCCTTGATATGAGCTCCCCCTTGCTTGAGGCACCAACAAAGCAAGAATAGTGACGAGCTACAAAAATGGGTTAGAAGTATCCTACAAAACAAGGTTAGTAGACAAGAGCATATATAAAAATAGCATATATTGTCGAGAGGACATACTCCGCTTTAATATCTTGGCAAAAATACCAAACTAAAGAGAGTATGACATGGACAATAAAAACAATTCCACATAGTCGAAAAGAGAGAAAGAAGGACTATTATGAAAAGAAAAAAAAGAGGATGATAAACAAGTCGTTTGCACAAACAATGACAAGCATTGAAGAAAGAAGTGTGCACGCGATGCTATCAATCCAAAAACAAGTCAAAAGAGAGGATCTTGACAAGATCAATTAACAATTGTTGGAATCACCCAATTGTAATGATAATATGTCAACGGGTAAAAAGCTTAGAATTTTTGGAATCACCCAAGAAAATTCAAGATTTAACCCTCAACTCTCAAAAAAACAAGAAGAGGATTTTGAGGAAATCAATTCAAAATTGTTGGAGTAGAGGTAGAAAAGAAACATCCAAGAATTTGAAGATATCATCTCAAGGGGTTAAAAACTTAGAATTGATGGAATCACCCATACTAATTGTAAATTTTGACCCCAATCAACTCTTAAAAAGAGGAACAAAAATATCTCAACCTAGAGACATTTTTGACCAAAAAAAATAAAGGAAAACCAAAAGCGGATAAATCGACGCTTTTAAAAAAAAAGGGATATAGGACATTATAGGAAAAAATGCGTATGAATGTCGACACCAAATGGTGTTTAGCATACGATAAACTACATGCTCAAAGTTTCGTAGCTCTTCTCAATCATTGTGGATGTTCAAAGAACAATTACATGATGAGTAAAGGGTAAGGCTCGACTCAACTTAGTTTAGACGGACTAGAAGAAAGAGACTCGACTAAGAAGAGCATGATTAAAATGAATTGAGAGAGACTCAACAAAGAAGTTAAGGATAACTTCACAAATTTATTCATGAATACTATACCTTAGAAGGTGAAGGTGAAATCTCGAAAGAAAATGAGAGAAGAAACTCAAAAGAAGCTCAAGAAGACATGAAGAGTTAGTACAAAATCAAACACATAATCAAGTAAGCACATAGGATAATTCATGCAATGCCTAATGAAGTCTACAATAAACCAATGTAGAGAAGGTGCGCAATTAACACATATGGCATGCAAGAAACATGATTACTTAAAAAGAGAAGACTAAGTAAAACAAGTTAGCACGTAGCATTTAAGGACATGCATGAGTTAGACACATCTAAGAGATATTATATCGGAATTGCTTGACAAAGACAAAACCTTTATAATAAGCATGCATTCAATAACTAATCAATTAAGCATATAGCATACGGATAAGCAAGAAGATATATAAGCAAGTAGCATACAAGCAAGTCATCTATCTAGATATCACAAATCAAGCTACATGTAATGTAAATCTCCAAGAAGATTCCTAATTCTTATTAGTTTAAGAAAAGGACTCAAAATAAGAGAAAAGAAAGAAACAAAATAACAACAAGATCTAAGACTCAAAGAAAAATCATGTTGAAAAACATGAAAGGAAATACAAGAGAATAAAGATCATACAAAGATGTATATAAAAAAAACAAGCCTAAAACTTAAGCATAATTTTAATCTTAGTTGCACTAGAATCCTAAGATTTGCTTAAATTAGATGTCTTAGCAATAAGCAATCCACATGCTTGAATGAAAGACAATGGAGGTGGCGGAATTTGGTGGGGTGAAAGGTGAAGTCACCAAGGGTTCAACAAAGTCATTCACAATGGAAATGATTTGGATGGGTGATGTGGGTGCGTTTGAAGGGGTAAAAGGTGAAGTCACCAAGGTATCAACAAAGTCATTCACAATAGGAATGCTTTGGATGGGTTGAGGTTGGGTAGTCACATCCAAGAGAGTACTTGGAGTGAAGGGTGAGGTTAGCTCATTCATTCTAGATTGGAATGAAGAGGAGGTAGAACCATGTGAATGGTTGGTACCATGGGTTGAGGTAGTCTTGCATGGAGCAAGAGGTGGTGAGGGTGATGAAGAGATGAGAATTGGAACAATCTCATTCTTGGGTGTGTGAAAGGGTGAAGAGTTAAGTTTGGGAAACTTAATCTTAATTTTGAGGTGCCTCTTTGAAGAGGAGGTTTTGGATGAATTGGAGGTTCTTGTAGAAACCATGGTAGTAATGGGTGGTTTAAGGGGTATGGATGAATGGTTTGAGGTGTGAAGAACAAGGCTAACAAGGAGGGTTTAAAAGGGTGAGGGGATGATCCAAACTAGTAAAGGGTTAAAAAGGGAAAGCCCAAGATATTTTGGGAGTGATCAAAGGTTTGAAACAAGGATTCCAAAGGGTGTTGGAAAAATTGGGAAGTTTCAGAAAACCCGAATTTGAGAGCTTCTGCCCGCGGTTCTTTATCTCCACCGGCGGTTCCATATTGATATGGAGACGCGGTCTATTTAAAGAACCGCCTACAGATGCTTGGTTTAGGTGGTGAATGGGGGATTTTCCAATTCAGCAAATCCTAATGTTCTAGTCTAACTTATCATAAAGTCATGCTTAAGAGCTGATAGTTGTTTTTTAGATATACAAGTCTTAGGAAAGACGAGTATAAATGCGGCAAGTATTAAACTCGACGATTTAGAAAAACCGACAAGTCGAACAAATGCGGGTTCGTTCTCGAAGGAGGTGTGTGGATTAATGTGCCAATATATATGAAATCAAGTTTGGATTAGTGACGTTTTTGGTTTAGAAGAGAAAAAAGTAAAGACGAGCTACGACTACGGTTAAACTACGACGTTGACGTAAAACGCGAACGTAAATACGTAAAACGCGACAAAATTAAAAATTAAACCTAAAAATTAATTAAAAGCTTAAAATAAGTCTAAAATAATATAAATAAGAATAAAAATCCAACAAATATATTTTAAAACCTTTTATTAATTAAATATTCAATTTTAAATGCTAATTAAAGCCCTAAAATTAAATATAATTAACAAAATGCCCAAAATATAATTTTATTGAACAAATAAGTTACTTATATTATTTAAAGACTAAAAAGTATTTTTCCTAAATTTTCAAAACTATTTTTCTATTTTTAAAACACTTAAAACTTTTTTTAAATTAAAATAATCATAAAAAATAATAAAATAATGCTAAAAATGATTTGACAATTTTAAAAATCCTAAATTATACTAAAGAACAGTAGAAAAATGAAAAAGTTTGAAAAATGTAAAATTTTGCACTAAAAGACAAAACAGTTTAATATTAAAACCCTAATTAAGCTAAATTAATTATAAAAATTAATTAAAACAGTGAACAGTAAAATATTTTTAAACTAAAAATCTTAAAATACTTTTCTATGTATAAGAAAAATTTTAAATCTGAAAAATATAAACTTTCTGCACTAAATGCCAAAAACAGGGATTAAAAAGTTAATTAAATTAGCTATTTAATCTAAAAATTATCAAATGAACAGTAACATTAAAATAATTTAAACTGAAAAATCAGAAAATAAATAAGAAAAATAATGAAAAAAGTTTCAGGTTATAACTCCTCAAATTTACCACTAAAGACAAAAAAAGTAAAAAGGATGAAAGTGACACTTGGTTGTTTCTGTCTTTTAGCAAAGCAGTACTAACAAAAACACAAGCAGGGGTAACTTAGTTCCCACTACTAGTGTTAAAAACAGGTCTGGTGGGATTTTGAGCTATAACTTTTGATTTGATTGGAATTGTTGGACAAGAGGGGCACCCCCACACTCATGGAAGTGTGGGGAGTCAGATTGTGCACACAAAAACACAACCACAAAGCAAAATTCACACTCAAATTGCTCAAATTCAGTTACTGTGAAGACTTAGAATGTCTGATGAACAGTGGACTGGTGCAAGTGGTTCTAGGACGAATTTCAAAGGCACCAAACTTGCACAAATGACAACCAAGCTACTTACAACTAATTACCAATCCTAAGTGGACTTATAATCTAACAATTAACAAAATTATATGGCAAACTCACTCTAAATCAAACACAGAAAACTGATTTTTTGAATTTAAGCTATATGACCTAAATTTTAAGCATGCTAAGTCTTATCTAATGTTACCAAACTTAACCATGAAAACTGATAACACCTACCCTCTTCATATAAAGTTTGTTTGGACTGATTTTAAAACCAAGGATTGATCATTACTTGCTTTTCAACCTAATCCCAAACATTCCTTAATATTCAGAAATTGAAAATTTACTAAGGAAACTCATTCAAAATTAAACAAATCTGATTACCATCTATCTAATCAAGCATATCAAGACTAAAATAGCATAATCAAACAGAAAATACCAACATTCAAGTAAGATCACACCAAATCACATAAAGTCATATGAAACATCAAACACATAGCCAAGTGGGGTTCAAGCCTATTACCTTGGGCTGATGCCTTCCAAGTGACTTGTGGGAGAGCTTGTATGAGCTTATAGATCAGTAAAGAACCCTTGTTGTTGGAATCCAAGATGGACCCAAAGGGGAACAAATATCTTCACAAAAAAATGAGATGGAATTGATAAAGCTTGCTTGTTTCTTGGGATCCTCCACAAACACCACAAATCCAGGAAATAACACTTCAAGTTTGTGTAAGCTTTCACCCAAAAGCTTGTCAGGCTTTGTGGTGGAAGCTTAACCAAACAGTGAGTAGAATCAGTAAAAAAAAGAGAGAAAGGTTTTTGGAAAGAAATCTTGAACGACCACAAAACCTTTTAAAACCTTAACCAACTAATGATGAACAAATCAAATTCAGCATACCAAACTCATGAGTCCACTTTCACTTTCTCATGGGGTTGGATATGAGTTTTTCTGAAAATCCCTTAAAAAAAATGACAACTTTGGAACCTTGTACCAATTGCATAAATAATAAATCCTTACACTAAATTATACTAAAGAAAACCTTAAAATTGGAACACAGCAAATGCAAGATTTGAAAACTTTAAAACTTTAACTATTCATTAAACCTTTTAAAAAATTACAAAATGCTGGAACCAAAGCCCATCCACAAGCTGGAGGGTCTTTTTATAGTGCTAGGACTATTCTAGAATTTAACAAACATAAACCCTAGATGCTAAATAAAAATCTGAATATTCCCTTTTGGTCTTGAGCTTGAAATCGTGGTCAAGGGGTTCCCATGTGATGCCAGTGAGGTACTCATGATCTTGGCCGTTTGTCATTTCCTTTGGGAGAAAGGAATCAAATGTGATCGTTGATATGCTGTTTTTTTAGGGTTTTGTGGATGGTGATGGGTCAGGGGACCATTAAATGGGGTACATGGGGTCACGGGTGAATGAATAAAAGGTGGGGTTGGGTTTTGGTTAAGGTTAATTTATGATCTGGAAGTAATAAAACAAAACCCCTTTGATTTGGATTAAGTAGAAATTAGGGTTCTTGTTGGGTGATTAGGGGATAATCAGGGAGGGTGAGTGAATAGTAACAGTTTCCCTCCCCTTTATATTATATTAAATCGTTTTTAAAAACTGACTTGATAAATAAAAAAGAGATTAGGGGTGGTGGAATCTGACGTGTAAGGGTGATGAGGTGGTGGGAGGGTATTGGTTGGTGGGGATGACATGTAATGGTGATTGGCTGAGGTTGTTTGCAATGTTTGGCAAAAACAGTCCTTGGATCTTCAAAATGTTGTCATTCAAGTTATAACAGCCAACAAACCAGTTTTCCTTTGTATGAAACTTTCTTTTTTCTCATATTGGCCACAAAACATCATCAAGCATGTATACAAGGGTATTTAATGCACTTTTTGCATTCTTCAAGGGCAAATGATGTATAATCTTGACATTTTAGGCACCCATATGTAATATTTGAGTTTTACAAGGGTTTAAAATGACAAGTCTTCCAAAGTTGAGGGACCATTCTTGCCAATTCTTCAAACTTCAAGGACTTTAATGGAAAATCATGATTCGGGTCCGGTTCTTTGTGCGGCTTCGTTTCCCGTGTTCGTTTTTGCTTGATTCTTGTAATCTTTTGGTGAATTCACGATATCCGTACCTGAAATACACAATGAACAAATACAAGCACATTTTTGGGTATTTTGATGATTTTTTAAGCGTTTTTAGCCCGATTTGGACGATGAGACTATGTATAAATACAGTCTCATCAAGAGCAATAAAAACTAGAACACATACAAAGGAAAAACATATAGGTTCAATTAGCACGTAGGAAGAAGGTTAAGAAAAACCTAATGGCTACAAAAGAAAAAGAATCCTAATGACATACAACGTTCATCCAAGGAAACTATCATTAGTACTATATAGGAAGAGCAATTTAGCCAATTTAGAGAATGAGTATGAGACTATCACTAGAGGTGCTCAATTAAGGCTAAACACGACCATTTTTACGAGTTATACACCAACTCAACTTCCCACATGGAAGTAATTCAACCGTTAGGTCAAATTAAGATCCTAGTGCATAAATTCTCTAGTAGTCATTCTCAAGTTAGACAAAATGTAATTCCAACATTTGCCTAATAAAGTTTAGCAAGGATGAAACTTGCATGGTGACACAATGCATGACCTAATGAGGGTTAAGAATGCACCATTGCATATCTTGTCAAACAAGTCTATTTAAGGTTATTTACCTTAATAGAACTTGAGGCCAATAACTTTGAAGTGTATAAACAAAGTTTACACAAACCAAAGGAACACTCTTGATTGGTCTTTCGGAAATGACAGATTTATAAATTACATAGCAATGTAAATTACTTGAGTATTTCGGATGAAACATCCAAGTTATCAAACCGACTCTTATTGTGCATTATAAGTAATTATTAAACAAAATATGTCTAACAATTTGAACAAGTAGATTCAATATAACATCATCAACACAAGTGTGAGTTATGATCCGATGTATATTATTAATAAACCACATTCATGTCTACACTAAAAAACATGTCAATTAGATTCGATAATGATACCAATCATAGTTTGAATAATGCATTGATATTTAATCGAAATCTTTCTTGATTCCCACAAACACTCTTTTAAGAGAAAATAGCTAAGATTTTCAAAGGGTGTTTCATGTTTTATATTGAGACATTTATCTACTTGAACTAATAACACAATGATCGAGTAAGACGACCCAAATCAATAGATTTGACACGCTCCCAAAGCTTTCAAACCTAAAAGTGTTAAAGAGCATGCCGAGGTGTACAAGATGTTTATGTAACATTTGTAAACCAAGAGATGTTAATCCTATATGCAATACACACATAATGTTACAACTAAAATGCAAGAAATCTAGCATACATCCTAATTAGGAAAAACTAGATACTAACAAATACTAAGAAAGGCACAAGAGACTAGACATATAAGCAATACTACTACAAATAGCAAGGAACACTTAATAATGTCTACATATAATAATAACACACAAGGAAACACACACAAACAATTAGTTTAACACATAAAACCATTAGTCCATGTTTTGAGTGTTAGATACAACAAAGTATTCATAGCTTGATTTTATTTGAAAATAGTCTTTGACCCATTTAAAATTTAATTAAGTTTAACACTTTGTAAATATATCAATTTTTAAAGATATATCACCAAGAGATGTCCAACTTAATAGAAAAGAGTAAAACACAAGTTTTACGACAAACCGACGCTCAATACTTTGGACAAAGTATGGAACTTAGAAACCATCCAAATTTTAAAGTTTGAATAAAGGTTTGGAAGCATTTTTAATTGAAATAAAATTCAATTACGTTCGAAATGACGGGTGGCACGACTTCTACGGACTTACGGTTGATTTTATATGATTTTTCAAAGTTCTCAAAAATCTGAGTCAGACTGACTGCGGTTCCTTATTGATAAGGATCCGCGGGGAACAATAAAGAACCGCGGTCAGAGGACAAAACATGAGTTTTTGGCCAAAATCATTTGGTAACTTTTTGGAAGGACTTAGGACTCTAAAAAATCATTTTAGACACATAGAACTCGTATTTTAGAGTTAATTATGACACAAAAGATTTTTATACTTCCAAACATGAAAAGATTTAATTCAAGCTATTATACAAAGTTTATTTAACACCAAAACTTGTACGAATGAAACAACGAAACACATGTCATAAGTAATCACTCTTCATGAACAATTTGAACAAAGATCGTCTCTATTTTTAAAAACCGTTTTCATTTTTAAAAACCATCTGTTTTGAAAAAGAGAACAAAGATCGATCCAAGCTTTAAAGTACAATATACTTCAAAGATCTTGAGTAACCTCGCTCTGATACCAATTGTAGAAACTAGAAGGGGGGGGTTGAATAGTTTCTAGTTCATTTTCAAAACATTTTGGCTCAATCCACTGCCCGTGGTTCCTTATCTCTGCCCGCGGTTCCTTATTGATAAGGAACCGCCGGTCCAATAACGAACCGCCGACAGTGGACGTAGCAACATTGTTAATTTGAAACCTTAACAATCCATTGTATCAAATTCCTTATCAATCTTGACTAGATGTGAGATGTGTTTGATTGAGAGATAAATACTACAAGTAAGAAAACACACAAGCACATCAAATCAAGAGTACATCAAGCAATAGTCTAAACACTAAGCACACACGTACTAAGCACAAGCTTTTCCGCAACTAGGATGTTTAGACTAAGTGATGTACACTTGACCATAATCTAAACATGAAGCACAAACGTACTTAGCCATAGCTTTTCCGCAACTTAGATGTTTAAATTATGTGATGCACACAAAGACACACAACACAAGTTTGCAATTATAAATACATATACAAAGGTAAAGACATAAATGTAAATGAAAGTACCGACATGATGATTTATAGTGGTTCGGTCACGAAGCTCCTCTTCGCCCTACTCCACTCCTCGAGTACACCTTACTCGAGAGTTACTTCACTAGTCAACAAACTCCTTAAGGTGGAGAAACTATACACAACGTCGCTTATCAAATTTCCGACTCTAAGCTAAAAGTCGAGTCCTAATCTTAGGTAGGACCAATCTACACAACGTCGCCCACTTCACCATTTAACGACACAAGGCTAGATGTCGAGTTCTAATCGAAAGCTAGAACCAATCTTCACGACTCTTCACTTTGAAGCTAAGTGAGAACTTCACACAACACAACTACTAATCACTTTAAAGCTAAGTGAGAACTCACAAGACACAACCACATCACTTTAGAGTTTAGTGAGAACTACCTAGACACAACCACATCACTTTAGAGTTTAGTGAGAACTACCAAGACACAACCTAATCTACCCACTAGTTATGTTTTATGGCCCAACATAACAAACCTTGTGTTTTATGGCCTAAACACATAAACCATATAGATCTAAGCACACAACACTTAGATCTATAACTCTAACACTATATCCAAGTACTAATAAGACTTGGATCCACACAACTAACACCTAATCCAAGGATACCCATCACTTGGATATTCTACCCTTACAAACACATCCAAGTGTACCCACAACTTGGATCTTCTACATACATAGTAGGAAGACAATACTCATGACTTGATCTACAGAGATCTTCATCATGTTATGACTCTAGACACTAACACTTCACAAGGGTGAAAGTGTTCTTCTCATTGCTCTTGAGGAGGATGAGGAATGGGATGTTGGAAGGTTTTTTGTGTTTTTGTGCAGGTGAAATGGAAGAGATGAGTCTTCTATTTATAGCTAAACCTTGCCTTAGAGAGCACCTTTTTACCCAATGGATAAAAGAGTGGACTACCCATTGGATAAAAGAGTGGACTACCCATTGGATAAAAGGATGCACCTTTTATTCTTGGAGCCCAAATTCAAAATTTGAATTTTGAATTTATTAGTTTCCCTCCATCTTCTAGAAGCTTCCAGAAATCTTGAGTTAGCCTAAACCGGCTTGACTGCCCGCGGTTCCATATCTTCCCGCGGTTCGATATCACTAAGGAACCGCGTGTTCTATAAGGGAACCGCGCGTCCTTCTTGTCTTTCATGACGAATGTAATCTTCAAGGTATCGAGAGAAGTATACATAAGTATGCTTGAGTGATTACGAGTACCTTACACATTTTACATTATGTATTGCGAGTTATACGTTTGTCATCACCAAAACATGAAGGGATCATCTTGATTAAACATCGTAATGTTTGCACTAACAACTTCAAAGAGGACTTATCTAAACTTGTAAGATGACTGAAATGAACTAGTTAAAACCCATAATTCCAACAATTTTACTTGTAAAACCTCAAAGTGAATACTGATGAACTTTGACTGATGAAAAACAATGCTAATCAAGTGAAAATTGAATGCTGAGCTATCAAACTACAATTAAACTATCAGATCACCAAAATTACACTACCAGTAAGCTAACACAATCGTAGTTCAGCCATTAAGAGTTATAACTAGGAATTAAGCATGCAGAGACTATTTAGTGGAATTTAAGCAAGTAAATGTGTTCCTTTTAGCTATGTGCCACCACTGATGGAGTAGGGGAGCGCTGAGCTCTCTAAGAACAGCTTAACCACCATTAATCAACAACCAAACACTATCATATCATCATCATCTGCTAACAATGATCTCCCCTGCTACACTGCTACAAATGGTATGTAATGGACTGCAAATCAATTCTAAACCAGCTTTGGTCTTCAAAATATCATCAAGTCATTCCATTGATCATGATTGATCAAAAGAATCACGACAGTAAGACTAGGAGAAAGATTATGCAGGTATTGAGAAGTAGAATGAGTGAAAGTAAAAGTTGAAACTCATTAATGGAAGAAGAGTTGGTTACAAAACGGTTACAGCTACTAACTAAATCTTAAGCGATTGTCAGTCACTTAAAAGTAGTTTTAACTAAAATGCTAAGTGAATTGAGAGAGAATTTTACAAGTGTATGAAAAAACACACACTAACTACATACATAAAATGAAAGACGATATTTATAGAGGTTGGGATATAGTTAGTTGAGTCTGGTGACGTGTTCCAGCCAGTAGCATCCTTCCACGTGGCTTGATTTTGTCAATTGTTCATAGCCGTTGAAGAGCTTAAATTGGGGGTTTTTGATTTAATAAGTTTCAAGCTAATTGGTTGCTTTGGTTGTGATCCTCTCTTGAAATAGAGCAATTTTGATGTTGATAACTTCTCACGATATGATGTGTAGCTTGACTTCGATCCTGGGCTTGATATAGTTTGAATGTGCAACGTGGATTTGTTTATTGGATGATAAGAAGTGTTGCGGATCATTATCCGAAAAACGATTTTTGATTGGTTGGAAAAAGATGAGTGGGTATTACTGTTTGGATTGGTTAATAAATGAAATGGTGGCTGAGTGGCATGACGTGTCCCATGAGGTGGCAATCCGTGTGACCTCCATTCTCTCTTCTCATTGGTTGAAACAAGTTATACACGGATTGATCCAAACTTTGCCCATTTTTGTCAATTTAAGCCCCTCAACTTTAGCAGATTATTCACTTGAGCTCCAAACTTTGTTTCTTTGACATTTTTGATCCTTCCAACTTCAATCTTGTTCAAAAATCATCCTTTGACTTGTTGACTTGAATGTTGACCAGATTTTACTTTCTTCTTGACTTTTGCATAATTACACTTTTAGTCCCTCATCTTTGAAAATTGTCAAGAAAGGTCCTTTATCTTTACAAGGCTTGTCACTTTTCATCTTCCTTTTTTCTTTTCTTCATCTTTAAGGCTTGAATTCACTTGTTTTCTCCAAATTTGTATATTTGTTACTTACACAAGCACAAACACAAAACATACCCATATACTGCTATTATGTATAAAAATTAGGTATTTTGCTTTGTGTTTTCGGGTGATTTGTGATATTATTGATATGAGATTTCACTCATATCAAATCCCCTACACTTGATCATTTCCATGATCTCATGCAATGCCACATTTTAAAGCACCAATTTACATTTTCTCATAATTAATCCACCTTGCCCAATATGGAATGCCTTTACATTAATCTACACTATATGATGCATGATTTTGATTTTATACAATGCAATGCAGAGGAAAACAATTCTATTTATATGTTTCTGAATTTTTCTTGAAATGATTTTAATGGAAATAACTCATAAAGAAATCAAAGACTTTGATTAGCGCTTTTGGTACCATGAACACTTATCACCCTCTAGTTTCACTTTCCCTATACCAAGCTTAAAAACAAGATCATTGTTATCCACAAGTGAAAGTACGTCAACTTATTCATATAGATTAATTGTGTTACCATTATACCCCCACTTATTATGCCTCTAAGACCGGTTATTATTTGAGCAAATTGCTTGAGGGCAAATTTGTAATTATTTAAAGCGTGAAATATAAGAAATATAAAATCTCAAAATAAGGAAGCACGGCTTTAATCTAAAGTAACCATCTTATCCATTACTCGAAAAACCGCCCACAATTGATATAAGTCCGACTCAAGAATAATAAGTCATTCGCCTTATATGTAAGATCATTATGTTATGCATTAATAATTAGCTACACACTCGCTAAGGAAAGAAAAATAAAACTCACGCAATAATTTATATCCGCCGCCTTTTTGGGACTTTGGATCTTCAATCCCGCAACCCGTCAAGGTAATATTGGATTGGAGAAACTATTAAATCCCCGCAACCCGTCAAGGTAATATTGGAATTCAATAGCTACTATAATTAACACTTTACTGCCCCTCTTGGGAGTCTTGTATAATTATTATTTTTTTTCTTTTTCTTTTTTTTCTAGCCACTCATTTTTTTATAAGCCGCTCTTATTTTTCTTTATTCCTCACAAAGAAAGTTGAAAAGAATAAAAGGAAAAACACCCGCTAAGTATTAAGCATGACATAAGTCTAGTACACATAAAACGTTCTAACTTAGAATCTTAAGACGTACTTATACCAACTACGAATGATTAGTCAAAAAGAAATAAGAGACTACAAACCGATTAAAACCGTTCTTGATTATTTATTAACATATATACATGCGTTGGCAAGAAAGTAAAGGTTACGAAAGGGGATATAAAAGCCACAATTAATTAATATGAGGTTTATCTAGCCCTTAACACTTATTTCAAACTCTATCATCTCTTGTTCTCCACAGTTTAAAACTCAAATAATGAGACTAGTGGATGCTTAGCCTAATAAACCAATAAAGGTCTACATGGTTAAGGCTACTAGCTAGAGAATGCTTAGATAAGCAAACTTGGGTTGAGTCAAAGTATCCATGACGGGCCTAATATGTCAAAGAAGTCTAAATTTGTTAAACCATATCCTTTATTATATTTTTCCTTTTTATATATTTTTGATGAAAAATAAAAGAAGAATATATACAATGCAAATGTGTTATGCAAAACAAAAATGAATAATGCAAAAATTATGAATGCATATTTTTGGTGTCCAAAGTAGATCAAAATTTTCAAAAATGTTTGAAAAATTAATTTCCAAGTTATCATTAAGATCAATGACAAAGTTCTAGGTAAGGTCACTTCGATAGAAGACCACCTACACTTAAGATAAATATTGTCCTCAATGTTTAAGAGTATTGGAGTATACTCCCCTACACTTAGGACATTGACAACTTTGCTTAAACCATTTTAAGGAAAGCTCAACTATAGTGAATTCATTTTTAAGCACAATGTGGTAATGAAAAATCACAATAGTAAGGAAGTGAATCGGATACAAGGGCCTCCTCCATAAGCTCCAATGCACGTGATGAGAGAGAGCAACCCTACAAACAACATGAAGACAAAAGGAAGGTTTCGCCCTACACTTATCCTCAACTCTATACCCTTATTTCTATCCTACCAAACTCTAAGTTTAAAAAACTATAAGACTAGTTATTCAAGCTTGATTTATGGAGTCTCTAGCTCGACTAATCCCACAATGAATTAATTCACGGGGAAAATGTGGATCTCTTAGACCATTTCCACGGAAATGTCCTCCCCAAAGTAATGCTTAACACGGTGACCATTCACTTTGAAATTTGGGCCATTTGGTTGTGACAACTCAATAGTCCGATATGGAAATACTTGAGCAATAGTGAATGGATCAGACCATCTTGACTTAAGCTTGCCCGCAAAGAGTTTCAACCTCGAGTTAAAGAGGAGAACTGTCTCTCCAACTTTGAACTCACGATTCTTGATCTTAGCATCATGCAATTGCTTAGTCTTTTCCATGTAAAGCAACGAGTTCTCATAAGCATTGGCTCTCAATTCATCCATTTCATTGAGTTGGTCCTTTCTATATGAAACGGCTTGGTTTAAATCAAAGCTTTCCCATTTTAGAGCCCATGAAGCCTTATGCTCTAATTCGAATAGGAGGTGGCATGCTTTTCCATAGACAAGCCTATATGGAGTACAACCAATTGGTGTCTTAAAAGCCGTCCTAAAAGCCCACAAAGCATCATCAAGCTTATCCGACAAAGAAGCTCGATGCTCTCCCACCGTTCTCTCCAAAATTCTCTTTAAACCACGATTTGTGACTTCTGTTTGTCCACTGGTTTGAGGGTGATACGCGGTAGAAAGTCTATGGTTAACACCATACTTCTTCATGACTCTTGTAAATTGATCATTACAAAAATGAGTCCCACGATCACTTATGATAGCCCGAGGTATACCAAATCTAGCAAATAATTGCTTCAAGAATTTCTCTACAACTCTAGCATCATTAATAGGCAAGGCCTTAGCCTCAACCCACTTTGAAACATAGTCTACGGCTACGAGTATGTACTTATTGCCCTTTGATGATGGAAAAGGTCCCATGAAATCTATACCCCATACATCATAAATCTTACACTCTTGAATAAAATTTTATGGCATCTCATCTCGTTGATTAATCTTTCCTTGTCTTTGACAAACATCACAAAATTTCACCATCTCTTGGACATCTTTGTATATTGAAGGCCAATAGAAACCCGAATCAAAGACTTTCTTGGCAGTGTAGTTAGGCCCAAAATGGCCTCCCGCAGGTCCCTTATGACAAGCTTCTAAGATTTTAAATACTTCTGGCCCATCTACACACCGTCTAATGATTTGGTCCGCACATTGTCTAAAGAGATAAGGGTCATCCCAAAAGTAGTATTTTTCTTCCTTAAGAAACTTTTCTTTTGTTGTGAAGTGAGACCCTCTATTAGCACATCCCCACAAGATAGTTTGCAATATCCACAAACCAAGGGGTGGCATCCTCTTGTGAAGGGTAGAAATGAGCTCCTCTAATGGAAAGGATTCGTTAATTTCCTTATGAGGCAATTCACCTTGAAAAGGATTCTCAAGTCTACTCAAGTGATCCGCCGCTAAATTCACGGATCCTTTCTTATAACGAATCTCAATGGAAAACTCTTCTAGCAATAAAACCCATCTCAAAAGCCTAGGCTTAGCATCTTGCTTTTTCATGAGGTACTTGAGAGCGGAATGATCCGTATACATTATGGTCTTCGAAAGCACAAGATAGGGTCTAAATTTCTCAAAGGCATAGACTATAGCAAGCAACTCCTTTTCCGTGGTAGTATAATGAAGTTGAGCACCCGTCATTGTCTTGCTCGCATAGTGTATAGGTTGAAAATGCTTATTCACTCTTTGTCCTAACACGGCCACCACGGCTAATCACTATCATCACACATGAGCTCAAAAGGCAAATCCCAATTTGGAGAAACCAAAACGGGAGCCTTAGTCAACTTTTCCTTAAGTATCTCAAGAGAGTCTAAACACTCTTGTGCGAAAATGAAAGGAGCCTCTTTTTCCAAGAGGTGGGTCATGGGTCTTGCAATCTTAGAAAAATATTTTATAAAACGTATATAGAAACCCGCATGACCAAAAAAAATCCTAACTCCTTTCACCGTGGTAGGTGGGGGAAGTTTAGCAATAACATAAATTTTAGCTCGATCCACTTCTAAACCCTTATTGGATATCTTATGTCCCAAAGCTATCCCCTCTTTGACCATGAAATGGAATTTTTCCAAATTAACAACAAGACGTGTTTCTTCACACCTCTTAATCATACGTTCCAAATGGGAGAGACAAGAATTGAATGAATCTCCAAAGACCGAGAAATCATCCATGAAAACTTCCATAGTGTGCTCAATCATGTCATGAAAGATTTCCATCATACACCTTTGGAATGTCCCCGGTGCATTGCACAAGCCAAAAGGCATTCTCTTGTAAGCAAATGTACCATAGGGACAAGTGAATGTGGTCTTTTATTGATCCTTTGGGTCAATGGGTATTTGGAAATAACCCAAAAATCCATCTAGAAAGCAATAGTACTCATTTCACGCTAAGCGTTCAAGCATTTGGTCCATAAAAGGCAATGGGAAATGATCTTTCCTAGTAACATCATTGAACTTCCTATAATCAATACAAACTCTCCAACCCGTGACAAGTCTAGTAGGAATAAGCTCATTGTTCTCATTAGGCACTACGGTGATTCCACCTTTCTTAGGAACACAATGTACCAGGCTAACCCATGGAGAGTCGGAAATGGGATAAATCATACCCGCATCAAGGAGTTTGATAACTTCCTTTTTAATGACCTCATGAATTTTAGGGTTAACCCTTCTTTGGATTTGAATGGCGGGTTTGTAATCATCCTCCATAAGGATTTTGTGTGTACGAAAATTTGGATCAATTCCCCTTATGTCGGATATTTTCCATGCTATGGCTTTCTTATGTTTCTTAAGCACCTCTACAAGTTTTTCCTTCTCATCAACTTTCAAGTCTTTTGCTATGATCATGGGTAATTGGTCTTTTCCCTCTAAGAAAGCATATTCAAGGTGTGATGGAAGATCCTTAAGTTCAAGGGAAGGTGGACTCTCAATGGAAGGTTTCACTATAGATGGATCATCAATGGTAACTTCTTGTGGAGTAGGTGAAGCAATGGGATCCTCATTGAGCAACTTTTGGATAGTGAGAATGTCTTCTTAATTTTTTTAGCCAGGTTATAAAAAAGTTATCGTTCGCTCTTTTCGAATTGAGAAAGGAATTTATAGTGCGACTCAGTCGTTCTTGGTGGAATAATAAATGGTTTGGTTTTTCATTTTAATCTACAAATAAAAATAAGATGTACATTTAAATAAAAATGTACAAGGAATGAAAATGTCGTTAAGTAAAAATGGAAGTTTAAAATATTAAAACTAAAAATTAATACTAGAAATAAATGACGAAAAGGTAAATTTTAAAATTGAATAAAAATGAAAACTAATGAAAAAGTAAAAACTTTATTAAAATAAACTGAGACAAAACTCGTTAAAAATAAACTAAGTAAAAATGCGGGAAAATAAAATTCAAAAACTAAGATAAATAAAACAAAACACTATTCAGATCGCAATACGATCGCAACCAATGAACGTGGTTGGATCGTACCCTGATTGTACTCTAGCGATCGCAGCCCAGATCATAGCCTACGATCGTAGTGTAAGGATCGCAGTCAATGCGATGGAAACAAGAAATGATGCCCAAATCGCACTCAAGTGATCTTGGTCAGCGATCGCAATGAGTGATCGTGACTAAGGATCGCAATGAGTGATCGCACCCAAGTGATTGCTTGGTGATCTTAGCCTTGATCGCAACAATGGATCGCAAGTAGAAACCCTAGGGGTTTATGCGATCACACTTGTTGGATCGTACTGGGTAAACACTTAAGAAAATTACGATGGAATACATTAAGAAAATAAGCTAAACAAAATAATCACTTTTAACAATAAGCAAATACCAAAACTTTATCAAAGCAACAATAAGACGAATTCAATAAGCACAACTTTAAAGACTTTTCAAGACACAAATTAAGCTAACAAAATAAGCAAACTCTAAAAAGACTAAAACTTTTTAAGAAAACTCAAAATCAATAAGCTAGATACAAAATAAGCCAAAAAGCATATCAAGCTCAAAGCTTAATTCGTAGGAAACTTAGATTAACCAAAGGATGAACTTTTTAATAAATCAAACATCAAATTTAAACAATAAGCATAAAAATTTTCGGATTAAAATTAAATAAAAAGCTAAGAAAGGTAGAATAAGATAAATATTAAAGCAAGAATTAAGCTATCAAAAGTAAAGATTTGATTAAAACTAGAAAGGAAGATGAAAGATTAAATTCCTAGTGAGAGAAACTGTCATTTTCTCGCTCTAAAATTACCTACAAGAATGAAAAATGAAGACTAATTCTAAAAATAGCTAACCAACCCTCCTAAATGTGTTTAGGAGGGTATTTATAGGAAATGGGGAGGTGCATGTGTTGCCTCCTCTTTCTTTCTTTCTTCACGTCTTTTCGTCTTTTAAGTTCTTCGACTTTATCGACTTTGCCTCGGGATTAATTAAACTTGTCTTATAATTTCTTCATTTGTTAGA
Source organism: Glebionis coronaria (assembly GCA_025667525.1). Taxonomy (NCBI): domain Eukaryota; kingdom Viridiplantae; phylum Streptophyta; class Magnoliopsida; order Asterales; family Asteraceae; genus Glebionis; species Glebionis coronaria. Next base: position 159,652,567 of record CM046882.1, read on the forward strand.
CTTGAGTTCTTCGGCTTAATTAAACTTTCGTCTTTAGACTTGTTCTTCGATAAATCTTCAGAAAAAGGTCTTGGACTTCCGTTCTTTTTGCACTCTTGATCTCTTGACTTCGTCTTTTGTCGTTTTCTTCGATAAAAGCCCGTGAAAGCCCGTGTTTTCTTCCCTTTTCATATTTTGGTCCTAAATCACAACAAAAACACAAACCACGGATAATTCTAACAATTACGACATAAAATACATGTTTTGGCTTGGTTATTATTATAATTAAGTGGTAAAAGGATAAGTGTTTTCACACTTATTAAATCCCCTACACTTGATGTTGTCCCATATATTTGTGATGATTAAGCAATGAAGAAAGAAAGAAAATAGATGAAAAAGAGATGAATTCCTAGAGAGAGAAAGTAGTGAGAGAAAGTAGAGAGGAAGAGAGGATAAACTTTTGGAATATTAGATTAGAAGTGAGAAAAATGAACAACCAACCCTCCTAACATGCTAGGAGGGTAGTATATATAGTCCATCCACATGCGGGCTTTAATGGACTATATATTGGGCCGGGCTTGTCTTTTGGACTTTAATTAGTTTAAATCCAAGCCCGTAAAACACGACTAATTAATTACCTATTACAAAGTTCTAACTAATGTTACAATAATAACCTATGAACGAGCATTCTTGTTTGACTCAATATATTGAGGCTAACAATCTCCCCCAATGTGAGGTCATTCCTTTTTTATATTTGGAGATCAAAGGAGATTACGAATCTCGTCATAAATGAGCCTTGAACGTGTAACAGTAGTTTTGTTCCTTCATGCTATGATCTTTGAGCCTTTGTCGTTGTCTTTCGACTTTGTCTTTTAGTCTTGAGATCTTCAAATCATTCTTGACTTGTCTTTGCCATGTTGCGATCTTGTGTTTTTATCCACATGCTCACACAATTAATTTTCGAATAAGTCTTTGGGCATGAATATGTGGTTTTGAATCTTTGACTTTGCTGAGTACACCGTGATGCCACCTTCTCGAGACAAAACATGGACACGGACTGAATGGCTTTGACATTCGTCTTAAATCGGTAGCGTTTTACCTCCGGTCGGTGAAGACCGTTATACGATATTAAATACCGTACCTGTGATTAGGTAGATTCAATTAATAATCTCCTTGACAGGGTTTCGCGGCTGTACTAGCCGTTCTCTTTACTGGACCGTCTCAAAGCAAGACTATGAACATAAAGAGTGAATCAATTGGATAAATATCCGCTTGATTAAAGTCGTCAATTCAAAATCCTGGAACAAGTTTGATTCATTAAGAATCTTACCATTGTTGCTTTCCAGTTGACACAAGTTTGATTCATAAGAATCTCACAAGTCACCTACCGTAGCACTGTTTGATGTTGACGCTAGAAGGATTTCCATTCGTCACTGTGAGTATTAATGAATATCACTCTGAATGTTATGGCAAGACCATAAGGATATTGCGTAGAAACCTGAAACGAGTTTAAATCAATTCAGAAACAAACCACTGTTGCTTTTCAGTTTTGCACATGTTCAATTCATAAAGAATCTTGCATATGACCTACCGCAGTGCTGTTTGATGTTAACACTGGAAGGATTTCCACTCATCATTGTGAATACTAAGTAGTATCACTCTGAGTGTTCTAGCAATATCATGAGTATATAGCGTAGGACTCTCTTGATCTTCATCCGTGTGTCCTAACGAGATTTGATTGATCTCTTGGCTCTAGACTTGATTTGTGCACTTTTAGTGGTCGGAGGCTGGAGCAGATGCCACCTATTCAATATCAACTATCTCGGAGTGAGAAAGTCAATAGAAGTCGTGTTGATCTCCGTGACAATAAACTTCTTTTAAGAGAAGCCTGAGTAGCTAGGAAAGGGTTGTGCTTCACATCACTGGGTCCATGATGAGTTGTCTTCATGATGTGTTGACCCGGTTTCTGCCTAAGTTGTATGGAGGGCTTCTTTCTTTAGACCCTTTATCCTTACATTTCTTTTTCATTCTTCAACCCCTTCAATGCTTACCAAGACATCATTAATAGCACCTTGTTGTGATTGTTCCAGTGCTATCAACAGTACTTAGTCGGCATTCAACTTCGTTCACATTCTACTCCATCTTTCCTAAGGACTTCTAATAATCTATTGGATTGTCCTTGGGAAGATCCCTCCGGTTCTGGTTGGATCATAGGACTTAAACCTAACCACCCTTCTGACACCAATAACGTCGTGAATTAAAGATGTTGTGGGTATTTGATCGTAACCATGAAAACAACTTTAAATTCTAACAAAGTGTTTGAAAAACATTTAACACCTTGCTAGTTTTGTCGTTTCAGAAATTCTCCCCCTTTACATGTGCATCGATAATCGGAAGTGTTTCGCACATGTAGGTAAGAGTTAAAGTGCTTGAGTCTTATATAAGATCACATTTTAATCACATGTTCTCCCCATATCTCTAATATATAAAATCTTTTGATATTAGAAATACCAAATTTGATTAAAATATATTTTGAAAAATAGTCTTGAAAATCTTCGGGAGAAAGATGTGTTAATCTTTTGCATGAAGTTGAATTGCTCCCCCTCAAAAAATGATCCAATGGAATTGTCATTACGAGGATTTTATCCACATTAAACTTTTGAGGATAGGAGTTGTTGAACACACAATTTTTGAAAGATTTTGAATATCATTGAGAAATTCTTGAAAAAATTGTGTTCAACGCTTTTTGAAAAATCAATTCTTTTTGACGAAAAGGTTTTTTTAAAGCAGAAACTTGAGTTCATAGACTTTCAATGTCTTGACGAATCCACTCAAGTGTAAGAAGATTTAACTTCTTTTGCTAAGGGTAAGAGTACAAAAGCGTACACTCCCCCGTGAATTTAGATCCGGGTTGCAATCTGAAAGTGATTACAAGCCATTGTGTTGAGCTTAAAACGTTGAATGTTTTGTGACAAGCTCAACCCAAGATAGATTGCTCTACCCGTTGTTGGAAATATTGTCCAAAATAGACAATTTCCTTTTGAAAAGATAGAAATGACATGTTTTGAAAAATATTTACAACTTTCATTCGAGCTTTATGTACACACCCGTGTCGTTATTGAGCGACATTTCTAGGTACGTCCATATTATCGATACTGAAAGACATGTCGAGAAGAATATTTTTGGATTATCAAAGATTTTTTAATTTTGTATTTTGCTTTTTTATTAATATTTACAAGATAGATGTTTGATAGATGAATCAAGCAGGCTTCTTTGCCAGAACCTCCAGTTCTGCTGGAGTCAAACATCTCATACCAATTTGCCTAGCTAGATACGCAAACCTGTGTTTCGAAAGAGCTTTTGTAAACAAGTCAGCTAATTGGTAATCAGTTCCAACAAAGTATAATTCAACAATACCCTTTTCAACTTGTTCCTTAATGAAGTGATATCTGACATCGATGTGCTTCATGCAAGAATGTTTTATCGGGTTGTAGGAGATGGCTATGGCTGACTTTGAGTCACAGTACATAGGTACTTTATCAAATTGGAAGCCATAATCCGTGAGTTGTGTTCTCATCCAAATAACTTGAGTACAACACGCAGATAGAGGCACATACTCCGCTTCGGCTGATGACAGTGACGTGTAATCCTGCTTCTTGGAAGACCATCCCACAAGCTTATCTTGTCCTAGAAATTGTGCACCACCAGAAGTACTTTTACGTGTATCAAGACACCCTGCATGATCATAATCTGAATAGGCCGTTAGAAAGAAACCGGTTTCCCTCGGATACCAGAGTCTCATGTGAATGGTATTCTTAAGGTACCGAAAGATCTGTTAACCTCCTTGAGGTGCTTTTCAGTAGGTCGTGCTTGATATCGTGCACAATAACACGTAGCATGATGAATATCAGGTCTGCTTGCAGTCAAGTGCATGAGGGACCCGATCATGGAACGATATCTCATTTGATCTATGGGTAATCCCTCCAAATCAGCATCTAGGGATGTGGTTGATACTGGTGTCCCAACGGGGTCACATGATGTCATACCATGCTTTTTGATTATCTCTTGACAATACTTAGATTGGTTAATGAAGATACCACTTGGGGATTGGTGAACTTGAATTCCTAGAAAGAATTTTAGTTCGCCCATCATAAACATTTCAAATCTGCTGTGCATTACTTTTTCAAACCATTTTGAAAGTTTTGAGTTTGTAGACCCGAAAATAATGTCATCAACATAAATCTGGACAAGCAAAATGTCATCCCCATATTTATAAGTGAACAAAGTTAAATCAATGGAACCTTTTGAGAAACCTTTGGAGACCAGAAATTTCGAGAGCTCGTCGTACCACGCCCTTGGAGCATGCTTGAGTCCATATAGTGCTTTGTGGAGACGATACACCTTGTCAGGATAATGAGGATTGACGAATCCTTCCGGCTGCGTGACATAAACTTCTTCCTTCAAAGTACCGTTAAGAAACGCCGTCTTTACGTCCATTTGATAAACGATGAATCCCTTATGTGCAGCATAAGCAAGGAAAATCCTGTCCGCTTCTATTCGAGCTACTGGTGCAAATGATTCTTCAAAATCAATACCCTATTTCTGTCCATACCCTTTAGCCACTAGCCTAGATTTATTCTTGATGATCGTGTTTTCTTCATCCATCTTGTTTTTCCAGATCCATCGTAGATTTAATGGTGTTACATCGTATGATCTGTCAACAAGTTCCCAAACTTTAAGTCTTTCAAATTGTTGAAGTTCATCCGTCATCGATTCAATCCAAGCATGATCAGCCAAGGCTTCTTTGATGTTTTTTGGTTTGGCTGAACTCACGGCGAGTGCGAACATAGAAACATCACCATTGGTGTGAAGTTGTCGTCTTGTACGAACGGGCTGTGAAGGGTTTCCAATTACCTAAACCAAAGGATGTTCTCGGGTCCAATGATGTGTTGAAGGATGTCGTTGATAGAATGTATGCATATTTGACGGATCAACATGGCGAGTAGAAGACTCTCCAGTTTCATGTACCGGTGTACCGAATGGGTTGATAAATTCGTCTTCGTCAGATAATGCATTGTCTGCTTGATTTGTGTTCTCTGGAGCAATGACAGTCATTGTGGATGTTGTAGGATCGATTATTGAAGTGATATTCTGAGGAGGTAAGTCTGCAGCAACCCGTGTTGAAGTAGATGAAGTTGTATCCATTTCTTGACGATGATCGGTATCATCATTCATATCATGAGTGAAAGACTTCGATACAACTTGTTTCTCCCCCGTGAAATATTCATCATACATTGGTCCATATAACATTTCCAACTCTTCAGTTGTCGTGTCGACTGTCATATCTGCTCTAGGAACATTTTCTGGAACCAACGTTGAACTTGACGGTTCATTGCTGTGGTCTTGAGTTCCGAGTTCCGTGCGTTTGTGAACGGAAGTCATTTGTCGTTGTGGATCGGAACTTAAACTGTTTTGTTCAAGTGCCATCTCTTGTAATTCACCAAATCAGATGTGAATAGTCTCGACTATCAATTTTGTTCTATTGTTGTACACTCTATATCCCTTAGACTGAGTTGCATATCCCACAAGAATACATGCATCACCTTTTTCTTTCATCTTATCCAAATTTTCACCATCTCGAATGATGTAACAAGTACATCCAAAAACATGAAGGTGTTTGAGTGAAGGTTTTCGATCATGAATTATGTGATATGGTGTCTTTTCGTTTCTTGGTATAATTAAGGATCGGTTTTGTGTGTAGCATGCGGTTGACACGGCTTCGGCCCAAAAATATAGTGGAAGTTTTGAAGCGGATAATAATGTTCGAGCAGCTTCAACCAAAGTACGGTTTCGTCTTTCAACAACGCCGTTTTGTTCGGGTGTTCGAGCAATAGATGTTTCATGTTCAATTCCTTCGGCTTCAAAATACGTTCTTAGATTTGAATTCAAAAATTCTGTAACTCTGTCAGTACGAACCACTTTAACTTGAGCTTGAAGACCACGTTGTATCAGTTTAAGAAAGCTGATGTGAACTTCGGGTGTTTCATCCTTGGACCTCAAGAAGTAAGTCCATGTGTACCTTGAGTAATCATCGACAATTACCAGAATATATTTCTTTCCATTGATACTCTGAATACGCATTGGACCACACAGATCCATGTGAAGAAGATCTAACCGTCCTTTAGAGCTTGGTGTGGTCTTTGTTTTGAAGCTGCTTCGTTTAGCTTTACAAAGTTCACAAGAAGAACAAAGATTATCTTTGATGAATTTCAAACTTGGAAGGCCTCTCACAATATCTTTCTTGGAAAGCAAGTTGATGGTATCAAAGTTGAGATGAGAAATACGTTGATGCCATAACCATGACTGAGTCGTTGAAGCTTTAGCCATGAAGCAAATTGTAGTAGATGAAGTTTTGTCTTGAAGTGAAATTGTGTAAAGATCAGTACCCCGTGTACCGGTAAGTAAGTCATTCCCATCATAATCACGAACAAAACATGTCTTCTTTCTAAAAGCAACCTCCAAATCCGCATCACATAATTGACCAACCGAGAAAAGATTGGGATTGAGCCCTTCGACGTAGTATACCCTTTTAATAGTGATATTCCCCTGAACCAAATCTCCATATCCTAGGATCGGTGCAAATTGATCATTTCCGAATCGGACCGTACCCAGGAACTTCTCCACGAAGTTAATTAGAAGCTTGAGATTCCCCGTCATGTGCTTCGTGCATCCGGAGTCCAGTATGAAGAGAATTATGTATCACCTTCAGAAGAGTTAGAACACGATGGAGCATTTGCTAAATTGGATACCACAGTAGTTGTGATAGTAGAATCATTAGTGTCCTTATCAACATTTAAAGGCAAACTAACACCCGTTTTCACATTTTCTGTCCTAACTTTAGGCATCCATTTATATCCGGGAGGACATTGATTAGCAAACCACCATTTCCAATACTTACGGGCAGACTCATATAATTCCTTAATTTTGCTTCTAGGATTCTTAGTGGTGGAGTCAGATGCATTACTTTTCTCAGTGGGGGTTGCACCAGAATGGTTCACTTTGCGTTTGGGTTTACTAGCTCTAATAGGCATTGCAACTTGCTTCTTAGTTCTAGTATCTACGCCTTTGACTTTATTTATAGCACACATAGAATGATTAGCATTAGCACACTCTCCACATTTGACACAAACAAATTTCACATTCATAGCATTCAAATCATTCACAGCATTCAAATCGTCATTACATGCGATTACAAACTTTTTATTCTTAAAAACGTTCAAATTCCTAGGGTGTTCTTCTACTTCCTACATCTCCCCTTGATTCTTGTGTTTCCAGACCTTATCATTCACTTGAGTACGCTTAAGCTGAGGCCGGCTAACACTAGTAGTGGAAACTATTCCTGTAGTAGAAGACACACGAATATTAGTGTTTCTAGAAGTCTGAGGCGATTGAGTAACTTTGTTTGTGGGCTTAGTGGGCATTCTATACATCCCTGGTTTAATCACATTATTGTGCTTAACGCTTGGTGCTATAGGATTCCTTATGGGTTGATTTTGTGGTAACCTTTCCTTTCCATCCATCTTGGGGGCAAACACAGGTTTTACAAACGAGGAATTTGATAAAGCAGATGGTTTTCCCAAGATAGAGGATCTATTTACTTTAGAGGCATTGGGTTGTCTAACAACAGGTTTCTTAATGCTAGGTTCCACGATTTTCCCACCCATTTTAGCAAACAGTTTTTGCAACTGTGCTATCGCTCTGTCCCTATCTTGTAATTGAGCTTTCAACCCTTTAATTTCCAAATTCTGTTCATTCATTTCTCGAAATGTTTGGGAAAGTTTTTCTTGCAATTTATTATCATGTGGAAAACTACCAACGTCTTTTTGCAAAGCAAGTTCAAGTGAATGACAATGTTTTTGAAGGAAATCAGTTTTGTGTTGAAGTAACTCAAAAGCCTTTTTGTCAACATTTTCTTTACGTTTCGAAAGCTCAATTTCAAGACGTTCACATTCTTTGATCTTATCAAGATATTGGCATGCAACTTCAGAATATTCATCAATATCAGCACAAGATGTAAAATAAGCACACATAACATCTTTAGAAACGCATTCTTGCAAGAGTAAATCATATTCATCTGAGAAATCAGACTTCTCCATTTGAAGATCATCAATGTGTTTCTCAAGAGATTCAACATATTTTAAATCATCATACATTTCAGTCTGAATGAACTCCTCAAGTTGAAGAACAGTTTCTCTAATCAACGCCGTGTTTGGAATTAAGAGTTCTTTAACAAGCAATGTAATATCGTGAGGAATCGGATGTGTCCACTCAGCATTTTCACGTTTTGCCCAGTCTCTTTCAACAATAGATTTAACATTATCTATGTGATGTTTAAGAATACCTAATGTTTTCCTACTCTTCCTTTTAGATTCATCTAGAGGGAGGTAGTTTATGTATTTGTAAACATTAGATTTCTTAGGGGCAAATGCTTTCTTCCATTGAATTATCTTTTGTTTGCATTCTAGAAACACTTCCTCACGAGTTTTTTGAGTTTGTTTGTTGAAAAGACCATAAAGACTATTCTCATAAGCATAATTATATGGTTTCACAAACTCCTTATTGACAAGTGGTTGACTATCATCATCCCAAAGGGCAGTCTCTTCACTATCAGCACTAATAGGCATGCTATCAAGATCAGTCCTTTCAGTCTCATCAAGATAAAGATGCGGGTTCGCAGCTTGAGCTTTGGCAAGGTACTCATGACTTGCAAAGCTAGCTTGAACCTTAAACATCGACGAAGGTGCTAGCATTCTTACGGATTGAATAGAATCATGCGTTTTATAAACAACGTTCTTCAAAAAATCGACTTGTTCTTCTAGTTTCGTTACTTTTTCGGTTTCTTTATCATATCTACTTTTGAAGTCTTCTTTTAACGCATCTACCTCTTGTTTCTTATCCTCAAGAATTTTAGCAGAATCTGTAGTGGTCATAGAGAGATTTTGTTCAAGTTCATTAACTTTGGTATTGGCAAGGTACGTTTTTTGACGTTCGTCCATTAAGAAAACATTATATTGACGCTTATCTTTGGCTAATAACTCAAGAGTGGTATTATATTTGTTTTCAAAATCGTCCTTTTGACTTTTTAACGCACTTCCCTTGTACCCCTCAAGCTCTTTGGTTTTCTGAAGGAGCTCATCTCTATAGCTTTCAGTCATCTCAGTAGATTTGATAAGAGCAGCTTTGCATTCTTCAAAACTTTGAGTAAGCGTAGCGTTTGCCTTCTTTAATTGCTTTTGACTCTTTTTATTTTCAGTGACATCTTTTTTTAAAGTAGCAATTAAATTAGCAAGCGCAATACGTTCCTCTTCATCATATTCATTTGCATGTTGATCATCCTCAGACTCATTATTGCACATGTCTGATGAATCGGGTGTGGTATTACTATCAATCGTTTCCATCATACACGTGTCATTAATGGCATTGGGTAGATCACTATGCTCAGGAATATCACCAAACACATTATATTCATCAGTAGTGTGTACCTTATCGATTGGCTCAGTGTCAAAGATAGGGCCATTGTCATCTTCAGTGACTTTGAGAACTTCTTCAACCTTTGCCATGTACGAGTAATGTGCATCAAGCTCTTGATCAGAATCTTCATCATCAGTATCATCAAGCATTGCTCCTTCCTCAGCTGACAATTTAACCCCTGCTTCCATCTTCTTGCATAGCAACATCTTTTCCTTGTGATAGCTGGAGTCACTAACCCTTTTCGTCTTCCTGCATTCCTTTGCCATATGCCCATAACCTTGGCAATTAAAACATTGAATCCCACTCTGCTGAACCACTTGACTTCCAACCGTTTCCCTATTCCTAGTAGCAGCAGAAATCCTCTGAGTATCATACTTGGCAGTTTGTCGATTATACCTTGCAGAACCCTCAACATGCGTTGGTTTATGTCGATCATACCTAGAAGGACTTTCACCACGTCGACGTGTGTCATACCTTGGAGGACTCTCAACATATCGGTTCTTGGTGTTAGATGATGTGCGAAGATTGTTGTTGGTGGGTTTGTAGATTTTCTTGTAAGTCTTCATTATGAAACCAATTTGTTGTTTCATCTCTCGATTCTTTTGAGCTTGGTCTTCATCACTATCTTCTTCAGATGATGACTCAGATGGTGGTGATGGTGCTTTTGGCACTTTACCTCGAGATCTTGTGGATGATGAAGACTTAGATGATGTGGAAGATGGTGGTGAAGATGATGTAGTGGAATATGACTTAGGAGCACGAGAGTTATGACCTTGAACATGTTGAGTTGTAGTCACTAAAGCAAGTGGATTAGCCGTCTTGGCAATATGTTCATCTCGAATCTCATTTGCTTCATTCTGAAATTGCTTCAAGATATCAAAGAGTCGATGATATGAGACCTCGTCTAGCTTTTCTTGTTGTTTCACCAAAGTGACGAACCGTGTCCACTCGGGTTGAAGTTGTTGAAGAAATTGAACATTGACTTGCATGGTGGAGACTTGCAGATTATTTCTTGTCATGTCATTCATCATCTTATAAAACCTGGAGTAGTAAGAGTTAATTGATTCTCCATCCCTTGAAGTAAACTTGCCAAAATTCTAAAACAAGTTTGTTTTGACATCTTGTTTGTTGAGTGATTCTCCTTGTTGCAAGCGTTCAATAGGAGTCCACATTTCATGTGCTGTCGGGCATGCATCAACCGTGGAGTAAATATCATCTTCAATCCCACTTAAAACCATATAGATGGCTTCCTTCTCCGCATCATGCCAAGCACAATTTTTAGGTGTGAGATCAGCTCTTGTTTCATCACGTTCACTTGTAGGTATTGGATCAGTAGTATCTGTGGCTGCTCTTGGAGGAATTGAGATCTTCTTGAATATATATGGTCCATGAGTAATAAATTTCCTCAAGGCATCACCATTAGGTCTTGTGTCAAGGTATCGTATGAAACGTGATTGCCATTGAGCATACCGACCAGATACAAGCATTGGTGGTCTCTCTTTGTTACCCGCCACCATTATGTTGTTGTTCGTCACACGATATTCGGCAGTAGAATCCATCTCAATATTCTCTGAAATGATGAAGTGAATATGGATCTTAAGTAGATTTGTTGAGATTTTTGTTGTGGTTTAAATTCCGAAAATTGCAATTTTTCTCCAGTCCGACAATAAATTATCCAGTCCGACAAAAACGGTAGACCAAAAAATTTTGTATCGCCAAATTTTGAAATTAATCTAGAAATGTCCTAAAACTAGTATGGAAAAAATTTGAATTTACTTGACGGAAAATTTTTAACTCTGGTGGCTAAGTCTAAAAAATACTCAAACAAAATTTAGCAAAACACATCATCTGAATGTCGTCGGAATCACTTATCAGAATCCCTTGTCGGAATGATGTCGGAATGACCTAATCGGAATGCAATCGGAATACCTTGTCGGAATGATGTCGGAAAGGCCTTGTCGGAATACAATCGGAATACCTTGTCGGAATGATGTCGAAAAGACCTTGTCGGAATACCAAATTGGAATGCAATCGGAATATTTTTAGTCCAGTCGGAATGATGATTGGAAAAGCTGGTCGGAATGATTAAACCCTTTTCCGATGCGAGTGATCGGAATCACTAATCCCTTTTCCGATTGCAATGATCGGAATAATAGCACTGTTACGAGACTTTGAGGTAAAAAAAATGATATTTTCGACAAGAAATCCGTGATTTGAACCAACCAAATGCGACCAAATCCCTACCACAACTATGTAGAATATTTATATCAAGATTTAGAGCATAGAAAACACAAAAAAAAACTTGAATTCGAGATGATTATAAGAGAAAAATCACACGAACCAAGTAAAATCAACAACGAATCATAAAACTACCCTATGGCGATTGATACCAATTGTTGTCCCATATATTTGTGATTATTAAGCAATGAAGAAAGAAAGAAAATAGATGAAGAAGAGATGGATTACTAGAGAGAGAAAGTAGTGAGAGAAAGTAGAGAGGAGGAGAGGATTAACTTTTGGAATATTAGATTAGAAGTGAGAAAAATGAACAACCAACCCTCCTAACATGCTAGGAGGGTAGTATATATAGTCCACCCACATGCGGGCTTTAATGGACTATATATTGGGTCGGGCTTGTCTTTTTGACTTTAATTAGTTTAAATCCAAGCCCGTAAAACACGACTAATTAACTACCTATTACAACGTTCTAACTAATGTTACAATAATAACCTATGACCGAGCATTCTTGTTTGACTCAATATATTGAGGCTAACACTTGACCATTGTAATGTCCTCATGCAATGCATTAATTACAAAGCTCGTTTTACATTTTTCATCATAATTAACCTAATTGACCATTATTAAACACAAGACATAAAAGAGATAGAAAATTTATAAAAAGAAGAAAACAGGTAAAAAGATCAAAAATTTACCTTAGGGATTTTGCATGTCATGAATGATTATCATCCTCAAGTTTCGCGTTCCCCATACCAAACTTAAAAACAAGATCATTGTTATTATAAGTTAGCAAACTATCACAAACTCATGTGGGCCAATTATTTACTTAAACTCCCTTATTCCTAGGTGTATCTCTTATATTTTATTGTTGTCTTGAATGATCACGAGGATGCATTTTTTACTTATTTCTATAGTTATTTAGGCAGAAAATAAAGTAGGACGATTTAGTCAATAGTTAGCTAAAGGACAAAATCTTTTAAAACTGCTTCTCGGGACCTCATAAAGTTCATATCTTGGCATAACTCGCTTCACGATTTGAGAACTTTCTCGGACCGATATTTGGCAGCGACTTCATACTTCAAATCTTGAGAGACGTTCATGAAATAATGGTCTTCTCTTCATAATGGGCATTTCTTCACTTGAACTTTTTGAGAGATTCTTCATATTTGGACCACGACTTCTTCATTTTTCTCCAACCTTTATTTGAGATTTTGATATACAACGATCCGCCTCCTTTTAGGACTTGGATCTATTTATCCTCATACCTTGTTAGGGCCTTTTTGGATAGACTTCTCCATGATCTTTACGGGAGTATTTGCTTTTCGTCGTGTGTCTCGATCCTTAATATTGATTTTTGATAAATGATTCTTCACATCATTTGGGATCTTTACCAACAAAATGTAGCCCTCATGCCTTGTTAGGGCCTTTTCGGACTTGCCGATCTTCGCATCCCGCTTCAATAAGTTATGCCTTGGCTATGAACTCTAATTAATACCGAGCAACTTTTAAACGATCATGGGCTAGAAGCTAAGTAACTTTTCAAATCGTACAACCTTACTTATTGCAATTATATTTATTAACAAGCGATGGGAGAAAAACCTTATAATCATCTCACATAAATTCATGAAAGAATACCAAACTTATAATTGACTCTATCATCTCTCGTTCTCCACAATTTAAAATCTCAAGGAATGAGACTCATGGATGCTTAGCCTATTAAATCAAAGTTTTGGGTTTTCGAGTCATCTATAGGATCTTGCAAATTCGTAGACTTTTTCAAGTTTAGAAAACCTATTTTAAAGTTCCCTTGATAAACGACTCTCTAGGATCAATTATAGGAACTTGCAAAAAGTTCTTGTTCTTAACCCGTGAGAGTTAAGACTTTCGCGTTTTAAAGCTCCCTATATAAAAGCCTAGCAAAACTTGACTTAAACACGTTAAGGATACTAGCTAGAGTAAACTTGGATAAGTAAACTCGGGTTGAGTCAAAAAATTCACAATGTTTAAAAATTTAAAACCACTTTATTAAAATTTATTCTAGGAAAGAAAGTAAATAACAATAACAAAGGAAAAACTACTAGGCCAAAATAGATCAAAAATTTTGAAAAATGTCGAAAAATCAATTTTCCGGTTAAAATGAGGACAAATGCAAGGAAAAGACAACTTAAATTCGATAGAAGTCCCCCTACACTTAATATAAACATTGTCCTCAATGTTTAAGCATGTGGAAGTAACTCCCCTACACTTAGGACATTGTGCACATTGTTTAAATATTGCTAAGGAAAGGACAACTAAAGTGATTCCTATTTTGATATTAAAGAATATAAAATAGAGAATCAAAAGAGTTTAGGATAGAACCGGGAAGATGGGTAAACAGAATCACGGGTCGTCAAAAGTCATCAAGAATGGATCTTTGTAAGCTGGAATCCCTTCACATCATAAGAAAGAAAACAACAAACACATACTAGGGTCTCCCCCTACACTTATTATAAAAACAAGATAAAAAGGATAGATACTGCGGGTTGCCTCTCGAGAAGCGCTTGTTTTTTTTAACCGAGTCGTGAGCCTGATGATGTTTGTAAAATTAGATAACTTGCTTTAGGAAAAACAAGCAACTAAAATAGGGTAAGCGTGCACGATTTAGGAAAACCGTGTGTAAATGACCCTAAAGGTGAGTTCGTTCTCGAGGAGGCACGTGTGTTGTGTAATGAATGATTGATTATGTTTTTGATTATTAATGAGAAGAAAAGAAGAGAAAATGACGAAGACGAAAAAAAAAATAGAAAAATAAGGCGAAAACACTACTAGAAAGTTACGACGTAGAACGAAAAAAAATGCAAAATTTAAAATTTTAATCTAAAAATTCCTAAAAAAATTACTAAAAATCCATAATAATATTCTAAGAGTTTACAAAAAATCCAAACTTGCCAAAACCTTTTAATTAATTTAATAATGACTTTTTAATGCTAATTAAAGCCCTAAAAATCACTTTTAAATATTAAAAAGCCCTAAACAAGGTTTTATGGTTTGTAAACCTCAAAAATGACCTAATTAAACTAAAAACTATTTTTAAAAATTTTAAAACCAAATTAAACTATTTTTAAACTCCTAAAAACTATTAAAATCTATTAAATCTTGAATTAAATCTAAAAATTAATTGAAAAGCCTAAAAATTATTCTACAAATGGGAAAAGTCCTAATTAATGATAAAGAACCTAGGAAAAATGAAAAAAGAAATAAAAATAAAACTTTTTATTTTAATGAATAAAATAATAATAAAATATTCTAAAAAATTAAAAGTTCTTAAATAAAATCTAAAAAATTCTCAAAAATCCTAAATATTCTAACTAAGAAGAAAATGTAAATTAAAGTTCCTAAAACCTTTTAATTAATTTTATATTAATTTTCAAAGTTTAATAAAAAACCTAAAATCAAATAAAATTAAAAATTAAAGTTTTTGAAAACTTTTTTATATGTAAACCTCAAAAATACAAATTAAAACCTAAAAACTATTTTTTTGTATTTTTTTATTACTGTTTAATATTTTTTAATGACTTTCTAAATTAAAAACTAGAAATAATCCTAAAAATTAATTAAATAATGTGAAAAATAAAACTTTTGAACAGAAAAATCCTAAAACCTATAAATACCCTAGGAAAATTGAAATAAGCCCAAAAAACTTACTAAATAAGCTGGAAAATAAACAATAAGCCACGGCTTATTTAAATAAGCCCAAACCAAAACGTACTTAAATATAATTCAAAATCAATCCTATCAGTCAAAGTCCCTAGGGCGCAGATGGTTAGCACGTTGGTTTGTGAGAGGAGTGGCGCAGGTTCGAGTCCTGGCCACGTCCTTTTTGTTGTTTATATTTTTTAATTTTTTTTAAATTTTAAAAACTTGATTCCAGTAACTATGAACACATAAAAACTCAAACCAAATCAAAAACAAACAAAGATTATAGCTATTATGAACACAAAAGTGCCCAGTTCTTGATGAGTTTCTGATGAACAAGTGACAACCAAGAGGACTTGGTTGTTTGCTTTGTTTGTGGTGATTTGTTGGTACAAAGGGCACCCCTACACTCTTTCTGAGTGTAGGGAGTCACAATAAGCAGAAAACAACAACACTTAAGCACCAGCACAATCAATCAAAACACAAATCAAGGCTCACATAGCATTTGAAGGTTGCTGATAAAAAAGCTAAGTCTGGGGACTGTTATACTTGATTACTTGCACACAAATGAGTTTCAAAGCTCAAAAACTTGCATAAAAGGGCTCCAAACAGCAATCAAACAATTCACACACTTCCAATGTACTATCTCTTAACAGTCTAACAGATTTTAGGCAAAAATCTCAACCAAAACAGGCACAAAAGCAAGTTGCTGATTTTAGCTATTCTCTCCAAATTTTTGTCTTGCAAATGCTTTAAAAACCTACCAAACTTAAACCCTATTACATGTATCACTTACCAGCTACTTGAGAAATGTTTTTAAATAGGATTCAGTACAAATCTTTGTCACCAAACTTGATTAACCCCTTATCCCAAACACTCCTTTAAAACTGATTTCAACAAATTTTCAACTCAAAACCTTTTCAAACACTCTAAAAATGATTCATATAGTATCTAACATGCATACCATATCATGTAAACACAACACAAACCAGTTTTAACACAAATTTCATAACAATCATGCAAATCACTCAACCACCAATTTCTGAAATTTTCAAAAAGGAAAAGAGTTTTTACCTAAGAACCCCACATCCAGGGTCCTTTGTGGTTGCAATACCACCTCCCTACCAACTGGGGTTGGTGCTGAACTAAATCAACAACTCAGCAATCAAACAAACACAAGAAAATACCACTTTTCTGAATTTTCTGAAAACCTCTTAAAAACTTTTCACAAACCTTCAAACCTCTTAACACACGTTTTAAAACTCTCTTCAAACTCACAAACCAACAATCCTTTTCCACTTTCACTTCAAAGGAATTTGGTTTATAAGATTTGAATCAAATTTGAAAACTTTTGAAAACTTGAAAACTCACACAAGTCTTTCACAAATTTAAATGGAACTCAGTTATAGCAATCCAAACACACAAACTTTTTATAAATAATTAAAAGGAATTACAATTTATAAAAAAAACACCAAACTTTAATTTTATAAAAAAGGAATTACAAAGGATTTTGCTAAAAACTGGAACAAAGGTGCATTCACATGCGAATGCCCTTTAAATACTAACTAAGAGAACATTCTAGGTCACTAAACCCTAGCAACTAAAATTCCAATGCTGCCCTTGAAGATTTGACTGAAAATGGGTCAAAAACGCATCTTGTGAGTCTTGTACTGGATGCCAGCTCTTCTTGGTTAATCTTGGACGTTGGTTTGATCTTGGGGACAAAGGGATTCCATCCAATCGTTTATCTGGTCGGGGGTGGGGTTTTGTGTGAAAGTGATGGAGCAGGGGAGGCTTGGGGAGGGTCCCACAAGCCATGTGATACTGTTGGGTGAGGTGGGTTTGGATGAGAGGGACGTTAATCAAGGATCTGGATAGTTTAAGCTAAAAACCCCTTGATTTGGGTGTTAATTAATCTGGGTAGGATTAGGGTTCAAGTGAGATTAGGGGTGGGTTTTGATTTCATTGACCAGGTTTAATAAATTAAACCGGGTATAGGGTATTGGGTAGGGTCGGGTGTGTGGGTTGTTGGGTAAAAAGGGTGGGTAGGGCTGAGGTGTCACACCCTGGTTGGGTGGGTTTGTTTGGGTAAATGGCAGATTGAGTCCCCAAGGTTTCAACATTCTTTCAAGTTGTAATTAAATGCCATCAGCGTCCAATTGTGCCTTGTCAACTTTTGACAACTTGTCAAAAGTGGCACAATTACTTTAAAAACTTTTCCAAAGGGTATTTAATGTATATTCTTGATTCCCAAGGGCTGAACTTGTAATATCTTCAAACATAAAGGATCATACTTGTACATTTGATATTTTGACGGTCAAATGTGACAAGTTCTTCAAAGATGAGGGACTAATCTTGACAATCTTCAATTCTTCAAGGGTCTTTTTGCAAAATTCCAAACTTGGGCCTGGTTCATTGTGCGACTTCGTTTCCCGTGTTCGTTTTTGATTGATTCTTGTGTTCTTTTGCCATTTCCTCAATATCCGTACCTAAAAATACACAAGTAACAAACACGAGCATATATTTGGTCTATTTTATGATATTTTATGTATTTTAAGCCCGATTTGGACGATGAGACCATGTATAAAAGCAGTCTCATCACTCCCCCATACTAAACCATTGTCGTGCCCTCACGCAATGCTAGAATAAAGTATCAAAGCATCTCCAAAATTTTATTTTATTCACTTTATTGAAATGGTAAACTAGCTACATTACACTATTGCTACTACTTGTGTTATAGACATAACGTATGATTTTCATCGCAAAATGGGACGTTTAGGTTCATAGAATAAGAACACGTGAATGCTTCGTTAGAAATAATTTCATCGTCCTCGATTTTCACCTTAATTCCATGCCAAGCGTGCAACGAGATCATTGTCATTATAAGTTAGTAATGCTAACACTACTCATATGCCCTAATCACGTACTTATTCTCCCATTATTCCTAAGTTGTATCTCTTATATTTTATTATGTCTTAATGATCACGAGGATACATCATTGACTTATGCGATAATAGAGATTTAGGTCTAAAAATAGAGTCCTAACGGTGTAACTAAGATCATCAAATCAATAACCCCTCCTAATAGACGACGATGTTAAAAAATTAAGTTGACAAGAAGAATCGATAAACACGGTTTTATAACGGTTTTGAACATGAGACTTATTACCAAGACTTTTATACGCCCCCTAACGGAAGGACCTTGTTATCTTTGGTTTACCTCCATCTTTTATTCAACTTCGCCATGAAGCTTTTATTATGACTTCGGTCTTGCCTTGCCTTTTATTATCCGCCATCATCGGTGGTTTTATTAGCCAAAGACGTATATCCTCACGCTAAAGCGAATTTTGGATCTTTAAAGCTTCGAAGATTAAGGCTTGATTCACTTTCAATTTTGCATAGATTTTAGGCCTTGTGGGGCTTCAAATTGTTTGCTAGATTTAGGTGAGCACTTGAAATCTTATTATTGGGTGAAGCTTTCGATTATTAGGGTGCCAATACTTCAAAACCGTGACGCTGGCGATATCTTAATGTCTTCCCAATTTAATTACACGGAAGCTACTAGAAAAGACTAGAAACCCAACAATCAAAACTAAACCGCTAAATCAATATTTATTAAGCAAAAAATATTTACATGCGAAGGGAGAATAAGCAAACAACGAGAACACATGAGTTTTTGAAAGAATACGAGTACTCTACGTTTAGCATAGTAACTTATAATTAACTCTATCATTTCTCGTCCTCATTTAAGAGACTTAGCCTAATGTGTACTTAAGGAATCAAAGCTAAGTGCTCAACACGCACGGTCGAGTCAAAAATTACTCTTATTCTCGCCATCGGAAAATCTACATTCGTGTCTTCAAACACTTATAAAACATGAGAAAAATTTTAAAATTTGGCCATTTTTAGCCTTATTTTGCAACAAAAATGATAACAAAATGATAAACTTTGGAAAGCGTGAAGGTTTGGCAAGGCAAGTATCTATTCACCTTCTCCCCCATACTAAAGTTAAACATTGTCCTCAATGTTTCGAGTCTAGGGGTGCAAATACCCCCATACTAGAGACGTAGTCGAATGCCTAATCTAGCATGGAAAGGGTGTAACCAATAAATTAATAGCCGTTTATGAAGTGTGCTATAAACCTAAGGTTAGAACATAAAAGGATATCATATGGATATTGGGAAATGCCTCCAAAGCAAACGATCGAGTGCTCCCATGAAACGAACACGAGAGGCTCCAATCGTGAAGATGATGATCTAAAAGACACAATTCACAAACAACCACGGAACAAAGGTTGGAAGGGCACAAATCCCCTCACATTAAACTAATTAGAAAGCAATAATATATACATGGATAAGCATGGGTCTCCCCTACGAGGCACCTTGTTTTTGATAACCGAGTCAAAAGCTCGACTCGAATCCCCTTAAATGTGATCATTTAGGGATAATCATGGTATGGTCAATTTTTGGTGGGGCTTACATGATAAACAAGGCCCAAAAGCACGTGGAGTACTTTAAAAATCCGATAAACGTATACCGGGGTCAAAGATAGCGTCCTCGTTTTCGGATGAAAGACGAGACAACACAACTCCAACACAAATCCCAATGGGATAGAAGAAAATAGGAGAGAAGAAATAGAAGGGTGGGACTATGGGTAAGGCAAAACATTGAGCTACTCGAGGTAGACTCGCACCAATCAAATGAAAAGATTTTCCATTTATTGCATCGGTGGAAGACCGAGATTTCCCTATATAAGCAATTCCAGGATCAAATATCTCGTCCTCGGTGGAGAAAGGGGAGGGAACATAAGGGGCTTCCCCCATACTAGGTCCACACAAAGCATCGTCAAAAGGAGAAGACGAGCTTGTAGTACTCAATAAACGCGGAGATGACGGAGTTAGAATTGTAGAAAAATCTTTTAAATTAAATTCAAAATCTTTTCCTTTTTCATCTTTAAAACTCTCCTTGTGAAAACCCGATTTAATTATGTCAAAAATATTTGGTGTATCTAAAACAATGTTAGTCACACTAAAAATTCTCACATTTTGAAAACGTTTTGGTTTAGGTGGTGGCAAGTTTTCAAATCTTTTGTCAACAAAGAAAACCTCCCCATCGGGATCAACGTATTCATCATCCGAAGATTCACTCGAGATTGGAATCATAGGCTTAACACTCTTAACCTCCATCGGCGGAGGGGTCGGAACTTCATTTTTCTCAACAACTTCAACAACTCTCTTTGAAATCTTTTGACAAATGTTTTTGATGGGATTGACATTGTACAAAGATGTGATCGAATAAACATGAGAAAGAGTGGAGTTTTGGGTTGCATTAATGACGAGTTCTTCCTCATTGAAACGAAGAGTGATTTTTCTAGCATGCACATCGATAAGTGCTCTCGAGGTATCCAAAAAAGATCGACCTAAAATTAACGGAACTTTAGGATCGATGGGAATATCAACAACTATGAAGTCCACGGGATAATAGAATTTCCCAACTTTCACGAAGACGTCCTCGGCAACTCCACAAGCTAGAATCATAGAATGATCGGCCATTTCGATTGACATTCTTGAAGGAGTGAGATTTGGAAGATTGAGCGATTTAAAAATCTCAAGAGGCATCAAATTAATACTAGCACCAAGATCGGCCAAGGCGTAGCATTCTTCCATGTCTTGGATAGCACATGGGATTAAAAACTTTCCAGGATCACCGACTTTTTGAGGTATGCGGCTTAGAAAAACCGAAGAACAACTAGACGATTTTTGCAATTTCTCTTTGTTATTCAACATACTTTTGAAGTTCGCGGCAAATCGAGGCATCATGACTAAGGCGTCGGCAAAACTTACATTAAAATGCAAGTCACGAAACATTTTCATAAAGAGTTCAAATTGATAATTATTTCGTTCTTGTGCCTTTTCCTTGTCTCGTCTTGATGGGTAGGGTAAAGGTGGTGTGGGTTGGGGCAAATTAGGCATAGGCATCGGCCTTGGAATCTCGGGTTCCATGATGGGTATTGGTTCAACCGTAGGTGTGGTTTGAGCGGTACTTCGTGGGATTGTAATTTGCTCCTTTTCAACCACAACCTCGGGTTCTTTCTCTTTTTCCTTCTCCATAGAAGTACTTGGACGAGAAATGGGTTCTTTGATAGTTTTACCACTACGAGTGGTAATAACCTTCAATTCTCCTTTCGGGTTCACGATGGTATCACTAGGAAGACCACCCGAAGAAGAGGGCTTACACATGATAGCTTCAAACATTTTAGCCATTCGGTCTTCAAACTTAGATTGCCTAGCATCCGCTTTTAACAATTCTTGCTTAATCTCATGTTGTCCTTGCTCCATTTTTTGTTGATTTTGTTGGAGTCGTGTGACATTTCCTTCCATTTTATTAGCATGAGTTTTAAGTTCATTAGCAAGTTCGGTTTTAAGCTCGTTTTTCAATTCGGACCTTAAGCTAATCATCTCACGTTGCATGTTATCAAATTTAGCATCATTTGCTTTTGCATAATCCAAAAATTCTCCTTGCAAATTTTTAGTGTGAGCATTTTGAAAACCTTGAGTAGGAGTTTGAAAATCACGGTTTTGGTTTTGGTTTGAAATTTGCCCATTTCCACTTTGGTAATTACCCTTGTTATAATTCCTTTGATTTCCTTGGTAATTTCCACCTTGATTGTTGTTTCGATAGTTATTAGCATTTTGATTTTGTGGAGCTTGATTTGAACGTGAACCTTGACCGATTTGGTTATAGGTTCCCGTGGCTACATAAGCATTCGAAGTGTTACCATCCGCGGTAATGCACTCGGAAAAATCATGAGCTCCACCACATGAAATACAACTCTTAGCAACCGCTTTAACCGAAGCGGTGTTTGAAGCTTCTTGAGCTTTCCAATGAGACATAAGAGTCGAAAACCTATCGAAAAACCGATTCTCCTCATTTGCTTCATCTTGCAAGGCATTAATGGAACGAGATGATGACGAGCCCAAATTGGCAACACTCGGTGTGTTATGAGGGCTATAGACCTTAGACCTATTTTCTATGATTTTCAAAGCCTCATTGGTCGTTTTGCACAAAAAATTACCACCCGCGGCGGCATTTAAATAATCTCGTTCATGTTCATTAAGCCCATTATAAAAAGTGTCAATTTGATGCAATTCGGAAAAATCATGGTGTGGACATTCATGTAGCATTTCTTTAAACCTTTCCCAAGCCATTGAAAAACTTTCATTTGGTCTTTGTGTAAAACGTGAAATCTCGTTTTTCAAATGTGTTGTCTTAGATGGTGGAAAAAATTGATTCACAAATTTAGACACGAGATCGGCCCATGTCAAAATCGAATTCGGCGGTTCTTTCTCAAGCCAAATCTTGGCGGGTCCATCTAAGGAGTAAGGAAACAACATCATCTTAATGGCATCGTGTGGTACATCCTTAAACTTGCTTGTCGCGGTGAGACGATTAAATTGCCTAATGTGATAATGTGGGTTGTCTTTTTCGTGACCGCGAAACTTGTTTGCTTGAAGCATAGACATTAAACCCGTCTTGATCTCAAAGTTCTCCGCAAGGATGGCGGGAATCACAATGGCCTCTCCAAAACCCTCGGTGGGTGCTTGAAGCAACTCCATCATAGTACGATTAGCCATGATAGCTTCTTGTTCTACAATAGGTTCCTCACTTGGAGACTCCTCACTAGATTGAGTGAGTGATTTGTTTCTTCGTTTACGAGCACGTCTAGCTTTAGAGCGAGTTTGCATAAACGTCACGTACAACGAGAAGGCGAGCAAAGAAGATTCTTTTTGGTATTTTGTGTTTTTTCAATTTTTTTGTGGTTTTTGATTGTATTAACTTTTTTGGAAATTGGTGAATGTATTAAGTAGACAATGAGTCCACAAATCTCCTCACTAATCAAATCTCTTGATTAAAAAGGCCTCAAGGAATGAAAACGATCACGTGGAGTGAACGCCTTCGATGACTTTAGAACGATGGTGGAATACCAAATCGTTCAAGAGGGTTTAATCAAATGGAAACCAAGAAAATATATATGATATGTAGTAATACTTTGGGCGGCAAAACCCTCGATTCACTCTCAAAATCAAATACGCACAAGCAAGCGGAGGAAACGAGGCGGCGCGAAGCACTTAAGAGCCTTTTTCCTTTAGGTTGTGAAATACAACCGCCTTATACCCACCTTATAGTTTGTATTATCAAGATTAAGCTTCACGAAAGTATTTATCTATTTTTGCCTTTTTCTTTGGTTTGAGATTCGAATACAATGATCGAGTGATGAAATCCCGAATCAAGGTTGTGATTGCTCACGTATTTGGAGTACTTGTGTATTTATTGTTCTACGTATACAATATAGTAATAGTATTCACACAAAAACCGAAAAACGATAATACGTATTAATAGAGTGCTATTAATACAATTACTATTATGGATAGTATAGAAAACAACAATGTTCAATCAAAACACAACACGCCTCCCCGGCAGCGGCGCCAAAATGATGTTTGTAAAATTATATAACTTGCTTTAGGAAAAACAAGCAACTAAAATAGGGTAAGCGTGCACGATTTAGGAAAACCGTGTGTAAATGACCCTAAAGGTGAGTTCGTTCTCGAGGAGGCACGTGTGTTGTGTAATGAATGATTGATTATGTTTTTGATTATTAATGAGAAGAAAAGAAGAGAAAATGACGAAGACGAAAAAAAAAATAGAAAAATAAGGCGAAAACACTACTAGAAAGTTACGACGTAGAACGAAAAAAAATGCAAAATTTAAAATTTTAATCTAAAAATTCCTAAAAAAATTACTAAAAATCCATAATAATATTCTAAGAGTTTACAAAAAATCCAAACTTGCCAAAACCTTTTAATTAATTTAATAATGACTTTTTAATGCTAATTAAAGCCCTAAAAATCACTTTTAAATATTAAAAAGCCCTAAACAAGGTTTTATGGTTTGTAAACCTCAAAAATGACCTAATTAAACTAAAAACTATTTTTAAAAATTTTAAAACCAAATTAAACTATTTTTAAACTCCTAAAAACTATTAAAATCTATTAAATCTTGAATTAAATCTAAAAATTAATTGAAAAGCCTAAAAATTATTCTACAAATGGGAAAAGTCCTAATTAATGATAAAGAACCTAGGAAAAATGAAAAAAGAAATAAAAATAAAACTTTTTATTTTAATGAATAAAATAATAATAAAATATTCTAAAAAATTAAAAGTTCTTAAATAAATTCTAAAAAATTCTCAAAAATCCTAAATATTCTAACTAAGAAGAAAATGTAAATTAAAGTTCCTAAAACCTTTTAATTAATTTTATATTAATTTTCAAAATTTAATAAAAAACCTAAAATCAAATAAAATTAAAAATTAAAGTTTTTGAAAACTTTTTTATATGTAAACCTCAAAAATACAAATTAAAACCTAAAAACTATTTTTTTGTATTTTTTTATTACTGTTTAATATTTTTTAATGACTTTATAAATTAAAAACTAGAAATAATCCTAAAAATTAATTAAATAATGTGAAAAATAAAACTTTTGAACAGAAAAATCCTAAAACCTATAAATACCCTAGGAAAATTGAAATAAGCCCAAAAAACTTACTAAATAAGCTGGAAACTAAACAATAAGCCACGGCTTATTTAAATAAGCCCAAACCAAAACGTACTTAAATATAATTCAAAACCAATCCTATCAGTCAAAGTCCCTAGGGCGCAGATGGTTAGCACGTTGGTTTGTGAGAGGAGTGGCGCAGGTTCGAGTCCTGGCCACGTCCTTTTTGTTGTTTATATTTTTTTTTTTAAATTTTAAAAACTTGATTCCAATAACTATGAACACATAAAAACTCAAACCAAATCAAAAACAAACAAAGATTATAGCTATTATGAACACAAAAGTGCCCAGTTCTTGATGAGTTTCTGATGAACAAGTGACAACCAAGAGGACTTGGTTGTTTGCTTTGTTTGTGGTGATTTGTTGGTACAAAGGGCACCCCTACACTCTTTCTGAGTGTAGGGAGTCACAATAAGCAGAAAACAACAACACTTAAGCACCAGCACAATCAATCAAAACACAAATGAAGGCTCACATAGCATTTGAAGGTTGCTGATAAAAAAGCTAAGTCTGGGGACTGTTATACTTGATTACTTGCACACAAATGAGTTTCAAAGCTCAAAAACTTGCATACAAGGGCTCCAAACAGCAATCAAACAATTCACACACTTCCAATGTACTATCTCTTAACAGTCTAACAGATTTTAGGCAAAAATCTCAACCAAAACAGGCACAAAAGCAAGTTGCTGATTTTAGCTATTCTCTCCAAATTTTTGTCTTGCAAATGCTTTAAAAACCTACCAAACTTAAACCCTATTACATGTATCACTTACCAGCTACTTGAGAAATGTTTTTAAACAGGATTCAATACAAATCTTTGTCACCAAACATGATTAACCCCTTATCCCAAACACTCCTTTAAAACTGATTTCAACAAATTTTCAACTCAAAACCTTTTCAAACACTCTAAAAATGATTCATATAGTATCTAACATGCATACCATATCATGTAAACACAACACAAACCAGTTTTAACACAAATTTCATAACAATCATGCAAATCACTCAACCACCAATTTCTGAAATTTTCAAAAAGGAAAAGAGTTTTTACCTAAGAACCCCACATCCAGGGTCCTTTGTGGTTGCAATACCACCTCCCTACCAACTGGGGTTGGTGCTGAACTAAATCAACAACTCAACAATCAAACAAACACAAGAAAATACCACTTTTCTGAATTTTCTGAAAACCTCTTAAAAACTTTTCACAAACCTTCAAACCTCTTAACACACGTTTTAAAACTCTCTTCAAACTCACAAACCAACAATCCTTTTCCACTTTCACTTCAAAGGAATTTGGTTTATAAGATTTAAATCAAATTTGAAAACTTTTGAAAACTTGAAAACTCACACAAGTCTTTCACAAATTTAAATGAAACTCAGTTATAGCAATCCAAACACACAAACTTTTTATAAATAATTAAAAGGAATTACAATTTATAAAAAAAAACACCAAACTTTAATTTTATAAAAAAGGAATTACAAAGGATTTTGCTAAAAACTGGAACAAAGGTGCATTCACATGCGAATGCCCTTTAAATACTAACTAAGAGAACATTCTAGGTCACTAAACCCTAGCAACTAAAATTCCAATGCTGCCCTTGAAGATTTGACTGAAAATGGGTCAAAAACGCATCTTGTGAGTCTTGTACTGGATGCCAGCTCTTCTTGGTTAATCTTGGACGTTGGTTTGATCTTGGGGACAAAGGGATTCCATCCAATCGTTTATCTGGTCGGGGGTGGGGTTTTGTGTGAAAGTGATGGAGCAGGGGAGGCTTGGGGAGGGTCCCACAAGCCATGTGATACTGTTGGGTGAGGTGGGTTTGGATGAGAGGGACGTTAATCAAGGATCTGGACAGTTTAAGCTAAAAACCCCTTGATTTGGGTGTTAATTAATCTGGGTAGGATTAGGGTTCAAGTGAGATTAGGGGTGGGTTTTGATTTCATTGACCAGGTTTAATAAATTAAACCGGGTATAGGGTATTGGGTAGGGTCGGGTGTGTGGGTTGTTGGGTAAAAAGGGTGGGTAGGGCTGAGGTGTCACACCCTGGTTGGGTGGGTTTGTTTGGGTAAATGGCAGATTGAGTCCCCAAGGTTTCAACATTCTTTCAAGTTGTAATTAAATGCCATCAGCGTCCAATTGTGCCTTGTCAACTTTTGACAACTTGTCAAAAGTGGCACAATTACTTTAAAAACTTTTCCAAAGGGTATTTAATGTATATTCTTGATTCCCAAGGGCTGAACTTGTAATATCTTCAAACATAAAGGATCATACTTGTACATTTGATATTTTGAGGGTCAAATGTGACAAGTTCTTCAAAGATGAGGGACTAATCTTGACAATCTTCAATTCTTCAAGGGTCTTTTTGCAAAATTCCAAACTTGGGCCCGGTTCATTGTGCGACTTCGTTTCCCGTGTTCGTTTTTGATTGATTCTTGTGTTCTTTTGCCATTTCCTCAATATCCGTACCTAAAAATACACAAGTAACAAACACGAGCATATATTTGGTCTATTTTATGATATTTTATGTATTTTAAGCCTGATTTGGACGATGAGACCATGTATAAAAGCAGTCTCATCACCTGACTCGACCTTGATTAGCATAGGAAGAAGCTTTAAACAAATCCACCGGGATCAAAGACATGGTTTTCATCCAGGAAGTAGCACAAGCTTAAGGCAAACAATGCAAGCCAAAGAAGAGTAGGCAGGGTTCCCTTAAGCAGCGGTTGAGCACGGTGGTAGCAAGGGTGAAGTTCAAGCATATCTCCATAAGTTCCAAAGATTTTTCCTTTTATTTCATCAGATGGATACTGAGATGGCTTAAAAAGTGCAATGCCGGGGTCGAACACCTTTTCCTTTAGGGGAAAACAACACTCAGGCTCAGCAGATCTTGAAGAAGATCCGATCATAAATCTCGAAATCTCATCCTCAGATAGAGGATAGAGAGGAGTTAAGACATAAGTGCTGCGGATATCGGTTTCGTCAGACTTCTTCTCCTTTGAAGCGGGTTTCTTCATATCCAAAGTAGGATAAAGACCATAATCATCAAAGTCCAAAGGAGGAGCATCACTCTCATTTGGGAAGTAAGTGTTGAGAAAAGTAGCAAAGTATTCCTCAAATGAGTAGTCCTCCAAAGTATGATTAAGCATGGTTGGTTGAGGATCTTCGTCATGTGAAGAATCACTCGAGAGAGTATCAGCCTCAGCAAAATCATCATAAGTGGGCATGTCTGGATACTCTGAAACGAAAGCAGCATAATCATCCCCATCAGAACTAGAATCGTTAGCATAATCATCATAGATCGGTGAAGGATCATAATTTGGTGGAGGATCTTCATTGGAGAAAGAATCATCCACATCATCATGGAACAGTGGATTATCATAGCAAGAATCGAACAGAGGATTGTTGTAGACGACAAAATCATCGAGCATATTAATCATATTTGTTGATTCTCTTCCAGTTGATTTGTTTGTGATCTTCCCCATTTTGAAAACTTAGGCATCATTCCCGACCGTTAAAATGAGCTCACCTTCAGCAACATCGACTAATGCTTTTCCGTATCTCAAGAATGGATGACCAAGTATTAACAGAATACGAGGGTCCATTTTATAATCAACAACAACAAAGTCGACCGGAAAAGTGAAGGTGCCAACTTTTACAAATACATCTTCGGCAATACCAACTGGGTAAGCGAGAGTGCGATTGGCTAACTCAAGAGTCATCTTTGTTGGTGTAAGGTCGGGTAATGATAGTCTTTTCCAAACACTTAAAGGAATCAAGATTATACTTGCCCCGAGATCGACTAAGGCAGTAAATTCTTCGGTTTGGTTGAAAATTCAAGGTAGCACAAAACGACCGGGATCTCCAAGTTTTTCTGGAAGTTCTTTAAGAAAGACGGCAGAACAGTTTTCATTTAAACGTGTGTTTGCCAGCTCGACCAATTTCTCCTTCTTATTAAGTAATTCCTTAAACATCTTGACAAATTTAGGCATTTGTGCAAGAGCTTCAACAAGGCTAAAGGTGATGTTTATGCCGGCAATCTTGTTCAAAAAGTTGGAGACTTGAACGTCATCCTTAGTGAGAATTCTACCTTTGTCCAGCCGGGAAGGGTAAGGATGTTAGGTTTAGGTTGTGTGGGTGTAGCAGGTACAGGTTGAGATGTTGAGGGTTGAGAAGTAGAATGTTTAGAGGTGGTGGGTGGCGTTGGTGGAAGGTTTTGCTTGGGTACTTCTTCATTAAGAGGTGGAGACGGTAATGGAGAACTAGTACTAGGTGTGGAAGTAGGAGGGATAAATGGAGGTGGAGGAGGTGTAGATGGAGTAACGGGAGGAGGGGTAGAAGGTCCTACTAGAGTTTCTCCACTTCGGGTAGTAATAGCACTCACATTCGCTCTACGGTTTGTTTCGGTGTTAGAAGGAAGAGCACCTTAAGGGCGAAGAGTTTGTAACATTTGCACGAATTTCCTATCCGTGGATTCTTGAATTTGTCTTGTAGATTCTTGCATTGCTAGCATGATTTTCTCATGTTCATTCAACTTTTGCAAAACTAAGTCCATTGGTGGATGAGGTAAACTGAACCCTTGTTGTTTAAAACCTTGATTTGGGTATTGGTTATAAGGTGGAAAATTACCTTGGTTTCCATTTGAGCCCCTCACATTGGCATTACCTTGAAAATTAGCTCTTGGCGGCCCTTGGTTGTTTTGGTTAGGTTGTGGTGGTCTTTGTTGAAAACCGGGTGGAGCCAAATAATTTTCCGAGTTGTAAGACAAGTGATTAACATCGACATTAGGCTTGAAATGAACTCTCTCGATGGTGTTGTAAGCATACACTTCCGCATGAGATTGATCATAAGCTTTATCACAGTTAGCATAAGAGTGTGGCCCACCACAAGTTTCACAAGTTATATTAAGAGCATTGTTATTTTTGGCATTGTTAACGGCTTGTAAAGCCAGTGCCTCAACAACCGTAGTAAGCTTAGCAAGTCTCCTTTCAGTGTCACTAGTGCTAGAACTAGCCACATTAGCTCGAACACTTTTGGTTTGCACTTTAGATTTATTCTCAATAATATCCCATGCGGCATTAGAAGACTTTACCAAAATATTACCCCCCGAGGCACTATTTAGTGAATCTTGGTCAGTCATGCTTAAACCATTGTAAAAAGTGTTAATTTGATGCACTTTTGTGAAACCATGTTGTGGACATTTTCTTAAAAGTTCCTTAAAAGGGTCCCAAGATTCACTAAATGTCTCACCGTACTTTTGTTCAAAATTAATGATTTCATTCCGCAAAGCGGTAGTACGTGAGGGTGGGAAAAAGTAGTTGATGAATCTGGTCTCTAAATCCGACCACGTAAGAATACTTTGTGGCGGTTCCTTATCAAGCCAATGTCGGGCTTGTCCCTCTAAGGAGAAAGGAAAAAGTTGCAAGCGAATGACCTCTTGTGAAACCCCATTAAACTTGACCGTATTAGTGAGTTGAAGAAACCTTTTGATATGGTCGTGAGGATCATCAAGTGTACGCCCCAAGAATGGTTGAGCAGAGACCATTTGAATGAAACCGTATTTGAGCTCAAAATTGTTGGCTCCAATCTCGGGTATGACAATAGCATCGGTGTTGCCCTCAACGTGCGATTGCAAAAGCTCGATCATTGGTCGATTGTCCATGGTGACAATAGGTTGAGTAATGACTTCGGCTTGAATTGCTTTCTTCTTACGAGCACGGGTACGCATACACACCTACAAAAGAAAAGAAAGATATACAAGAAATATTTTTGGTTTTTATGGTTTTTATGGTATTTCTATTTGTTTGGATTTTTGAAAATTTTAAGCAAGAAAAATAACGTTCAAAGATGAACGGATCCCAAAATCCAACGCGACTCTCACAATAAACCGTTAATCTTCACGAAAAGAGCCGGCAACGGCGCCATTTAATAACTGTTTTTTATAGGTTATAAAAAGTTATCGTTCGATCTTTTCGAATTGAGAAAGGAATTTATAGTGCGACTCAGTCGTTCTTGGTGGAATAATAAATGGTTTGGTTTATCATTTTAAGCTACAAATAAAATTAAGATGTACATTTAAATAAAAATGTACAAGGAATGAAAATGTCGTTAAGTAAAAATGGAAGTTTAAAATTTTAAAACTAAAAATTAATACTAGAAATAAATGACGAAAAGGTAAATTTTAAAACTGAATAAAAATGAAAACTAATGAAAAAGTAAAAACTTTATAAAAATAAACTAAGACAAAACTCGTTAAAAATAAACTAAGTAAAAATGCGGGAAAATAAAATTCAAAAACTGAGATAAATAAAACAAAACACTATTCAGATCGCAATACGATCGCAACCAATGAACGTGGTTGGATCGTACCCTGATCGTACTCTAGCGATCGCAGCCCATATCATAGCCTAGATCGTAGTCTAAGGATCGCAGTCAATGTGATGCAAACAAGAAATGATGCCCAGATCGCACTCAAGTGATCTTGGTCAGCGATCGCAATGAGTGATCGTGACCAAGGATCGCAATGAGTGATCGCACCCAAGTGATTGCTTGGTGATCTTAGCCTTGATCGCAACAATGGATCGCAAGTAGAAACCCTAGGAGTTTATGTGATCACACTTGTTGGATCGTACTGGGTAAACACTTAAGAAAATTAAGATGGAATACATCAAGCAAATAAGCTAAACAAAATAAGCACTTTTAACAATAAGCAAATACCAAAACTTTATCAAAGCAACAATAAGACGAATTCAATAAGCACAACTTTAAAGACTTTTCAAGACACAAATTAAGCTAACAAAATAAGCAAACTCTAAAAAGACTAAAACTTTTTAAGAAAACTCAAAATCAATAAGCTAGATACAAAATAAGCCAAAAAGCATATCAAGCTCAAAGCTTAATTTGTAGGAAACTTAGATTAACCAAAGGATGAACTTTTTAATAAATCAAACATCAAATTTAAACAATAAGCATAAAAAATTTCGGATTAAAATTAAATAAAAAGCTAAGAAAGGTAGAATAAGATAAAGATTAAAACAAGAATTAAGCTATCAAAAGTAAAGATTTGATTAAAACTAGAAAGGAAGATGAAAGATTAAACTCCTAGTGAGAGAAACTGTCACTTTCTCTCTCTAAAATTACCTACAAGAATGAAAAATGAAGACTAATTTTAAAACTAGCTAACCAACCCTCCTAAATGTGTTTAGGAGGGTATTTATAAGAAATGGGGAGGTGCATGTGTTGCCTCCTCTTTCTTTCTTTCTTCACGTCTTTTTGTCTTTTAAGTTCTTCGACTTTATCGACTTTGTCTCGGGATTAATTAAACTTGTCTTATAATTTCTTCATTTATTAGACTTGAGTTCTTCGACTTAATTAAACTTTCGTCTTTAGACTAGTTCTTCGATAAATCTTCAGAAAAAGGTCTTGGACTTCCGTTCTTTTTGCACTCTTGATCTCTTGACTTCGTCTTTTGTCCTTTTCTTCGATAAAAGCCCGTGAAAGCCCGTGTTTTCTTCCCTTTTCATATTTTGGTCCTAAATCACAACAAAAACACAAACCACGCATAATTCTGACATTTACGACATAAAATACACGTTTTGGCTTGGTTATTATTATAATTAAGTGGTAAAAGGATAAGTGTTTTCACACTTATTACTTCTTCCCAATTAATGGGAGAATCATCATTACCAAGGAAGTTGGACTCAAATTCCTCCAGGAGGAAATAACTCTCTCCAAATGGTTTTAAGGAGGGAGCAATTGAGGAAACGGTCTCTACATGAGGCATGTTCCCACTATCATTCGTACAAGCTTCATGAAAATTCTCATCACACACCTCATCAAGAACATCCACTATGTTAATTGTTTCACAACTTTGAGACTTCTTAGTGACTTTCCCTAGCTTAAACACCACTTTCTCATCCTCAACTCTCATAATTAATTCTCCTTCCGCCACGTCTATAATAGTACGACCCGTCCTCAAAAATGGTCTACCAACAATAAGAGGAACTCTCGGGTCCATATCATAATCAACCACTACGAAATCCGCGAGAAAGGTAAATTTATCAACCCCTACAAACACATCCTCCGCTATGCCTACCGGATAAGCTATGGAACAATTAGCTAACTCAAGGGTTATCCTAGTAGGAGTGAGCTCGGGAAGAGAGAGTTTTTGTCAAACCGATAAAGGCATGAGATTAATGCTTGCCCCAAGATTCGCTAGTGCCATGCAATTTTCCACCCCGGTAAAATTACAAGGTATCAAAAATCGCCCCAGATCTCCAAGTTTTGTAGGTAAGGTTGTGAGCAACACGGCGGAGCAATTATCATTAAGTGATATGTTAGGCAAATCCACCAACTTTTCCTTGTTTGAGAGGAAATCTTTGAACATTTTAGCAAACGTTGGCATATAGGCAAGAGCTTCCGCAAAGTATATGTTTATGTTAAGTTGCTTGAACATCCTCAAAAAGTTAGAGACTTGAAGATCATCCGTGTTTTTAAGTTTCTCCTTTCTTAATCTTGATGGGTAAGGAAGGCTTGGTTTTGGTGTAGGTTGAGTAGTTGTTGTTATGGAAGGGTTCTCTTTGTTGGTTTCTTCATTGGTAGGTGTGGAAGGTAAAGGAGTAGTGTGTGTAGGATGAGAAGGTGTAGGTGTTGAAGTTTTAGAGCTTGAAGGTGGTGAGTTTGATGTTGAAGGCTTATCATAAGGTGGAACCATAGTAGGTTTAACCAAAGTAGGTGTAGGATGTGAAGGATCATTAGTTGTCTTTCCACTTCTTGTTGTAATAACATTGACATTAGCCCTTGGATTTGTTTGTGTGTTTGAAGGTAGAGCCCCTTGTGGCCTTTGATTAAGAATCATCATAATCCTCTTGTTAGTCTCCTTATTCATGGCTCTTATTTGATCTTGTGTTCTCTTTTCACTTTCACGAATTCTCCTTTCTATTTCTTGGTTCATCTTTTGAAGCAACTCAAAGGTATCATTTTTCCCATATCCTTGATTATGACCTTGATGGTATCCTTGATTTTTAAAGGGTGGAGGTGGTTGGTTAAATCCTTGATTTTTTGCATGAAAGTTATTTCCTTGATTTTGAAAGTTGTTGGGTGCTATATAGTTGTTTCCTTGGAATTTTGGCCTAGGCCCTTGATTTCTTTGAAGCAATTGAGGAGGATTGGTTTGATTTTGGGTGGGTGGATGGAGTGGAAAGCCGGGTGGAGCAAGGTAGTTATTTGACTTATAAGAGAGATTGTTTGGGGTGATGTTAGGTTTGAAGTGCTTTCTATGTTCATCTTGATAAGCATAACATTCACCTTGGTAATTTTGAACCTTATCACATTGTAGGTACGAATGAGGATCTCCACAAATCTCACATGAGGTAGCAATGGCATTCACATTATTGGTGGAAGATTTGTTCAAGGTGATTTCACAAAGTTTCAAGAGCGTATCATTCATAGTATCAAACTTTTGATAGAAAATCTTGTCAAATTGTTGAGTAGCACCCTCTTGCACCACATGGACCCTCTCATCAATTTGGTTGTTTGTTTTCAACATGGATTTAGTCTTAATAATGTCCCAAGCCTCTTGTATGGATTTGGAAAGAATGTTCCCACCCGCGGAGGTGTTGAGGGAATCTTGATGATGTGGTCTTAATCCATTGTAGAAGGTATTGATTTGGTGAACTTCATTGAATCCATGATTGGGTCATTTTCTCAATAACTCCTTGTACTCTTCCCAAGCATCACTAAAGGTTTGATTATGTTTTTGTTGAAATCCAATAATTAGGTTTCTCAAAGCCGTGGTCTTAGATAAGGGAAAGAACTTGTTCAAATACTTCTTGGTAAAGTCATCCCAAGTGGTAATGCTCTTAGGTGGTTGTTTATCTAGCCAATACTTAGCATTGCCCTCTAAGGAGAATGGAATTAATATCAACTTAATGGCATCATGAGGAACTCCATTGTACTTAAGTGTATTACAAATGGATAGAAACTTCTTGATAGGATCATGTGGATCATCATTAGGTCTCCCAAAAAATGGTGTGTTTGAAACCAAGGTAATCATGGATGTCTTATGCTCAAAGGTTTTTTCGGGTATCTCGGGTCTAACAATGGCATCGACATATCCTTTCACATTTGATTGGAGGTGCTCCATCAAAGGTTTGTTTTCAACGGCGGCCATGGCTTCTTGGGTGTTGTTCAAAGCACGATTCTCGGGATCGGCTTGATGGACGGTGTTGTTCTTACTCTTTCTCTTTTTCTTCGTTTAGGGAGGAAGGGGTTGTACACCAAAAGGTATTTGTGCACACCCTCGGGTGAGCGTGCAACTCAAATCAAGGAGTGAGAGAGAAGCTCTCGTTCGACTTTGGAAAAGAAGGGATTATCCTTTCCGATGTTCAATAAGTAATATCCACAAGAAAGTATAGTATATGTAAGTAATACTTGGGTGGCAAGACCCCCAATCAAGCTTTCCTTCTTAGAATACTCACTAGTGAATGGGGGGTTAGGTGGCGTGAAGCACTTAAGAACCTATTAACCCTTAGACGGCATTTTATAGCACGTCGCCTTTCTATTCACTTTGTAGTTTGTATTCTTCGAATTCTTGCCTATTGGAAGTATTTATCTATTCTTGCCTTAATTAAATTTGATCGATACACGTGTCAAGGACCGAAACGTTCCCGAACACGGTGTATTGCAAAGCAATACTTATGGAAGCATGTGTATTGAGTGTTCGTATACGTATATGTATCTACATATAATAATATATCAAAAATATTTTTTTATTTATTGGGTTTTTAAGAAAATACTATATGTACGTAAAAATGATGAAAACCGATATAATATATATTTTAGGTGTAATCTTTTAGGAAAAGATTACTTTTTGAACTTTTTATTTTTTTTGTTCAATTCTTTAGGAAAAGAATTGATTTTGTAATTTTTAGTTTTTTTATATTTTTATTTTTTTTATTTTTTTAGGTTTTGGATTTATGATACGTAAAAAGAACGTTCACAAGGTGAACAGATCCCAAAATCCAATCGAAACCGTCAATCAATAGTCTCTCGTAATGTCATGAACCTGCAGCGGTGCCATTTAATGTTGAATATTTACAAGTTTGTTTTTTCTCGACTCAAGACAAATTGAAAGGCACACTAATATCAAGTTTATATTGTTTTTGGTTGTTAAAAAGTTATTTAGATTCTAAGTCTAATTCAAACAAACACGTAAAAATTGAAAATATTATAGATCTATTTATCCGTAAAACAAAGTGCAAGTACCAAAAAGTATTCACAAAGTACAAGTATTTAATGCATAAAATTTAAAAGTACTTGAAATGTAAAGAAAAAGAAAATATACGGACTAAATGTGCAAAATCAGAAAGTCTAGGATCTGATTATGAAAAATATAACAAACTACTTCAACAAACTAACAACTTTCCAAACTAACTAACAAAATGTGTAACTAATCAAAATATAGGGACTAACACTTGCAAACCCTAGAAAAGTAAATTTTCAAGGCTGTTTAGAAAGTCTTTGAAAAGCCAAGGACCAAAATGCAATTAAAAACACAACTTTTCCCAAAACGGGCACAAGCACTCGAATAAGCTCGTTTGAGCTTATTAATCCACTAAAATTGTTCTGGTTTTTTCTAATGTGCTTAAAACTGAAATTCAGCTAGACTTGTAAAAGGATTTTGGATGAAAGCTTTTAAACCTCTGGATAGCTTATTCCAATAAGCTCACAATAAGCTAAAAACGAATTCAGACATCCACTAGTTGATTTTCTTGTTAAAACTGATTAATCAAGTCATAAGAAGCTTGGAATGTCTTTTGCTTTTGAAAATCATCATGAAAATAAGCTGGAATTCAAAATAAGCCAAAAGTGCTTATGTTGACTAAGTTTGACCAAAAATCTCAAAAAGCTAAAATTGACAGGATCTACTCAGGACACGTTTGCAAAGACTTATGTGAAAGAAAATAAGTTTATTTATGAAGTGGATTAAGAGATCTTGAAAAATAGCAAGCTTATGTTCACGAAAACTAGCAATTGGTCTAGTGCTTATTTATAAGCTGAAAACTCACTCAAAAGCTTATATTGTATGGTCTCCTTATAAAGTATGAAAGTTTATATGTTCAACTACAAATGGAAGCAGGTTTCAACTAAAAACTTCAACAAAGAAAGAAATGATATGGAATCAAAGTTGACTAGTTTCACTGAAATCCTTTTCAAGTAATGACCCAAACTTTTAAATGTTCAATTGCCTGTTTGACCTCTTCTTTGACTTCAAAACTTGACCAACAAACTTACACTAACTTCTTGAGTATAAGTGAACTCAAAAGAACAGGTTTTACAAACTAGATCACAAGATTGATCTAAAACCAAACACCACTTTAAAAAGCTTATATGAACTTTTTCAAAGGATTTTTGAGTAAAGGTTTAAGACTGCAAAGAGGACTTATCTAAACTTGTAAGATGACTGAAATGAACAGGTTTAAACCAAAAATTCCAGCAGATTTACTTGTAAAACCTCAAAGTGAATACAGATGAACTTTGACTGATGAAAAACAATGCTAATCAAGTGAAATTGAATGCTGAGCTATCAAACTACAATTAGACTATCAGATCACCAAAATTATACTACCAGTAAGCTAACATAATCTCAATTCAGCCACTAAGAGTTATAACTAGGAATTAAGCATGCAGTGTAACACCCCATTTTGATAATGGAAATGTCACATTCAATTATGGCGTGTCATCAAAGCATACAAGGAAAAATGTCCAAACATTACTTGACCATAAAAGGAAAATACCGGAATCAAACATCGGTAGTCCAAAAGTAAAGCTCATCACACAAAAACATAGTATAATATAGGAAAGGACTAAACAATTTCCATATCAAATGTATCATAAGAAAGGAAATGCATAAAGTAAAGAAGGCTAGACAGCTTCCAGTCCATATGCACGTACTCTTAGTGTCTACGAGCGTCCCTGAGTACCTGCCGTTTTGGGAACATAGAAAAGGAAAACGGCTGAGCAAATACGCTCAGTGCACGGATGTACAATAAAGCATGAATAGGATATGCATATAACATATAATAGCGGAAGAAAACTAAGTCCCGAGTAACCTGGTTAAGTCTTGATAAAACTGGTTTTATAGTTTGAAAAGTCTTATGTTTATCTTGTAAAAACTGTTTGTCATATTTTACCATTAGCCAATATAGGTCATGAAAATCCACCGTGCATGAATAATTGGAGGGGTGACCTCATCATGCAAATTAGAGGGGCTGCCTCTAATTTAATATACTGGTTTTTGGGTAGGAGGGATCAGCTCCTTGTGAAGGATGCAAGGCACACACCACATTCACCATGAAAGCTTGACTGAAAACATGTAACTAGGATGCACCCATACGCCCCACATGATAAATATAATATAAATGGCCAAAAGCTGAAGGGACGCCACGAGCAATCACTCCGCCGTGGTGAAGTCATAACATCAGTGCCTCTAATGTTATGGTTATGGTACCTCCATAACTAGGTGAAACTGGTCATGCATGTATATGGCTATAAGTATTCTTAATTAAACATAAGCAAATCAAACACATAACTTATACTACAGGAAAACATTTGGCTGCATACGGGGAATCCTAATAAGGAAAGAATGTCCATACTGAAAGGACGGGAATCCGTACCTTATTTCCAGTGAACGAAGAAGATGAGCTGAGAGGAATCCTACTTCCGTATCACTAGTGCTACATAAATACATACATGAATAAGTATTTGCTTACTAAATACGTAGCTGGTTTTATGTCATGTCTTAGCTTATTTTATGTGTTCTTACCATGTTTTACTGTTTTAAAGCCTTAAACCGTATTTATCTTATATCTTGTTTAATATGATTAAGTATTTCTGGTATTTCATGTATTGTTATACTTACTGTGTAATAATAAGTAACTTTCCAAAAATAGCAGGTTTCCTAAAATAGAAGGTTTCCAAAAATAGAAAGTTTCCAAAAATAGAAAGTTACCAAAAATAGAAAGTTTCCAAAAATATAAAGTTACCAAAAATAGAATTACTTCTTAAAATAGATAAGTTTCTAAAAATAGAAAGTTTCCATAAATAGATCAGCTGCCTTATTTAAATAAGTTTCCATAAATAGATTAGCTGTCTGAAATAAATAAGTTTCTAAAAATAGATGGTTTCCATAAATAGATTAGCTGCCTTATTTAATTAAGTTTATAAAAATAGAAAGTTTCCATAATTAGAAATAAGCTGGTTAAATAAGCTAAGTATATAAGCCTAAGTGTTTTCATGATTATTTCCTAAGTCATATGATATAATGTATAGTTTAATAATTATTTCATGTAATTAAATTAAACTATAGGTTAAAATATTTAATTAAAGTATAACATGTTTTTAATTAAATAAAGTTAAATACTTAGGTTAAAACATGTATTATTATTTATTAATAATATAACCTAAGTCATGTTAATTAATTAATTATAATCATGGTTTTTAAATAATTAATTAATTATAAATCTAAAATATAAAAATACTTAGGTTAATTAATTTCATGATTATTAAAAATTAAGATAACCTAAGTCATGTTATTAAATTAATCATGCCATTTTATTAATTTAATTTTTAACATAAGATCATAAAAATAATAAAACTAAACATACACCATGAACCGGATCTAAACTAAAAACCATGAACCGGACATGAAATCAACACCGTACCCCGAACCAAATCGGGGTACCCCTTGTCTTGATGCTGCCGTGGGACCCACACCAACCAACCGGGACCATATGGTCTCGGTGGTGGTCGGATGGCCAAACCAAAACCCCCTTGGGTTTGGTGTAGGCTGCGGCCAAAACAAACACCCTTTAAAACATTACTTTTGATTTTTATAAATTCCCAATTCATGTTAGATCCATGATTTTAATTAGGTTTTTATAAAAACATAACATGTTCTTAATTTATAAAAGATCAAATCAAAAGAAAAGGTTTAAAAAGGATTTACCGAAATCGTGGATCAAAAGGACGAAGAACAAACACGATCACCAACTAGAATTCCAAGATCCAAGATCAACAAACACCCCCTTGTGGTGTTTTGTAGGTGGCGGCCAAATAGAAGAGAAGG
Organism: Glebionis coronaria; assembly: GCA_025667525.1. Classification (NCBI taxonomy): domain Eukaryota; kingdom Viridiplantae; phylum Streptophyta; class Magnoliopsida; order Asterales; family Asteraceae; genus Glebionis; species Glebionis coronaria. The sequence continues at coordinate 159,692,728 of CM046882.1, forward strand.
AGGAGGGTTTTTAGGTTTTTGCTAAAATCTTCTGTAAATGTAAAATGAGTAATGTAAAAATCATTTAACCCCCTTTAGTAAAATTTACAAATGGGCTTGGCCCATTTGCTCTTTGTAGCCGCGGGTAGGGGGCCCCACATGGGGTACCCGTACCTTTTTCCGTGTCTCGATGTTTAGTTATTCGTTCGTGATTATTTGTGTTCGCGTTTTATGTGTTCTCGTTACGTAATTATCGTGATCTAATATATTTAATTACGCTCGTAATAAATATATATACGTAATTAATAATAGTTCGTGTTTTAATTACGTTCATGATTTCATGATCGCATGTTCGTGATTAATTATTGTCAAATAATTATTACGTGCTCGTGCGTAGTAAATACTTATCGTGTTCTAAAACGTACGTAATACGTAAAATCCTAACACGTAATCGTAATCATGCTATATTAGGAAAGTTTAAATCTAGTACGTACGATCTTAAGGGTACTATTCATGGTAAAAGCATGCGGGTTTTACATGCAGAGACTGTTTAGTGGAATTTTAAATAAGTAAATGTGTTCCTTTTAGCTATGTGCCACCACTGATGGAGTAGAGGAGCGCTGAGCTCTCTAAGAACAGCTTAACTACCATTAATCAACAACCAAACACTATCATATCATCATCATCTACTAACAATGATCTCCCCTGCTACACTGCTACAAATGGTATGAAATGGACTGCAAATCAATTCTGAACCAGCTTCAGTCTTCAAAATATCATCAAGTCATTCCATTGATCATGATTGATCAAAAGAATCACAACAGTAACACTAGGAGAAAGATTATGCATGTATTGAGAAGTAGAATGAGTGAAAGTGAAAGTTGAATTTCATTAACGGAAGAAGAGTTGGTTACAAAACAATTACAGCTACTAACTAACTCTTAAGTTATTTTCAGTCACTTAAGAGTAGTTTTAACTAAAATGCTAAGCGAATTGAGAGAGAATTTTATAAGTGTGTGAAAAAACACACAATAACTACATACATAAAATGAAAGACTAGCTAGGTATTTATAGAGGTTGGGATATAGTTAGTTGGAGTCTAGTGACGTGTTCCAGCCAGTGGCATCCTTCCACGTGGCTTGATCTTGTAAATTTTTCATAGCCATCGAAGAGCTCAAATTGGGGGGTTTTGATTGAGTAAGTTTCAAGCTAATTGGTTGCTTTGGTTGTGATCCTCTCTTGAAATAGAACAATTTTGATGTTGATAACTTCTCATGGTATGCAGTATAGCTTGAATTCGATCCCGGGCTTGATATAGTTTGAATGTGCAACGTGGCTTTGTTTTATTGGATGATAAGAAGTGTTTCGGATCATTATCCGAAAAACGATTTTTGATTGGTTGGAAAAAGATGAGTGGGTATTACTGTTTGGATTGGTTAATAAATGAAATGGTGGATGAGTGGGGTGACGTGTCCCATGAGGTGGCAATCCGTGTGACCTACATTCTCTCTTCTCATTGGTTGAAACAAGTTATACACGGAATGATCCAAACTTTGCCCATTTTTGTCAATTAAGCCCCTCAACTTTAGCAGATTATTTACTTGAGCTCCAAACTTTGTTTCTTTGACATTTTTTATCCTTCCAACTTCAATCTTGTTCAAAAATAATCCTTTGACTTGTTGACTTAAATGTTGACCAGATTTTACTTTCTTCTTGACTTTTGCATAATTACACTTTTAGTCCCTCATCTTTGAAAATTGTCAAGAAAGGTCCTTTATCTTTTCAAGGCTTGTCACTTTTCATCTTCCTTTTGCCTTTTCTTCATCTTTAAGGCTTGTATTCACTTGTTTGCTCCAAATTTGTATCTTTGTTACCTATACAAGCACAAACACAAAACATACCCGTAATACTGCTTTTATGTATAAAAATTAGGTATTTTGCTTTGTGTTTTAGGGTGATTTGTGATATTATTGATATCAGATTTCACTCATATCATAGGGAATTAATAGGTTGGATAAGTTTGATTGAGCTTAGTTTAGGTATTTGAGTAAGAAGATTGCGTGCTCAAAGGATTTGAGTTAGTATTTTGCTAAAATTGGAAATCTGTCAAAAAAGTGGGCATTGGGGGGCAAATATTTGAAAAGGGTTTTTAAGCTTTGTTCACTGAGGTTTCTTTGTGTGCTAATGCTAATTAAGTGTGTTTAATTTGTTTGAGGACATTGGTTTAGTATAAAAGTGGTTACTTATGTTTTCATCAAGTTTCATTTTGTATGCATAAGACCTTGCCAATTATATAATAAAGGATTTGGGTAGGTGTTTGTAAGTTTTATGACTTGAAATGAGGCATGCTTAGAGTTCTCATGGTAGTATAAGTCTGCTACATCTGGTTGGAGAGACTAGAGCTTTTTTGTAGCTTTTAGGAGCTTGTGAATTTCACCTTCTTGCCAAGTGTATCAGCAATGCAACATTCTTGCATGCACATCATATCAGCAATCATATAAGTCTTGCTTTAGTGATTAAAGACTTGGAAATTGGTTTAAGTGTAGTTCATAGTGTAGGGAAATAGTAGCTCATCTAGTCTTGTAGGGTTTAACAGCTTATGGTTAGTATAAATGCTCATATAAGCGTAGTGATAAAGCATTAAGTCACAGCCATATTTCGTATTTTTTGGTGATTGATTATACTTGTTTGATGATTGATTGACTGTTATTTGTGGTACTTTTTGTTTGTGCTTGACTCCTCACACCACAACTTGGTGTGAGGGTTCCCTTTGTGAGCCCAGAAACATTCAATCACCCTATAACGGGCACCAAAAATTACCTTTTGCATATTCATAGTAAAACAAGTTTGTTCTACCAGCTCTTTGTTATTGTAGCATCCTCGATCATGATTTGGTGTTTGATTGTTGATTAAAACAAGTATTCAATGAATAAAAAGTAAAAGAGAAGTGTGTTTAAGTGTTTGTGTAACAAGTTAAAAAGAAAAAAAAAGAAAAAGGGGAATCATAGGATAAGGGGAACCACAAGGATTCGAACCCTCGTCCATACGATCAACCCCTCTTAACAACGCCTCAACACACCACACTCTAACCAAACGTGTCCTGGGGTCATTTCTGTTTTCGTTTCATTTCATTAGTTACTTAAGGACTTCTTAGGTGGGCTTTTTAATATATAAGTCGTGACCCATTTAGCTTTTTGTGGCTTAGAAGCATATTCCATTTTTCCTTTAACCAGTAATACTTCTAGGACTTTTGTGCTTAGTTTTAGATTTTTCCACTCATTATTCTATTTTATAGCATTTAATTGGACACGTTTTAATTTTTTGTCATTTGAAAATAGCTTTTGTTAATAAAAAATTATAAAAAAAATATTTTTTTGTCTTAAAATAAATAATACTTTTGAGGTTTACAAGCTATAAAAACCCAAATTAGTCTTTTTAACATTTTATTTAATTTTTAATGTTTTTATTAATCTTTAAAAATAAATATAAAGTTAATTAAAAGGTCTAAAATGGGTTTTTTGGCATTTATATGTTATCTATATTATTTAAGACTTTTTGGTAAATTTTATTCATTTTTAGGGCATTTTCATTTTTCGTCATGTTTTTCGGTTTTACGTTTTTAATTAAAAAAGTGTTTTTAAGATTTAAAATTTGTTTTAATTGGTTTAAATTTTTGCAAAAATTTTTTTTTATCTTAATTACAATATTTTTGAGGTTTGTAAGTTTAAATATCTTAGTTTGGGCTTTTTGTTAATTTATTTAATTTTTACGGCTTTAATTAGCATTTAAAAATTAAATATTAATTAATTTAAAAAGTTTCAAGAAGTTTTCTTTATTTGTAAACTTTAAACATATTATTAGGTATTTAATTTTAATTTTGGGTAATTTTTAGGAAAAGTTTTATTTTCGTCGATTTTTACAATTTTACGTTGTGTACACCGTAGTTTTATTTTTAGTGTAAACCTTCATCCAATTTAGATCTTTTTCACTCCATTGTTATTAATCCAAAACATAACAAGTTTAACACACACATTAATCCTCCTTGGTGAACGAACTCATAACTTAGGTCATAAGTGTTTTACATTTTCCTAAACGTACACTTAATACTTACCGCTTTTACGTTGTTTTTCCTAAAACACGTATTTTTACTACTATCACAGCCTTTGGTTGAAGTTTTCCCAAATTGTCACCATCATTATTTGGATATCAAAGAGAACCGAATACATGAAGGTATGATAAACCTGGTACTTTACCATGTAGAAACTCATAGTGTGTTTTACCATGGCGTTTTCTAATTAGTGATCGGTTTTGGGTGTATACTGCTATAGATACTGCTTCTGCCCATAAAAATGGAGCCTTTGCGTAAATTAACATCATTCGAGCAGCTTCCATAAGTGTGCGATTTTGCCTTTCAACGACACCATTTTGTTATGGAGTGCGAGTAACGGATGTCTCATGAGATATTTCAACTTCTTCATTATAATTACGCAAGATTTGATTCACAAATTCGGTTCCATTATTTGTAGAATGAGTCAGAAAGTAGTCTTGAGACGCACTTGAATCATCTTGAGAAATTCGATGATGAATTTAAGTGACTCATTTTTTGTTGCAAGAAATTTCACCCATGTAAACCGAGATTAATCATCGACAATGACAAGGACGTACTTTTTACCACTAAGACTTTCAACACGTATTGGCCCACAAAGATCCATATGCAACAAATAAAGTTTTTCATGGTTAGTGTCTTCAATCTTGGGTTTGTATGATTTCTGAGTGCTCTTTCCCATTGAACACGCGGAACACAAATGGTCCTTGTGAAATTTAAGTTTAGGAAGACCACGAACAAGTTCGTTTTTCGCCAAATGATAAAAAGCATCAAAGTTAAGATGAGATCATCATCGATGCCATAAACATGACTTAGTCTTCGATTCTTTGGAGAGAAGACATACGGGAGAAGCGGCCATCATGTCTTGTAGAGACAAAGTATACAAATTAATCCCTCGAGTACCTTTCAACAAATCTAACCCTTCCAAATTACGAATGAAGCAGGTATGCTCTCGAAAAGCAACTTCTAGGTTTGAATCACAAAATTGTCCCACAGAAAATAAGTTGTGACCGAGACCTTCCACATAATACACTCTTGAAATAATAACATTCCCAATATGATATTCACTATAACCCATTATTTTTGCAATATGATCATTTCTGAATCGAACCGTACCAAGAAACTTGTTGACGAAATTTCTGAGCTGAGAGCGATCTCCGGTCATATGATTGGAGCAACCAGAGTCAAAATACCAGAGAAAAATTTGGACAACCTGTTTTCAATAACAACAATAGACAAAGCATTTGAAACTATCGGTTCCGGAGTGTTAGCAAATACAGATATAATATTATCAGAATTGCTAACATTTGCGTTATTCTTAGATTTCCGGCATTTTCGAATGTGAGTTTTACCAATAACAGGTTTTAATGTTCCAACTTTCTATGTTTTTGGATTATTAGCGGGCACTACCGTCGGAATCTCAAAACCCTAATCCGATACAACGATCAGAATAATAGTGAAAGCTGTCGGAACCCAAAGCCCTTTTCCGATGGTTGAAATACGCAATAAGCAAACCAAATAAGCAATGATTTAATAAGCACTAATAGAAACTTGACCAAATGAATAATAGAAAGAACTAAATAAGCTCAAATAAGAAACTTTATAAACACTAAATAAGCAAACTTTTTAAGCAAACTATAATCAAGAACTAAACCTTTGAAAAGAAACTTAAAAGTAAATAAGCTAGATACAAAATAAGCCAATAAGCATGATAAGCTCAAAGCTCAAATTATAAAAAAAACTTATATATGAACAAAAAGATAAACTTTTTGATCACATAAACATCAAGATTAAGCAAAATTAAAGATTAATTCGGATTAAAGATAAATAAAAATCAAGAAAGGTAGAAAAAGATTAATATTAAAACAAGATTAAGCTTTTAAAAGTAAAGATTAGATTAAAACTAGAAAGGAAGATAAAAGATGAAGTGCTATTGAGAGAAAGTTAAACACTTTCTCTCTCTAAAAATTGAAAACTACATAAAGAAAAATGAACTAATTAATTAACTAACTAACACCCTCCTAATGTGTCATTAGGAGGGTATATATAGGAGGTGGGGAGTGCATGTGTTGCTTCCTTCTTCCTTTCTCTTTCTCGTCTCGACTTGATTTAAATTCTTTGTCTTTCTCGACGTCGTCTCGGGATTTGTCGATATAAATTGAACTTTTCTTATAATTTCTTCAATAATTAGACTTGAGTTCTTCGACTTCATTAAACTTCCGTCTTTAGACTTTTTCTTCGATAAATCTTAAGAATAGGCCTTGGACTTCTGTTCTTTTTGCACTCCTGGTCTTTTGACTTCGTCTTTTCTCGTTTTCATCGATAAAAGCCCGTGAAAGCCTGTGTTTTCTTCCTTTTTCGTCTTTTGGTCCTAAAACACAATAAAAACACAAACCACGCATAACTCTGACATTTACGACCTAAAATACACGTTTTGGCTTGGTTATTATTATAGTTAAGTGGTAAAAGGATGGGTGGTTTCACACCTATCAAATCCCCTAAACTTGACCATTGCAATGCCCTCATGCAATGCATTAATTACAAAGCACGTTTTATATTTTTCATCATAATCAATCCACCTTGGCCTTTATTAAGCGTAAGACATTAAGATAGAAAATTATAAAATATTCAAAGGAAGAAAATAAAGTAAAAAGATCAAAACTTACCTTAGGGTTTTGGAATGTCATGAATGATTATCATCCTCAAGTTTCACGTTCCCCATACGAAGCTTAAAAACGAGATCATTGTTATTATAAGTTAGCAAACTAACACAAATTCATGTGGCCCAATTATTCACTTAGACTCCCTTATTCCTAGGTGTATCTCTTATATTTTCAGATTGTCTTGAATGATCACGAGGATGCATTGTTGACTTATTTCGATAGTTATTTAGGCTGAAAATAAAGTGGGACGATTTAATCAATATTTAGCTAAAGGACAAAATCTTTTAAAACTACTTCTCGGGACCTCTTAAAGTTCATATCTTGGCATTGGCATAACTCGCTTCACAATTTGAGACCTTTCTCGGATCGATATTTGGCGTTGACTTCATACTTCAAATCTTGAGAGACGTTCATGAAATAATGGTCTTCTCTTCATAATAGGAATTTCTTCACTTGAACTTTTTGAGAGATTCTTCATATTTGGACCACGACTTCTTCATTTTTCACCAATCTTTATTTGGGATTTTGATATACAACGATCCGCCTCCTTTTAGGACTTGGATCTATTTATCCTCATACCTTGTTAGGGCCTTTTTGGATAGACTTCTCCATGATCTTTACGGGAGTATTTGCTTTTCGTCGTGTGTCTCGATCCTTCATATTGATTTTTGATAAATGATTCTTCACATCACTTGGGATCTTTAGCAACAAAATGTAGCCCTCATGCCTTGTTAGGGCCTTTTCGGACTCGCCAATCTTCGCATCCCGCTTCAATAAGTTATGCCTTGGCTATGAACTCTAATTAATACCGAGCAACTTTTAAATGATCTTGGCCTAGAAGCTAAGTAACTTTTCAAATCGTACAACCTTATTAATTGCAAATATATTTACTAACAAGCGATAGGAGAAAAAGCTTATAATCAACTCACATAAATTCATGAAAGAATACCAAACTTATAATTGACTCTATCATCTCTCGTTCTCCACAATTTAAAATCTCAAGGAATGGGACTCGTGAATGCTTAGCCAATCAAATCAAAGTTTTGGGTTTTCAAGTCATCTATAGGATCTTGCATCTTCTTAGACTTTTTCAAGTTTAGAATTTGCATTTTAAAGTTCCCTTGATAAACGACTCCCTAGGATCAATTATAGGAACTTGCAAAAATTTCTTGTTCTTAACCGGCAAGAGTTAAGACTTTCGCGTTTTAAAGTTCCTTATATAAAAGCCTAGCAAAACTTGACTTAAACACGTTAAGGATACTACCTAGAGTAAACTTAGATAAGTAAACTCGACTTGAGTCAAAATATTCACAACGTTTAAAAATTAAATCCACTTTATTAAAATTTCTTCTAGCAAAGAAAGAAAATAACTATAACAAAGGTAAATACAACTAGGCCAAAATAGATCAAAAATTTTGAAAAATGTCGAAAATCAATTTTCTGGTTAAAATGAGGACAAATACAAGGAAAAGCCCACTTAACTTCGATATAAGTCCCCCCTACACTTGATATAAACATTGTCCTCAATGTTTAAGCATGTGGGAGTAAACTCCCCTACACTTAGGACATTTTGCACTTTGTTTAAATCTTACTAAGGAAGAGACAACTAAAGTGATTCCTATTTTAATATTGAAGAATATAAAATAGTGAATCAAAAGAGTTTAGGATAGAACAGGGAAGACAGGAACATGGAATCACGGGTTGTCAAAAGTCATCAAGAATGGATCTTTGATAGCTCGAATCCCTGCTCATGATAAGAAAGAAAACAACAAACACATACTAGGGTCTCCCCCTACACTTATTATAAAAACAGAGAAAAAAGATAGATACTGCGGGTTGCCTCCCGAGAAGCGCTTGTTTTTGTTAACCGAGTCGTGATCCTGACTCGACCTTGATTAGCATGGGAAGAACCTTGAAAAATATCCACCGGGATCAAATACATGGTTTTCATCCATCAAATAACACAAGCTTAAGGCGAACAAGGCAGGACAAAGAAGGGTAGGCAAGGTTCCCTTAAGTAGTTGTTGAGCACGGTGGTAGAAAAGGTGATGAGGTGCAAGCATATCTCTATTGTGTCCAAAAATCGTTCCTTTTATTTCATCAGATGGATACTGATATGGCTTAAAAACTACAATACCAGGATCGAACACCTTTTCTTTTAGGGGAAAATAACACTCAGGCTCAGTAGACCTTGAAGAAGATCCTCTCATAAATCGCACAATCTCATCCTTAGAAGGTGGATAAAGAGGTGTCAAGACATAAGTACTGTGAATATCGGTGTCTTCCGGCTTCTTCTCCGTTGAAACGGTTTTCTTCATATCCAAAGGAGGATAAAGAGCATCATCAAAGTCCAAAGGAGGAGAATCGTTCTCATTGGGGAAGTATGTATTGAGAAAAGTAGCAAAGTCTTCCTCAAATGAGTAGTCATCCAAAGTAGGATCAAGCATTGTTGGTGGAGGATCTTCATCAACAGTAGGTGCACGGTCATCATGTGAAGAATCACTCGAAAGAGTATCGACATCATCAAAATCATCATATGTTGGCATGTCTTTATACTCTAAAGCAAAATCATCAGAATCATCCATATCAGAACTATTATCATCATCATAATCATCATAGATCGGTGGAGGATCATAAATTGGTGGGGATCCAATTTGGATAGAGAATCATCAAAATCATCCACATCGTCTTGGAAAAGTGGATTATTAGAGCGAGAATCGAAAAGAGGATTATCATATACAACAAAGTCATCAAGCTTTATACACTCCAAAGTAGTAGTAAGCTCTTCTTGAAGCAGATTAATCATTTTCACTGATTCTTTTCTATTGGATTTACTTGTATTTTTCCCCATCTTAAAAACTTGAGCATCATTCCCGACCCTTAAGATTAATTCACCTTTGGCCACATCGACTAGAGCTTTTTCGGTTCTCAAAAATGGCCGTCCAAGTATTAACGGAATACGAGGGTCCATTTCATAATCAACAACAACAAAATCGACCGGAAAAGTGAAGGTACCAACTTTAATAAATACATCTTCAGCAATACCAACGGGGTAAGCGAGAGTTTGATTTGTTAGCTCCAGAGTCATCTTTATCGGTGTAAGGTCGGGTAATGATAGCTTTTTCCACACACTTAATGGCATCAAATTAATACTTGCCCCTAGATCGGCTAAGGCAGTAAATTCTTCCTCTTTGTTAAAAATGAAAGGCAACACAAAATGACTGGGATCTCCAAGTTTTTCCGGAAGTTCTTTAAGAATGACTGTAGAACAGTTTTCATTTAAGCGTGTGTTGACAAACTCAGCCATCTTTTCCTTCTTGTTAAGCAATTCCTTGAATGCTTTCACAAATTTCCGCATTTGGACAAGTTCTTCAACGAGGCTAATGTTGAAATTCATTTGAGAGATCATCTTCATAAAAGAAGTGACTTGAGCATCCTCTTTAGTAAGCAATTTGCACTTGTCTAACAAAGAAGGATAAGGGATCCTGGGTTTAGATGGAGTAGGTGTAGCAGGTAAAGGTTGAGATGTTGAAGGTTTAGAGGTGGTTGGTGGGGTTGGTGGAGGGTTTTGCTTGGGTACCTCTTCATTAATAGGTGGAGACGGTAATGGAGAACTAGTACTAGGAATGGAAGTAGGAGGGATAAATAGAGGTGGAGGAGGTGTAGATGGAGTAACGGGAGGAGGGGTAGAAGGTCCTACTAGAGTTGCTCCACTTCGGGTAGTAATAGCACTCACATTCGCTCTAGGGTTTGTTCCGGTTGTAGAAGGAAGCGCACCTTGGGGGCGAAGGGTTTGTAACATTTGAACAAATTTCCTATCCGTGGACTCTTGAATTTGTCTAGTAGATTCTTGCATTGCTTGCATGATTTTCTCATGTTCATTCAATTTTTGCAAAACCAAGTCTATAGGCGGATGAGGTAAATTGAACCCTTGTTGTTGAAAACCTTGGTTTGGGCATTGGTTATAAAGTGGAGAACCTTGAGGTATGAAACCTTGGTTTGGAAAGCCTTGATTTTGCATTTGGTAATTTCCCTGATTTGCATTTAAGCCCCTCACATTGGCATTACCTTGAAAATTAGCTCTTGGCGACCCTTGGTTGTTTTGGTTAGGTTGTGGTGGTCTTTGTTGAAAACCGGGTGGAGCCAAATAAATTGTCGAGTTGTAAGACAAGTGAGTAACATCAACATTAGGCTTGAAACGAACTCTCTCGGTGTTGTTGTAAGCATACACTTCCCCGTGAGATTTATCATAAGCTTTATCACAATTAGCAAAAGAGTGTGGCCCACCACAAGTTTCACAAGTTATATTAAGAGCATTGTTGTTTTTGGCATTGTTAACGGCTTGTAAAGCAAGTGCTTCAACAACCGTGGTAAGCTTATCAAGTCTGTTTTCGGTGTCACTAGTGCTAGAACTAGCCACATTAGCCCGAACACTTTTTGTTTGCACTTTAGACTTATTCTCAATAATATCCCACGCGGCATTAGAAGACTTAACCAAAATGTTACCCCCTGAGGCACTATTTAGTGAATCTTGGTCATTCATGCTTAAACCATTGTAAAAAGTATTAATTTGATGCACTTTTGTAAAACCATCTTGTGGACACTTTCTTAAATTTCCTTAAAACGGTCCCAAGATTCACTAAAGTCTCACCGTACTTTTGTTCAAAGTTAATGATTTCATTCCGCAAAGCGGTAGTACGTGAGAGTGGGAAAAAGTAGTTGATGAATTTGGTCTCTAAATCTGACCACGTAAGAATACTTTATGGTGGTGCCTTATCAAGCCAATGCCGGGCTTGTCCCTCTAAGGAGAAAGGAAAAAGTTGCAAGCGAATTACCTCTTGTGAAACCCCATTAAACTTGACCGTATTAGTGAGTTGAAGAAACCTTTTGATATGGTCATGAGGATCATCAAGTGTACGCCCGAAGAATGGTTGAGCAGAGACCATTTGAATGAAGCCGGATTTGAGCTCAAAGTTGTTGGCTCCAATCTCGGGTATGACAATAGCATCGGTGTTGCCCTCTACGTACGATTGCAAAAGCTCGATCATTGGTCGATTTTCCATGGTGACAATAGGTTGAGTTTCGACTTCGGCTTGAGTTGCTTTCTTCTTACGAGCACGGGTACGCATACACACCTACAAAAGGAAAAGAAAGATAGACAAGAAATATTTTTGGTTTTTTTATGTTTTTCTATTTTTTTGGATTTTTGAAAATTTTATATTTTTTAGAATTTTTGAAAATTAGACAAGTGAAAATAACGTTCAAGAGTGAACGGATCCCAAAATCCAACGCGTCTCTCACAATAAACCGTTAATCTTCACGAAAAGAGCCGGCAGCGCCGCCATTTGATATTTGGTTTTCACCGAGTATGAAAGTTCGTTGATTCCAGTCTTTTCGAATTGATTACAGTTGAAAGTGTGACTCAGTCGTTCTTGGTGGAATATAAAGGGGAACGGTTATTAATGTAGGAATTTTTAATGTATTGAAAATTAAAGTTCATTTTCCTCGACTCACTCGAATTGATTTCGGACTTAACGTGGATTACTTGTTCTTGGTAACTTAAACTTTTTGGTATTTTTAAAACTAAAAAGACAACTAAAAAGACAACTAATTAAGTCTAATTTAATTAACCAAAACTTTACTATTTAAATTTTAAAACTAATTAAGACTATATTTAAAAACTATTTAAACAAATGTGAAAATTATTTTGAACTAATTTAAAACTAAAAACTATTTGGATTAATTTAAATGAAATCTATGTAAAACTATTTTTAAATAAAACTAATTTAATTGAAAACTAATTTTAAAAACTAAATTTAAAAACAATTTAAAATATATAAAAGTAATTAAAGTATTTTTACTTTTATTTTTTTAAAACTTTATAAAAGAAAATATAAAGATAACTTTTAATTAAAATTTAACTAAATAAAACTTGTATTTAAAATGTTTAATAAAACTGGCAGTACTTTTAAATCCTATATTAATTAATTAACATGAAATTAAACACAAATAGAGGTCAAGCTGAGATGGTAAAGACGTAGGCTACTAAACGAAAGGTCCAGGGTTCGAGACCCTTTGGAAACAAATTCTTGCAATGATATTTTTTTTTTTTGGAATTTTAAACATGAACTCACAGACCAAATGAGTCTGTGAGATTTATAAGCAGCAAAAATAAGAAACAAACACAATGATAAGCCAAACTAATCAGATTCAAATAAGCAAATCCAGATTAACTACTAAATCCAATAAGCCGTATAGAACTGAATAAGCAGTTAAACTAAAACTGAAATATAAGCAGATAAAGTAAACCGAAATATAAGCCAACAGACTTTGAACTTAAGATAAGAAAATCAGAATTTATCAAATCTAAATAAGCAAATAATCCTAAACAAAATTCTAATAAGCCAACAAAAACTGATAATAAGCAAATTCCACAAGCAAGACTAACTAAACCATCTTAACACTCAGTAAACCCAAACAAGATGCGATCCCAATAAGAAGATATAAGCAAACCCGAATATTAAGTAAACTAGATAAGCAAATGACAAAATAAGCAGATCTTAAACTATCAGCAAGCATAAACAACAATATCAAAACTTAAATAAACTAGCAGTCCTACTAAGCAGATTAATCCAAAGAACAAAAAAAACAGATAAAAACTACAAGCAGATAACTAAATAAGTAGATCCAAACAAACTCAAGTCATACACAAGCAGATTAAATAAACATAACAGATTTAATTAACAATAACAAATAAAAACTATTAAAATTTTTATTAAACTAAAACTTAAAAAAAAGAAATAACACCTGATTGATGAAACCTTTGGGAAGAAGGAAGGTGCTGAACCCCCTTTATGAACCGGATCTAACACTCCTCACCCAGACATCATCATCATCACCGAAACTCATCATCTCCAAAAACTTCTTCGAATCAGATTTCATTTAACTTCCCAGTGCGGGAAATTAATTACCACTTTTTACTTTTAACAATTTAATAATTATAATAAAAACAAATGATAATAATATTGATAAAAACAGATTGAAAATTAAATTGCAGGAAATAAACTGAAAAATATAAGATGCGATGAGATTAACTGAAATAAAACTTTTATTATTATCTGAAATCGAGTACAATACTGGAAAATTAAAAATTACAATTTAACCTAAAAAAACTAAATTGCATAAATAAAAACTAAAAATAAAAAATAGGCACCAATAAAATTACACAATGAAGGGGTTTTTATAGGAAAACCCTAAAAACTGTTGGTGAAGCTTGGTGATCACGCAGTAAAATCCAGGTCGCTCTTTTCTTTTCTTCTCTCTTCTTTCTTCAATCAACGGCTGAGATAACACCTTAATCACGCGGATTGACAGGTTGTCTTGAAGGTGTGTTTGTTGTGTTTATTGAAAGATGATGTGGACTCATTTGATTGGTTGGAGTGGTGGTGGTGATTTGTAACATCCAATTAGGAAAGGGATAGGAGCCACGTCCTCCATCTTCTTAATTCCAAAAAGATTGGGAATTAATTTCCCTTGCGTGATTGACACGCGCCTTGAACAAGTAAAAAGCCCCAAATCGATTATTTATCTAGGGTTTTGAGATTGGGAGAATAAGGCTGCGTTTATTTTGAGGTGAAGTGAGAGAGATGTGAAAAGTGAAGTTTTCTTTGGTTGTAACGATTGAGGTGAAAAGTAAATACTCGTGCCTATATTTGACCAAAAGCTTTGACCCCAACATTGTTTCCTCCGTCTCATTAAATGAAGTTTGGGCTTTTGGCCCAAATTGCAACATATACCCCATCCGTCTATAATAATAGGCTTTACAAATATTCATCCGTCCCAAATAAATTGTTTTGGGCTATGTATGGGCTTAATCACCAAAAGTAAGTAATATAAATCCTTTATTGGGCTTTTGGGCCCATTAACCAAATGTGGGACGGTCAAAGCTCAAATATCCTCAAAAAGATTAAATCCGCTAAAAACGAGCTCGATTTCGGCTTTGTTGATCATTTCTTCAAAGTTGTGTCGATTTTGTCGGTTCTCGTGATTTTTGGCACACTTTTGGTTTCTTGACTTTGTGTTTGTCTCTTTCTTGGACTTTTCTTCAACATTTGACCGTGAAATCCCGTGTTTTCTTTCCTTTTGATCATTTGTACCTATTTCACACAAAAACACAAAACCACACGTAATTTCGACTTTTACGATATTAAACACATGATTAGGTCTTGTTTTTCCTTGATTTTAGTGGCAAAAGGATAAGAGTTTACACACTTATTAAATCTCCTACACTTGACCATTGCAATGACCCCATGCAATGCATTATTTTAAAGCATAAAGTTACATTTTTCGCATAATTAACCCATCTTGGCCTTTATTAAGATATACTATTACTACTACGATGAAAAGATGAAAACTTTAAAGGAAACAAAAGTTATAACAATTTATTAACATGGAAATTATTTGATGGAAGAAACTCGTAAAGAAATCTAAGACTTAAATTAGGGCTTTGGTGTCATGAATATTAATCATCCTCAAGTTTCACGTTCCCCATACCAAGCTTAAAAACGAGATCATTGTTTACCATAAGTCCTTAAGTTATAACCACTTATATAAGACAATTGTGTAGTACTCTTTCTCCAATTCCTACGTTGTATCTCTAGCTTTTAAGGATTGTCATTCACCCGTAGGCTCATTTGACTTATTTGATAATTATTAGTCCAAAAATGAAGGCTAAGCGGTGCAAACCCGACACTCAAAACCTAACCTCGTCCTCAAAAACGTTTTCACTAAAGTAAGCCCACATCAAGGATGATTTAACACGATTTGTGGAATAAATTCCCGGATCCATAATTTGGCCAATAGTACTACTTATTAATTATTCCTCCAAAGTCATGTTGATTTATGTGGAGTTTAGCAAGTTCACATCATATACCCTTAGGCTCTTTTAGATGTAAAAATGCTCCTTATCTATTGTCCACACCCTAAGGCTCCTTGAACGATAAACAAGGGAATTAATTTTTTGATCAATTTTTATTCAACACTTACCATGACATACACCCTAAGGCTCTAATGACAAGTTTCGTGCTACATGCCCCACACCCTAAGGCTCCTTGAGGTCATGTTTTAATCTTATTCTTTCTTATTTATGATATATATAGTAGGCCAAATTTCGCGGTCCCATGGTCTGAATACCTCCTACTTAGTGGTTATGAGCCACCTTAGTCGGAAGTCCACAACGCTGGCACCCTCAATGTGTTCATGCTTTAATTACAAGGAGATAAAAGATTTGGCTAAGAGTTAAGATATCGAATCTACACCGCAAAAATCCTCATTTATTAAGCAATTAAATATACAAGCGGGAAGAAAGAGCCACAAAAACTCATATAAATAAGAATTAACCCTTAAACTTATTATCAACTCTATCATCTCTCGTTCTCCACAATTTAAAATCTCAAGGAATGAGACTCGTGGATGCTTAGCCTAATAAACCAATTAAGGTCCATATGGTTAAGGATACTAGCTAGAGTAAACTCCGATAAGTAAACTCGGGTTGAGTCAAAATATTCACGATGGGCCTAATATATCAAAGATATCTAAACTTGTTAAAACCATTTTATTCATTTATTTATTTTTTACTTTATTCTTGGAATGGAAAATATAAATACGATTCGATGACAAAAGAAAATAAATGGAAATACTAATAGGCCAAAATAGATCAAAATTTTTGAAAAATGTTGAAATTTTTTTAATTTTCTGATTAAATGAGGTCAAATTCATGGAAAAGCCCACTAAAATTTGATAGAAGTCCCCCCTACACTTAATATAAACATTGCCCTCAATGTTTAAGAATGTGGGAGAATATACTCCCCTACACTTAGGACATTGAGTACGTTGTTTAAATCGAGCTAAGGAATAGACAACTAAAGTGATTACATTTATTCGTCTTATTTATATACAAGTATGAATCACAATAGCAAAAACTTATCGAGGAAACCGGGTACACTGGAACACGGGATCACGGGCCGCGTAAAAAAAACACCGAAAGTGGATCATTAAGGCACAAATCCCTGCACACAACATCACAACACACAAACAACCTACTTGGCTCCCCTTTCACTTATGTTAGAAAATAAATAAAAAGGATAGATCATCGGATTGCCTCCCGAGAAGAGCTTGTTTTTGTTAACCGAGTCACGAGCCTGACTCGACCCCGAATTAAATGGTCCATGGGGAAGCCTCTAATGTAATATCGGGATCAAATCCTCGGTCCCGGAGGAACATAATAAATGAGAGACAGGAGGATAAGTCTTGAAGGGTAGAAAAGTCCTCTCAACATAAGAAAAGTAAGTGAAGTCTTGATCCACGGGCGGTATGGTGGGTAAAGGAGACAAATTGTCATCCCAAAGACAATGGATGGTCACAATTTGACAAAGCCGTAAAGGTATCAATCATAGAATGGTCAATGTAACCTCCCGGGTCAAAGCACTCATCCTCGTTTCCCGGTATGAAATGAGGAGAGTAAAAACGATACATCACCCGCTTGGGTGTGCACGCGGTAGGACGGGGTGGCAACATAATATGAGAAATATCAAAAGAAATATCTACCACCCGCGTCACCTCTCTAGACCGAATAAAACGGAAGGTAGGGTCAAATCTCTCCACCTCCTCTATGAAGGGAGGTGGCATGGCTAACAAAGAATGCTCATCAATAGCAATAGAGTCGGGGCTATCATTGTCCTCAATCCCCTCTTCAAAGAGTGGATTCACCTCACTAGAGATGCAGGCGTCATGAAAATCAAATAAAGGGTTCGAATAAATCTTGAAATTTTCCTTCAGAACGTCTTCATCGGATAGTGACTCGTCATCACTAGAAGTAAAATCATCATCGAGATCAAAAAGAGGATTAGAGAAAGCCAAAGAATCATCTCCCAAGATGTCGGTGGGAGGTAATGAATCATCACTACAAAGAGATTCACACTCACTGTCACTATCGGAAGCAACCGTAGGCTCACTTTGGATTGGAATAAGAGTCTCGTCACAAGGAATAGTGATAAGACCCTCATACCCCATGATGAGAGAGGCATCGGTCTCTGTAGTGGAAGAATTGAGAATAGGAGTGGTGGTCTCAAATGATGGATTGAGATAGTAAATATTATCCTCGTCATCATCATAACAATAAGGAATCACACGACGCGTAGAGGTAAAAGAACTAAGATTAGATACTTGCTCTTGTCGCTGTCGCTTTTCCTCCACGCATGCTTTTTTTAGTTGAATTAAACCTTCTTGAATCTTCAAAAGAAAGGCTTGTGTTTCGTCATCCGGATTCAAAGAAGGTTGATGATCGAGGGTGTATTGTGGGGGCTCAAAATTCTGAAAACCAGAATTATAGCACGGATGTGGTCCATCATAAATCATTGGTTGAAAAGAATTAGAACACGGATTTGGCGCATAATAATTCATCGGCTGACAATAAGAAGTATCGTGAGGGCCCCAACAATGATTGCAACACGGGTATTGAGAAAAACCCGGTGCATGTTGCGGATATGGATCGGCATATATGGAAGAGGGTGAGATAGTGTCATTAGAGGTGAAGTATGAATTGGTCCAATTGCAAAATGAACAATGTCCAAATTCGTGATTAGGGATAGCCATACCGCACCGCTCGCATGAACACCAATAACATGATTGACTATCAGACGACCCACACCCTATACAATATGAATCCATGAATAATTAAAAATAAGAGGGGTTGAGAAAAAGAATTAAACACAATAGAGGATAAAGAGGAATATTTTTTTGGTGTAATACTTTAGGAAAATTATTACTTTTGGATTTTTTAATTTTTTTTGGTTCAAATCTTAGGAAAGAGTTTGTTTTTGATGATTTTTTAATTTTTGTATTTTTATCTTTTTGATTTTTTATGTTTTAGATTTTTTATGTTTAAGATTTCTTAACAAGAAAAATAACGTTCAAAGTCGAACGGATCCCAAAATCCAAATCGTCTCACGACAAATCGTCAATCGTAACGAGCGAAGCGGCAGCGACGCCATTTTAATGTAGGAATTTTTAATGTATTGCAAATTAAAGTTCGTTTTCCTCGACTCACTCGAATTGATATCGGACTTAACGTGGATTACTTTTTCTTGGTAACTAAAACTTTTTGGTATTTTTAAAACTAAAAAGACAACTAATTAAGTCTAATTTAATTAACCAAAAATTTACTATTTAAATTTTAAAACTAATTAAGACTATATTTAAAAACTATTTAAACAAATGTGAAAATTATTTTGAACTAATTTAAAACTAAAAACTATTTGGATTAATTTAAATGAAATCTATGTAAAACTATTTTTAAATAAAACTAATTTAA
Source organism: Glebionis coronaria (assembly GCA_025667525.1). Lineage (NCBI taxonomy): Eukaryota > Viridiplantae > Streptophyta > Magnoliopsida > Asterales > Asteraceae > Glebionis > Glebionis coronaria. The sequence goes on from CM046882.1 coordinate 159,711,845, forward strand.
TTAAAAACTAATTCTAGAAACTAAATTTAAAAACAATTTAGAATTTATAAAAGTAATTAAAGTATTTTTTTTTATTTTTTAAAACTTTATTAAAGAAAATATAAAGATAAATTTTAATTAAAATTTAACTAAATAAAACTTGTATTTAAAATGTTTAATAAAACTGGCAGTACTTTTAAATCCTATATTAATTAATTAACGTGAAATTAAACACAAATAGAGGTCAAGCTGAGATGGTAAAGACGTAGGCTACTAAACGAAAGGTCCAGGGTTCGAGACCTTTTGGAGACAAATTTTTACAATGATATATATTCTTTTTTTTTGGAATTTTAAACATGAACTCACATACCAAATGAGTATGTGAGATTTATAAGCAGCAAAAATAAGCAACAAACACAATGATAAGCCAAACTAATCAGAATCAAATAAGCAAATCCATATTAACTACTAAATCTAATAAGCCGTATAGAACTAAATAAGCAGTTAAACTAAAACTGAAATATAAGCAGATAAAGTAAACCGAAATATAAGCCAACAGACTTTGAACTTAAGATAAGCAAATCAGAATTTATCAAATCTAAATAGGCAAATAATCCTAAACAAAATTCTAATAAGCCAACAAAAACTGATAATAAGCAAATTCCACAAGCAAAACTAACTAAACCATCTTAACACTCAGTTAACCCAAACAAGATGGGATCCAAATAAGCAGATATAAGCAAACCCGAATATTAAGCAAACTAGATAAGCAAATGACAAAATAAGCAGATCATAAACCATCAGCAAGCATAAACAACAATATCAAAACTTAAATAAACTAGCAGTCATACTAAGCAGATTAATCCAAAGACCAAAAAAAAACAGATAAAACTACAAGCAGATAACTAAATAAGCAGATCCAAACAAACTCAAGTCAAACACAAGAAGATTAAATAAACATAACAGATTTAATTAACAATAACAAATAAAAACTGATAGAAGTTATATTAAACTAAAACTTAAAAAAAAGAAATAACGCCTGATTGATGAAACCTTTGGGAAGAAGGAAGGTGCTGAACCCCCTTTATGAACCGGATCTAACACTCCTCACCCAAACATCATCATCATCACCGAAACTCATCATCTCCAAAAACTTCTTCGAATCAGATTTCATTTAACTTCCCAGTGGGGGAAATTAATTACCACTTTTTACTTTTAACAATTTAATAATTATAATAAAAACAAATGATAATAATATTGATAAAAACAGATTGAAAATTAAATTGCAGGAAATAAACTAAAAAATATAAGATGCGATGAGATTAACTGAAATAAATCTTTTATTATTATCTGAAATCGAGTACAATACTGGAAAATTAAAAATTACAATTTAACCTAAAAAACTAAATTGCATAAATAAAAATAAAAAATAAAAAATAGGCACCAATAAAATTACACAATGAAGGATTTTTTATAGGAAAACCCTAAAAACTGTTGGTGAAGCTTGGTGATCACGTAGTAAAATCCAGGCCGCTCTTTTCTTTTCTTCCCTCCTCTTTCTTCAATCAACGGCTGAGATAACACCTTAATTACGCGGATTGCCAAGTTGTCTTGAAGGTGTGTTTGTTGTGTTTGTTGAAAGATGATGTGGACTCATTTGATTGGTTGGAGTGGCGGTGGTGATTTGTAACATCCAATCAGGAAAGGGATAGGAGCCACGTCCTCCATTTTCTTTATTCCAAAAAGATTGGGAATTAATTCCCCTTGCGCGATTGACATGCGCCTTGAACAAGTAAAAAGCCCCAAATCGATTATTTATCTAGGGTTTTGAGAATGGGAGAATAAGGCTGCGTTTATTTTGAGGTGAGGTGATAGAGATGTGAAAAGTGAAGTTTTCTTTGGTTGTAATGATTGAGGTGAAAAGTAAATAATCGTGCATATATTTGACCAAAAGCTTTGACCCCAACATTGTTTCCTCCGTCCCATTAAATGAAGTTTGGGCTTTTGGCCCAAATTGCAACATATACTCCATCCGTCTATAATAATGGGATTTACAAATATTCATCCGTCCCAAATAAATTGTTTTGGGCTATGTATGGGCTTAATCACCGAAAGTAAGTAATTTAAATCCTTTATTGGGCTTTTGGGCCCATTAACCAAATGTGGGACCCACAAAGCTCAAATATCTTCAAAAAGATTAAATCCGCTAAAAACGAGCTTGATTTTGGCTTTGTTGATCATTTCTTCAAAGTTGTGTCGATTTTGTCGTTTCCCCTGATTTTTGGCACACTTTTGGTTTCTTGACTTTGTGTTTGTCTCTTTCTTGTACTTTTCTTCAACATTTGACCGTAAAATCCCGTGTTTTCTTTCATTTTGATCATTTGTACCTATTTCACACAAAAACACAAAACCACGCGTAATTCCGACTTTTACGATATTAAACACATGATTAGGTCTTGTTTTTCCTTGATTTTAGTGGCAAAAGGATAAGTGTTTACACACTTATTAGTTATCTATTTTAAACTAAAGTAAAATGAAAATGTAAATGTCGTTAAGTAAAGTGGAAGTTGGAATTTAAAACTAAAAATTCATACTTAAAACTAAATGACGAAAAATTAAAACTTTAAAAAGTAAATTTTGAAAATTAAATAAAAATCAAAACTAATTTAAATCTAAGTTAAGACAATTTAAAATAAAGTTTAAGAAAATGGCGGGAAAAATTAAATTGATGATTAAAAATAAGAATATAAAGTATAAACTACAATTCTATCGGAATGAATCCTTCATCGGAATCTCATCGGAATCCACTGTCAGAATGTAAGCATCGGAATAAGCAAAAACAAATCTATCGGAATAACCAATATGTTATATTCTATCGGAATGTGTAAAAACAAAGCCATCGGAATATTGTAGAAAAAAGAAATCTATCGGAATGTAGTGAAACGAAATCGTCGGAATAAGTGAAAAGAAAATATGTCAGAATGTAACTATCGGAATGCATAAAATAAACAACAATCGGAATATGGTTGTTGAAATTTTTGCAGCGTTTCGTCGCAATAAGCCTTATACCCGATCGCAAAGTACGATGCCAGGGGCAATCACAACCTATGATCGGAAAAACCGTCGGAATCTCAAAACCCTAATCCGATGCAACGATCGGAATAATAGTGAAAGCTGTCGGAATCCAAAGCTCTTTTCCGATGGTTGACATACGGAATAAGCAAACCAAATAAGCAATGATTTAATAAGCACTAATAGAAACTTGACCAAATGAATAATAGAAAGAACTAAATAAGTTCATATAAGAAACTTTCTAAACACTAAATAAGCAAACTTTTTAAGCAAACTTTAATCAAGAACTAAACCTTTGAAAAGAAACTTAAAAGTAAATAAGCTAGATACAAAATAAGCCAATAAGCATGATAAGCTCAAAGCTCAAATTATATAAAAAAACTTATATATGAACAAAAAGATAAACTCTTTGATCACATAAACATCAAGATTAAGCAAAATGGAAGATTAATTCGGATTAAAGATAAATAAAAATCAAGAAAGGTAGAAAAAGATTAATATTAAAACAAGATTAAGCTTTTAAAAGTAAAGATTAGATTAAAACTAGAAAGGAAGATAAAAGATGAAGTGCTAGTGAGAGAAAGTTAAACACTTTCTCTCTCTAAAAATTGAAAACTACAAAAAGAAAAATGAACTAATTAATTAACTAACTAACACCCTCCTAATGTGTCATTAGGAGGGTATATATAGGAGCTGGGGAGTGCATGTGTTGCTTCCTTCTTCCTTCTTCCTTTCTCTTTCTCGTCTCGACTTGATATAAATTCTTTGTCTTTCTCGACGTCATCTCGGGATTTGTCGATATAAATTGAGCTTGTCTTATATTTTCTTCAATAATTAGACTTGAGTTCTTAGACTTCATTAAACTACCGTCTTTAGACTTTTTCTTCGATAAATCTTAAGAATAGGCCTTGGACTTCCGTTCTTTTTGCAATCTTGATCTTTTGACTTCGTCTTTTCTCGTTTTCATCGATAAAAGCCCGTGAAAGCCCGTGTTTTCTTCCTTTTTCGTCTTTTGGTCCTAAAACATAATAAAAACACAAACCACGCATAATTCCGACATTTATGACCTAAAATACTTTGGCTTGGTTATTATTATAGTTAAGTGGTAAAAGGATGGGTGTTTTCACACCTATCAAAGCTATTAGACACCTTACTTACTGGTGGAATTAATTTAGTTAAATCCTTTTTGACAAGTGTAGGATACGTACTAGAAAGGTTTTCGTTTGACAAACTTTGGGGCACACAAGCTGATAATTGAGCAAATTGCTTTTGTAGTCTAAAGCGGGTCTTTTTATCAAATTGATCTTTATTATGCTTTACATAATCCAACTTTGTAGGGAATTTTAAAAGCATTTTTGATCGATTTTCTTCCGCAAGTGACATAGACTCCGCATCATCACGAACATAGGGAGCCTCTTTCGATTTACCAATTTGGGTTGCTTCATAAAGACTGGTAATATATTGATGAGCTTGGTTTGCTTAACCCGGATTAGGTGGTAAATCCTGAAGACGCTTAAGTTCTAGTTCTTTAAACGATTTAGTTAAAAGATGAACCTTTTCTATGGAAGCATATTGTTTTAAAAGCTGTTGTTCCTTAAATTTAAGAAGTTTGGTAGCATTAATTTACGATTCAAACATTTTAGACTCGAGAGTTCTGATATCCGTTTTAAGTTTCTAAAAATCATTTATAACCGACACTTTTTCTTTTAATTCATTGGAAAGATTAGCTCTTAATCATTCTATTTTGTTTAAGTGGTCTATCCTTTCAAAACGAAATTGGTCAAATTCAAAATAAGTTATTTTCTCTACTTGAGGGACCATTTCAAAAGTTTTGACCTTTTCTTTATACAACGCAAGCTCAGGGGTTAGATTGGCATTCATATCTACGGTTTATCAGACAGCCACATTCATATTATCAATTATATGGTTAGGCACCAATACCAAATCACGTTGAGCATAAGAGTCCATACCCGTCGTAGCATTTGGTTGAGGTTCACACAAATGTGTAGGATTGGATACCACATCATTTGAGTTACTATTTCGTGAATGTTGTTCGAGGTTGTTATATTCATGCCCAACTTGATGTGGATTATCATGAATATTATCTGTTGTATTTGGTACCTCACTGACGACATCAGAACCATAGTGAGAAAGATTAGCAACGAGAGCAGCTTGGGCTGAGTGAATTTCATCACAATCCGAATCATATACATCAAGATCATCCGCTTGATATGCTGAATTAGAAGTAGAGACGATTGCAATGCCTTCATTATCTGTTGCCCCTGGGTCTGCAAGAAATGCTAATTCCTTTGAATCCAAGATATTTCCTTTCGATTGAGCATCGACCAAATACATGTTCTGCTAAAACCACGCTGCATCCCTTCTCCTTTTCGGCTGAGTACATTTCCTAGCCATATGACCTTGTCTACGACAACAAGTCACAACCTTTTGAGGACCAATAGGACTTCCATTGCCACTTGCTTGAGAATTCACAGCTTGAGCATTCACGGTCCTTATAGTGGGTCCACATGAATTTTGCCTTCCCTAAATGGATTACACCGTCACTTGACCGTCTTGAATCATGGCTTGTTAGCGAGGATTGGAAGAAGTGCGGAGCTGATTGTTCGTTGGTATAAAACCTCTAGTTGCAACAAGTTTTGATAAGTAGGCAGTAAGATGGTTCAAGACATATGTTGGCGTATCAATTTGAGTAAAGACTGGTTCTTGAATTGGTGGAAGTTCATTGGAATAGAAGGCTTGTGCTTGTGGTGCTTCAATTGGAAAATATTCTTGCTGAGGAGTATAGCCCATTGTAGAAGTTATAGCTTGTGATGGTAATGCCTGATGTGATGGTTACTGTGGATAAGGCTGTGGAAGAACACTTTGTTGAAATGCTTGTTGTAGCATCATAAGTGATTGATAAGATGGTTGTTGTGGTTGCTGATATGCGTGTTGTGGTTGTTGCATATATGACGGTTGTTGATAAGGATATGCTAAGTTGTGTTGAGGAGTCGTTTAATGAGAAGCAATTATGACAAGTGGATAATGGACTTAAGGTGTTGACAATGGAGCCTTAATCAAGTGGCATTCGTGTTGTTGAAGAAAAGCTTGAAGTTGATCCACGTTGGTTTGATGCAAATCCTTAGCCAATTTAGGTCGTCACTTACTTGCTCCATTCGGAAGGAAGAGTGTTCAAATACTTTGTGTTTAACTGAAATGTAGGAATTACCAAGCCATAAATGTTGAGCTCATTCATCAATAGACTGAATCTCAAGTAGTAATCATTGAGAGTCTCCCCGGAGACATAGACAAACTTATCAAACATATCATATAGCTTACACTCTTGTTCTTGTTTAGTTAACGAGGTGACTTTCATTAAAACACGAATTCTATCCCATAACTCTTTGGAAACTTTATGTTTACTCACGAGTTTGTAGACATCTGGAGGAAGGGCTTGGATAATGATGTTTGTAGCTTGTTTATCACACTTATCTTGAATCTTAGCATCTCCGGTCAATTCGCCCGTTGTGCGAGGACGAGTAACTACACCTTCCGTCACGTACCATAAACTAATGGTCCATTTAGAACCGATGCCCAAATGAGATGTCTGTTTTCTTTATTCAACATATAAAGTTCCATTCTAGATGCCCAATCCGTGTACATTGTCTTCACCAACATTGTTGGACGATTATCCGTACTCGAGAGGATGAATTTATCCATAAGAGAAGTATACTCCATTTTGATAAGTAAAGAATTACAAAAGTTGATCAAACAATGAGAGAAAGTAAATGTGCTTGTTGAAAATATGGAGTTTTACTAATCATGTAGAAACCGAGAAATAAATTCGCGGGATTTTACAAACCACCGATTAAACCGTAATTATCCTTAGTTCGTGTGTTGATGTAGAAATGATGTTGAAATACGTTAACAGTGTCTTCTTGAGAAACCAAAAGTTCCTATACCAAATAGTGTTTTTGAAAAATTTCTAACACCTAATTTCGAAATGTGAAAATGAAAGATTTCGATATCTACCAATGATTTCGGAATGTGAAAATGAAAGATTTCGGAATGTTAAAAGACTAAATCCGGAATCACTTCAATAATCCGGAATTCCTAATGATTTCGCAATCTTATATAATCCGGAATACTCAAAATTTTTGGAATCTTATATAATTCGGAATCCTAAAGCAAATAAGCGTACAATCGAATACACTGAGAATCTGGAATCCAATTCAACTTTCTGAATAATCTTCAAATCCAGAATTAACTATGAATCCGGAATCCAACCCTTAAATCTGGAATGCTTAATGTTCCGGAATCTTTCTTAGACAAAATCCGGAACACACTTCAATTCCGGAATCCCTTCAAATCCAATAAGCCAAGTGTTGAATCAGGAATGCTTAGGAAAGATTTCGGAATCACAAACCCCAAATCCGGAATAAAAATAGAATTCTGACGAAGACAAAGATCTGAAAAATGAACATACCCTGAAATCCAGAATACAATATCTTACAATCCGGAATTAAAAACTTCAAATCCGGAATATATAAGCTTAAACCAAGATAGCGGAATCCGATACAAACTTATTCTGAAATCTTAATAAGAAGATTTCGTAAAAAATTCTGTAAAGATGATCTCGGATAAAGGCACGAACTTTCGAATATTATCACCAAAATCAATCCAAACGCCACAAATTTTTGTGTTTTAACCCAAACAAAGATCCCAAATCACTACCTCAAATATGTAGATGATTTATAACAAGATTTAAACCATAAAAAACACAAAAAAAAATTGGGACGCGGGTATAATGGATCAAAATACACGAATTTTACTAAACCAAACACATAAACAATATAAGCATCCCATTGCTCTTGATACCATTTGTAGGATTATGTAAATCTTGCTTAATCTAGAGAGAGAGTGGAGATAGAAAGATGGTGAGATCACACACACACTTAGAGAGAGAAAGAGTGAAAATATATCTTTACTATGTGTTTTACAAATGTGAACCACACCCTCTCCAACTAAGAAGAGGGTTTATATACCTAAGCCCATGAGATGGGCTTGGGCTTACAATGGGCCGCCGACCATACAAGTTATGGACCAGGATTGGCTTTGTTTGTTAAGTAATAATGAAACTAAACTACGAGCTACAACTTAGACCATTATTTGAGTGACTGATCCTTTCTAATACGTAAAACATATTTCCAACAACCCGGTTTTTCGTTTTCCCTCCAAAACGTGTTTTAAACACTTTCCCTCCCATTCTAAGTTTGAAAATCATATATGGAAGTTGTAAGATATTTTCCATGTGGTGACAAGTAGGTGCATCACCTACTTGAAGCTACACATCACCATTCATATCTTAATATTGTCGTGAGACATTTTAAGCCACAAGACCAAGATTGGCATGAAACTATCTCCTACAAACTTGCATATACCTTCACTAGATATCCTTAGTCACTAAGTTATCCTTGTTACACGTTTGTAGCCTTAACTTGGAGCCTAAGTGTTGGAAATACTATAAATAGGGGCGAATGGACATAGTTAGAACTTGCACCTCGTTTCCTTTGTATCTCCTACCCATTCTTCATTTCCACTTATATATACGTCATAGGACATCCCATAAGACCAATAACCAGGTCTAGAAGGAATTCATTGAAGCTCTTGAAGCTTTAATAGCAAGTAGTGTTCATAGGAAGCCATAAAGAGCCATTTTGGAGCTACCTAGGTAATCTTTATGTTAACTATGCTTTGATCTTGTTATAAAGAATTATTAGACTTGTTATAATTCTAAAATAAATTTAGAAAGATAATCTAAAACAAGTTAGAGCATTTGATCATTCAAATGAAAGTTATAAGCTAAAGATGTCTTAAAACCCTGGTTTTGTAATTTACATGAAATAATGAACAAAAACGCATTTCAAAAGCTATAATTCTGAAGAAATATTTTTATTATGATTATAAACATGTTTTGAAACTTTGTTTTAAAATCCTAGATCATTTGGTCCATTTTTGAGGTTGTTATGTGATTTTTACAAGTATAGTGACTAAAACTTTTATTTTTGAAACTATTTAACATTTTGAGCCAAAAGTGTCATTTTATGAAAGTTAAATCTATAATAATAAATATTGGTAAGTTTGAGACCTTAAGTTAAATATTGAAGTTTTAAATTGTAAATAATAAAACTATATACCTTAAGGGTTAAAAGTGTAATTATACCAAAGTATAACAAAAAGGGCTATTTTTGCCAATTTTGAAACTAAAGAAGATTAAATATAAATATGAGGAAGTAATGAAGGTATCATGTTAGTAGGGAGCTTTGTACAAAGATGTTACATCTCGATATTACGTTCTGACTGAGTGGTTGGGTTTACGATTTAAAGTGCCCCCGCTCCTCAAACGTGTATAGAATGGCTTCCGAGTATGATGGCCCGAACAATGATGCTAGAATTACACCCAAATATTAATTATAGAATATATGATCAATACTTAGAAATATGGAACTTAAAATCAAAGACTTGATACTATACACAATGTGTTAATCCAGGTTTGTGTGAGACAAATTTGTGGTTTGTATGACCAAGTTGTTTACCTATGAATGAAATATATCTGATAATAGCTCGGATTCTATGGACATAAGGTGAGTTCATAGCCTCACTTTTAAATTCTTTATAAATGATTTGAAAACCCATGAGGGGGATATATGCTAAAACTAGAATACAAGTGTTTTTAAATGATTGTATGGTATGATTATTGACGCTATGTTTACTACTGCCATTAAGTCCCTTTTTAATTGTGAACCGCTAATCATTTCTAGAAAATGAGCGCTAATATTAGGAATAGTACTATTTGGGGGTTGACATCCCCTATCTGCGCAAGTCGCGTTTGTGAGCAGCTAAAGGTTCCTACCTAGGCTAAACATATACACTTTATTTTGCTAAACTAAGGTTAGTTGGCAGACTACCTTCTTATAAGGGCAGTTTGTTGGTTATGATATTGTCAAGCAGCGGGGTCATGAGCATAGTGCAGTATGATGATTATTTTTTGTTGGTGTATAACAATGTAGCCCGGAGGATATACTTGTATCCAAAATATATTTAAACCTATGAATTCACTCAACCTTTGTGTTGAATTTAAGCATATATTTCAGGAAACCGTGACTGATAATATGGAGCAGCATAAGGATGGCATGAAGAGGCACAAGCTTAAAATTATTGATATAGATTTTGGGAAACTCATATTGTAAAACTCTGATTTTTATGATATATAAAGAAAGTTGATTTAATCACTCTTTTGAGTTGTTTTCTATCATTATGACTTGTGTTCTATGAAGTAATACCCCAGATCCATGTTCTGTTGCATAAAGGTAAAATGGGGATGTTATAGATTGGTACTCAGAGCCATGGTTATAGAGAATAAGAAATAAAATCTTGACTATAACTACTTTTAAAATAATTTCAAGAAAGTCCTTCGTGCCAAAAGCTAGTGCTGCTACAAGAGTGATGTAAATGTTTATACTTGCTGCTCACTAGAACAATGTGTAAGGATACCATGTTTATGTGTAAGTAGAAAAATTATACTTATGAGTAAGTAATCTTATGTTTAAATATACATAATAAATTAGGATTTATCGACGTCTCCAGAAATATCTATTCCTATCTTCCTTCTATTATCATCTTATCGGATTCTCAAGATGAGCGTTCTACAAGTGTTCCTAATAATTTCCCAAAGTATATTTCTAATCTCCCGATGAATAATCTCTATGATACTTCAGAAAATACACCCAAAGATCAGAAAATCCCAAAAGTCGTCTTAACTTTTGATGATGACCCTTATATATAAGTTATACGAGCATATAATGAAGAAATAGATTTTACACCTCGACACCAAAAATTTCCATCACCTTACCCTATCAATGTACCATCACCTATGTCTAAAAACTTACCCAAAAATGCCTATGAACGACAATTTAAAAATACCCTATCCCTATTTGAAAGAATTTCTTCCCGAGCATATTGAAGATCTTAAAGGAAACGTTGAAGGACTTAGGAAAGGCCGAAGAATTATACAACGAGATTTTGAGAAGTTAGAACAAGATTTTGAAGAAATTAAGGCTATGTTGTGGAGAATACAAATGATACACGATGAAGAAATTGTTCAAGCTCGACTAATGATTTCTACTCTAGAGTTAATCATTGAGGACATTCAAATTAGACATCGAGCCGACATACGAAGTCTTTGTGATGCCATCAAAGAACTTAAGAGAGAGAGATGAAGACATTGTACTACTAAGTTGTAAATACTTTTATCTTTGTGTCTTTACTTTTATGTTAACAGTGAAGTTTGTCTTGTAAATATAAACAGACAAGTTGTTAATAAATAAAAGTTGTAGTTTTCATCAAATATTGTCGTTTCATATTTATTTCTGAGAAGTGAGAGATCCCTATTTCTTGGTTTTCTCATAAATGATTATGAATTAAATAGCGTTAATTATGGGAAAATCATATACTTGATACAGTATATATTTTTGAAATTTCTGTTAGCTTCTATGATAATGATGATTATCAGTTTAATATAACCCGCAAGTTTGAAGAAAGAGTAAGGAAACTTCCTACGTTTTCTAGAAATATTCTATTCTCGGCTTTTGTCTATCAAAAGGTTCTTTTTGTAGAATATATGATATGTAAAAGAAAAGCTTGTTCTATAAAACGAGTTTTTACATTTTTCTGTTATATTCCTCCATTCCATATCATGGAAAAATTACGTTACGATTATGTATGAGTCATATCTTCATAAATCCGTTGTAAACTTTGAAATCCTATTTCATAGTTGGATTTATTATCCTCGGATATGAATGATAATCAACATAGTAAGTTTCCTATATAAACCTAAAAGATATACCTTGTGTTTGATAAAGCATTTATATGTATCCATATACATATGTGACAGATGTTTTCTGATAAGTATACCTTGGATTCTAAATTCTTTCTATTCTATCTATCATTTTAAAACCTAAAAGTAGTTGATGAAGAAATGACGATGACGTGGATGCAATCCTGCAATTACAAATTGTCAATGAAAAGTAATATTCGAAAGAAGATTCTATGGGTGATTAGTTTTTGATATCCAAGGAAGAAAAGATGTTATTAGTATCACCCGTTGGATTGAAAGAGCCAATTCAGTTTTCTATCAATCGTGTTTGGAATTATAAATTGACGCTTGCTATAAAAAGATAGCACTTCGTCAGTTATCTTAGTAAAATCTTTATGCTCAATCTATTTGAGATAAAAGGAGTGCATAAGATCGCTTGATTAAAATTTTCAAATATATCTTAAAAAGATTATCGAGAAGATGAAAAAAGGACCCCTCTATCTAATGATAAAAGGAATTAACATCGAGACATACACTAGGAAATTTCAAGAGTTAGTAGAGTTATATCCTATTCCATAAGATGATAAAAGCCTTCATCAGAGGATTTTATCATGGAATTTTATCCTGAAATTTCATCTGAAATTCTATCACGAAGACTTCATCAGAAGATTTTGTTAGAAAAGTTATTAAGAAATTTTATCGAAGGTTTTAAAGAGAGATTACCACTTCCAAAATCCTAATATATCGGAAAAAGTCGTTAACCTTTACCCAAAGAGTTGATGAACAAGGTAATTAAGCACAATCCTGTGCAAAAATCAGAAATATCTTAAGCGTAAATTCAGAAATGAAAGAACATCTATAAAATTCAAGTAAACTAGAAATCAACCTATGGTGAATATGATGGAAATTTTCTTCTGTGTAAGAAATGCACTCTGCATCACATAGGACTTTGCACCATCCGGTGTCAAATTTTCAACATAGTAGGTCGTTGGATTTGGAATTTTAAAGGCAAGTGGCCTTATAAGTTATATGTTCGATAGAATTATCATGTATCTTATATACATATTGAAAGGAATAAAATATCGTCTTCTATTTTAACGTCGTTCGTCTCTAGAAAAATTTATTCCGAGATATTATATACAAGACGTCTTACATATGCCGACGTAAGAAGGATATTTAAGTGTATAATAAATCTGTCAAATGCTAGAATATTTATTTATATTCATGTTATGTCGAAAATTTCTAAGTCAATGATTTACATCCTATTTATTTGATTGAATTGGGACGCTTCTTTAGTCCAATGAATAAATTTAAATCATTAAATTTATGATTTCTTCCTTACATAAAGTTGGACGCACCTTTATGTTAGTAAGAATTTATAAATGGACTTAAGAATATTCGATATAAGACAAGTATAGACCTAATAAAATGTTAAAATACCAAATGAGAAATTACGTATACTACTATATAGTATATTGAAAGATACATCAATATTCGTCTTAGATTTGGAATTTGTAAATACTTGGAAGTCGAAGTATTCCATTCAACTCGAAGAAACTTTGAAATCCTTATATTATGCTTTTAAAGCAAAATATTAAATCATCCGACTTACTAGTTCAACCTCAATTTCCTCCATGGAAATAGGAAAGAAAAATAAGGATTTGTTACTTCACGTAGACATGATGCCATTCGGATCATTGTCAGTTATCTTAATAGAACTGCAGGATTTATTCCTATTTAGGAAATTGTATGGAAACTCTGACAATATTATTTGTGAAATAATCTGTCGACATAGAATATCAATATCAATCACCTAATATCTTGACGAATGTTTCAGAATTGATATGTTATACTTAAATAGGTATACTAATGTGTTAAGTGGAAGAACTATCCAAATACTAAACTACATACTCCATGTATGTGTTATAAATTTTGGAAGGACACTTATCATTGGTAAAATTTTCCCATATAACAAAAGTTATCATGCTAAAATCTAAGCAATACTATTTGAAGCACTCTATCGAAAGAAGTACCATTTACGTATCTGTTGGGCTAAAGTTGGAGATTTTCAACTTACAAGACCCAAAATAGTTCATGAAACTTTTGGAAGGATTATATTAGAATGGAACTTCGTAAAGCATTGAATTGTGATAATTAAGTATCTGCTAGATTAAAATGGTGATTTAAGATAATTCGAAAGATTATGTTGATGAAAATTTCTCACTATGGATGAGAAACTACACCATATTAAACAGTATCTAGTTGAAAAAGATCTTTTCTCTATCAATTACCCAAATTGATTTTGAAAAATGAACTAACCAATTCAAGATTTTGAATTAAGCTGTGACTTATTGACTTGAGTTTCCCAAAGAACTCAGTAAAAATCACAATTCTTTTCGTATTTTGGAATCTAAGGAAGATTTATGTGATTAAATGGTATGTTTTTATATTCCGTTTGGTAATGAACTAAATTCCTATAAGGTAATAATATGATTTCGATCACTTAGACATGAGTGATACTTCATGTATAACCCTTTTGATGAAAATATTGATAGAAGAAATTGATTTAAAACTAAATACCAACAGTAAAGTTGTTTCCTTGATATGTGAATAAGATTCTAAGAATGAATTTGAGACCATAGGAGCTATGTTTGCCCAAGATATGCTATGTTACCATTATAATCTTGGGACGAGATTTGTTTAAGGGGGAGAGACTGTGACAATCCATAAATTTCACATCTATGCTATGTGCTAAGATTATATGAGTATGAAAATTTGGCTGGAAATGCCTTACTTGGGAATATGAATTGTTTCTCACAACCTGAACTACCACTTCAACATATTCATATATGTTAGAAATACAATGTATATATATCAAGTCTAAGATATAAAAGTGATCTAATAAGTACATTATGAATAAGAACATCTTAAATGTAACTATGATGCCCTAAATTCCCTTAGAAACCCTAGAATCCCTTTAAATGAGTTGTAAACTCAAGAATGGTAAACTATGAATGGAGAATACGTATGAATAAGTCAATATGGATTATGAAAAAGTTATAAACTATACTTTGAAGACATAATAATACCTAAGAATGGTAAGAGCAAACTATACAAAGCTAAGTACAAGTAAATATACATAATTGTCACACCCCACCAATGGAGGAATATGGGGCGCGACATATGGATATCATCACAACAAATGGTGTCTCTATAGAGAAGACTAAAATGCAAATATAATGTCATAAATGGCGACACAAATGTCATGACAATATCTCAACAATGCAGGAGTCTAGGTAAGTAGGTAACAGTCCTACCACTTACCCAAGACAAACAATAAACATAAACCAAACAAACATATACGTGCCAACATGTATCACTTATCAAAAAAACATAAAGGTAAACTAAGAAGGAACGGGGATCTCCTTCTATATGCAATCCTAAGGCATCCAAGTCTAGCCACTTCTATCCTCAAGCTTAACCACATTCTCACCTGAAAGAGACACTAAAACACGTCAACATAAAGTTGGTGAGAGTCATAGGTTTAGACTCCAACGCTAAATCAGTTACAAGCTGTGAATAACAATCATCAACAAAAGAACATATGGACAATGTGTTACAATTATGTATTAACAACTATCAATCAAGACCAATCATACCAAACCAATCCAAGGCTCCTACCTTGCCAAACAACACCATGGTACCTTAGATGATCACCCTATATATCTATCCGAAGGCCACTACCTTGGCAAACCACAAGGCCACTACCTTGTCAAACCACAAGGCCACTACCTTGTCAAACCACAATAACATATCAAAAATCACATAGCAGTTAATCACATAAGTGTACACACAAGTCCATCACAACCATAAAAGCATTCACATCATCAATTTATAAATAACTCAACAAAGTATCTCTTCCATCCCATCTGGAAGTCAAAATCGATAATAAACATGGGACTATGAAACTCACCTGATAGCTCCTTCACACGTCCTTGCACTAGCAACAAGCTAACAAACCAAAAACACGAAATCAATAAACGAACCAATCACTAAGATGGCTCATTAACCTATGAAGGACATCTAACCCATTCTCACATATTTACCTCATTAATAAACTCTAATTACCCCATTACCCTTCCTTAACAAGTCCTTAACTTGGTTAAGTTTAATAACTAACCCGTTCGTATTTTACCCAAAACAGTCCCAGTTTTTAGGTCTCAAAACTTTAGGTCAAACGCCCACTTGAACCTACCCATGGTTTCTGTAAAAGGAATATTCACACCCTTACATATGTTGGCTAACACCTCCCACTTGCCCTAACCTTAAAGATACTGTTAAGGCCCCGATATATATATATATCTACTTTCGTCATTCCAGATTTCCTGATTTTAAACGTACTAAAAGTTTGTTACCATCAAGGGGTCTTACCCTAAACCACCACCTTAGCCCAAGTGCAGATGTTAACTAAAATATATAAACCATCTCTCACGTTCGTGAGAAGATCCCAATGCAACCCTAAGTGCCCCAAACAACCCAAAACGTAAAAAGAAAACAGGCTGAATTCAAAACTGTTTTGACCTCCAACTGTTGTAACCTGTTTTTGACCCACTTCCCACCTCCACTTTAGTTCTAGTTTCTTGCATTGGAAATCCACTTCAAATAGCTTTCCAGGGGTACTAGGATCGTAAAATAAGAGTTTATAGAACTCCCGATATGATCAAAACAATTGACTCAAAAATCTGCCCAGTTTTTAAAAACGGGTTTAACAAAATCAACCTCATTAATTAACCCTAATTCCTCTAATTACAAGCCCTAATTTATGTAATCATCATAATATGATTAATACAACATTAATTTACTATTTTTATATTAAACCCTAACCTAAATCCATCATAAGATTATTAAAGAAAACATAAAAACAATTTAATTAAAAAGGGATTTGAAGATTTACCTTGGATTTATGAAAACCCCAAATTTTATGAAGAACCCTAATTTTTTTATAAGACTCACGAATTTCCTTCATCTCCAGGAGAAAAATAATGAATTTGGTTTAGTATATACATTATATAGGGTATGGGTGAATCCTAGTCCAACCCAAAGCCCACTTTCCTTTTTTTTTCCTTTTCTTCCTTTTTTTTCTCTTCTAAACCGACCCAAACACCACTAATTTCGTTTTTTTCTTTATTTTTTTTTCTTTTTATTGTTAATTGATATATTATTAATATTACCTTAATTTATCTTAATTTATTTCAGCTCCTAAAACTTCCAAAACCTCAAAACCGTAAAACTAGTCAAATTTACGCGTTTACCGTAAAAGACGTAAAATATACACTTTTTTAATAAATCTCAAATTTTGAAATAAACTTTATATTTAAGTCCTAAATGACTTAAAACCATCCCGAAAAATATTCATATGGATAATTACCTCACCCGAGACCTCTAAATGCTAAACCGTAAATCCTAAAAAAAATACTATTACTATAATACTTATACGTATACGTAAACACCACAATATCACCATTTTCATTTCATAGTCACCACTTGTGATCTCATGAACATGAATTTAACCGTTCCTCGATTTACTTATGAGTACTCTATACTCATAAACGATAATCACACCAACCTCGTTCACACAAAATAAACACGTAAGCACAAAAATCAAGTAGTCACACATAAAATAACCTAAAAGTAAGACCAAGTGACGAACCTCAAAACCACGGTTGTCACAATAATAGTCTAGATAATCACCTAGAAACCCTTGGTAAACAATGTTTCAAGCAATATAACTACCTAATATCTATGTACAAGTATCAAATACAATATACTAATTATAATCTATCATATGAAGGAAAGGTAATTAATTACAAAATACTAATATTCACTAATCCAAAGCTAATTACAAGTTAAGATCTAGTAAAAAAGATTAGCATATAAAATTCATTTCACATTAAATTAGAGTCTAATCTTGTAACACCCCGTTTTGGTAAATGGAATGTCACGCATGATTATGGCGTGTCATCAAAGCATACAAGGATAAATGTCTTAAACATTACATGACCATAAAAGGAAATACCAGAAACAAAAATCGGTACCCCAAAGTAAAGCTCATCACACACAAACATAAGTACTATAAATGAAAAGGACTAAACAATGTCCAGGGAAATGAGTATCAAAAGTATGAAGATAAGCATAAAGTAATGAAGGCTAGAAAGCTTCCAATCCATATGCACATACGCTTAAAGTCTATGAGCGTCCCTGAGTACCTGCCGTTTTGGGAACATGAAAGGAAAACGGCTGAGCATAACGCTCAGTGCACGGATATACAAGCATAGAATGAATAACATAAGCATATACAACATATAGCAGTGGAATTGATTAAGTCCTGGAAAAACCTGGTATAACTTAATAAAACTGGTTTTATAGTTTGAAAATCCTTATGTTTATCTTATAAAAACTGTTTAACATGTTTACCATTAGCCAATATAGGTCATGAAATATCAACGTACATGAATACTTGGAGGGATGACCTCATCATGCAATTAGAGGGGCTGCCTCTAATTAATATAACTTTTGGGTAGGAGGGATCAACTCCTTGTGAAGGATGCAAGGCACACACCACATTCACATGAATAATCTGTAAAAATATGTAACCTAGGATGCTCCCATACGCCCCACATGATAACATAATAATATGGCCAAAAGCTGAAAGGGACGCCACGAGCTACCACAACGCCTGGTGAAGTCATAACACTGGTGCCTCCAGTGTTATGGTTATGGTACCTCCATAACTAGGTGAAACTGATCATGCCTGTATATGGATTAGGCATTTAATTAAACATATGCAAATCAAAACATATAAAACATATACTGGGAAAACAGTTGGCTGCATACGGAGAATTCTAATAAGGAAGGATGTCGATACTGAAAGGACGGAGAATCCGTACCTTATGTCCAGTGAACGAAGAAGACGAACGGAAGAGAGTCCTACTTCGATCTCACTAATGCTACATAGATAATATACATGTATAAGTATTCTGATTACTGTGTACGTAACTGATTTTATATCATGTCTTAGCTTGTTTTATATGTTCATGTCATGTTTTACTGATTTTATCTTTATGTTGTGTTTATCATGTATTCTGTCTATTCTGATTAAGGATTACTTGTATTTCTTATATTATTATACTTGTTGTGTAATAATAAGTAACTTTCTAAAAATAGCAGGTTTCCTAAAACAGAAAGTTTCCAAATAAAGAAAGTTCCCAAAAATATACTTCTTATAATAGATAAGTTTCTAAAAATAGAAAGTTTCCATAAATAGATTAGCTGCTTAAAATAAGTAAGTTTCTAAAAATAGAAAGTTTCCATAAATAGAATTAGCTGTTTAAAATAAGTAAGTTTCTAAAAATAGAAAGTTTCCATAAATAGAATTAAGCTGGATTATTAAGCTAATAAGATGAGCTTAAGTGTTTACTGATTAATATTCTTAGTCATGTGATTAAATAGTATAGTTTATTAATTAACACATGTAAATTAAATAAACTATATGTTATAAGATTTAATTAAATATAGCATGATTTAATTAAATAAAAGTGTAGATAATACTTAGGTTAAAACATGTATTAATATCTAATATTAATATAACCTAAGTCATGGAAATTAATTAATTATATGTCATGTTTTAATAATTAATTAATTACTTTAGTCTAAATTAAATCATAAAATACTTAGGTTAAAATCATGTATTATTACTAATAATAATTAACCTAATTCATGTCTATATTAAATTATTTATATAGAATGTTAAATTAATATAATTAATCTTGTAATTATTTAACTTGTAAAACTAATAAACTTGTAAAAATAAGTCATGAACCGAACCCGTGTTTTAAGTCTAAACATGTCGTGAACCGGACCGTGTTAACCCTTGAACCGGCCAAACAAACACACCCTTAACAGTTGCAAATCGACTTGGCCGGTTGCCACTGTTTTTGCAAAACAGCCATCGGCTTACACCGGTGGTTCCCTTGGTCCTCGGCTAGCCGCTGGCTAGGCAAAAAGTTCCCACCGGCAGTTAGCCGGTGGTTCCCCCTGCTGCCGCGGCTTGGTTCCCCCTGCTTGGTCATATTAGCCACCGGCTTATGCCGGTGGTGTTTGTTTGTTTTTAGCCGAGACCCCCAAAGACCACAAGGCCAACCCCGACATGCGTCGAGGTCCCTTGTTCTTGCTGCCGAACCACGAAGCCAACACCGAGACCCGTAGGTCTCGGTTGTGGTCACAAGAGAGACACTGAGAGCTTCGGCTCTTGGTTTGTGTGCATCGGCCGAACCAAAACACCCCTAAACCACATGTTTTAAACCCCCATGATTAGATTACATGTTTTATTAATAGTTTTTAATAAACTCTATGATCTCATGTGTTCTTAATAAATAAAAGAATTAAAAAGAAAGGGTTTAAAGATTACCAATACGTGAATCAAAAGGAGAATGATAACACGAACAATACACTTGAATTAAATCAACCAAGATCAAACAAACACCCTCCTTGTGGTAATCTAAAACCTGTTGTAACACCCCATTTTGATAATGGAAATGTTACATGCAATTATGGCGTGTCATCAAAGCATACAAGAAAAAATGTCTAAACATTACATGACCATAAAAGGAAAATACCGAAATCAAACATCGGTAGTCCAAATGTAAAGCTCATCACACACAAACATAAGTATAGTAAAGGAAAGGACTAAACAATGTCCATAGCAATGTATCAAAAGATAGGAAATGCATAAAGTAAAGAAAGGCTAGAAAGCTTCCAGTCCATATGCACGTACTCTTAATGTCTACGAGCGTCCCTGAGTACCTGCCGTTTTGGGAACATAGAATAGGAAAACGGCTGAGCAATACGCTCAGTGCACGGATGTACAATAAAGCATGAATAGGATAAGCATATAACATATAACAACGGAAGAAAACTAAGTCCCGAGTAACCTGGTTAAGTCTTGATAAAACTGATTTTATAGTTTGAAAAGCCTTATGTTTATCTTGTGAAAACTGTTTGTCATATTTTACCATTAGCCAATATAGGTCATGAAAATCCACCGTGCATGAATACTTGGAGGGGTGACCTCATCATGCAAATTAGAGGGGCTGCCTCTAATTTAATATACTGGTTTTTGGGTAGGAGGGATCAGCTCCTTGTGAAGGATGCAAGGCACACACCACATTCACCATGAAATCCTGACTGAAAGCATGTAACTAGGATGCACCTATACGCCCCACATGATAAATATAATATAAATGGCCAAAAGCTGAAGGGACGCCACGAGCAATCACTCCGCCGTGGTGAAGTCATAACATCAGCGCCTCTAATGTTATGGTTATGGTACCTCCATAACTAGGTGAATCTGGTCATGCATGTATATGGCTATAGGTATTCTAAATTAAACATAAGCAATTCAAACACGTACTTATACTACGGGAAAACATTTGGCTGCATACGGGGAAAATCCTAATAAGGAAAGAATGTCCATACTGAAAGGACGGGAATCCGTACCTTATGTCTAGTGAACGAAGAAGATGAACTGAGAGGAATCCTACTTCCGTATCACTAGTGCTACATAAATACATACATGAATAAGTATCTGCTTACTAAATACGTAGATGGTTTTATGTCATGTCTTAGCTTATTTTATACGTTCTTACCATGTTTTACTGTTTAAAGCCTTAAACTGTGTTTATCTTATATTCTGTTTAATCTGATTAAGTATTTCTGGTATTTCATGTATTATTATACTTACTGTGTAATAATAAGTAACTTTCCAAAAATAGTAGATTTCCTAAAATAGAGAGTTTCCAAAAATAGAAAGTTTCCAAAAATAGAAAGTTACCAAAAATAGAAAGTTTCCAAAAATAGAAAGTTTCCAAAAATAGAATTACTGCTTAAAATAGATAAGTTTCTAAAAATAGAAAGTTTCCATAAATAGATTAGCTGCCTTATTTAAATAAGTTTCCATAAATAGATTAGCTGCCTGAAATAAATAAGTTTCTAAAAATAGAACGTTTCCATAAATAGATTAGCTGCCTTATTTAAATAAGTTTCTAAAAATAGAAGTTTCCATAATTAGAATTAAGCTGGTTAAATAAGCTAAGTATATAAGCCTAAGTGTTTTCATGATTATTTTCTAAGTCATATGATATAATGTATAGTTTATTAATTATTTCATGTAATTAAAATACCTATAGGTTAAGTTATTTAATTAAAATATAACGTGTTTTTAATTAAATAAAGTTAAATACTTAGGTTAAAACATGTATTATTATTCATTAATAATATAACCTAAGTCATGTTAATTAATTAATTACAACCATGGTTCTTACAAAATTAATTAATTATAAATCTAAAATATAAAAATACCTAGGTTAATTAATTTCATGATTATTAATAATTAAAATAACCTAAGTCATGTTATTAAATTAATCATGTCATGTTATTAATTTAATTTTTAACATAAGATCATAAAAATAAGAAAAACTAAACATACACCATGAACCGGATCTTGACTAAGAACCATGAACCGGACATGGAATCGACACCATACCCCGAACCAAGTCGGGGTCACCCTTGTCTTGATGCTGCCGTGGGACCCACACCAACAAACCGGGACCATATGGTCTCGGTGGTGGTCAAGTGGCCAAACCGAGACCCTCTCGGGTTCGGTGTAGGCTGCGGCCAAAACAAAACACCCCTAAACAACCCTTTTGATTTTATTCCAACCCAAATTCATGTTAGATCTATGATTTAATTAGGTTTTATAAAAAAACATAACATGTTCTTAATTATTTAAAAGATTAAATCAAAAGAAAAAGTTTTAAAAGGATTTACCGAATACGTGGATCAAGAGAACGATGAACAAACACGAACACCAACAATAATTCCAAGATCAAAGATCAACAAACACCCCTTTGGTGTTGTTTGAGGGTGGCGGTCAAAAAGAGAAAAAGAAGGAGGAGGAGGATTTTAGGTTTCTGTAAAATTCTTCTGTAAAGTTAAATGAGTAGTGTAATTTTCCTTAACCTCCTTTTAGTGAAAAAATTGAAATGGGCTTGGCCCATTTCTTCCTTGTAGCCGCGGGTAGGGGGCCCCACATGGGGTACCTGTACCGTTTTCCGTGTCTCGATGTTTAGTTACTCGTTTGTGATTATTTGTGTTCGCGTTTTATATGTTCTCGTTAAATAATTACCGTGACCTAATATATTTATATACGCTCGTAATAAATATATATACGTAATTAATAATAGTTCGTGATTTAATTACGTTCATGATTTCATGATCGCATGTTCGTGATTAATTATTGTCAAATAATTATTACGTGCTCGTGCGTAGTAAATACTTATCGTGTTCTAACACGTACGTAATACGTAAAATCCTAACACGTAATCATAATCATGCTATAATAGGAAAGTTTTAATCTAGTACGTACGATCTTAAGGGTACTATTCATGGTAAAAGCATGCGGGTTTTACAACTCTTTCCCCCTAAAAAGAATAATTCGTCCCCGAATTATAGATAAAGTAAACTGGAAAAGAAGAACATACCCGAATTCAAAATATGAAATGAGGGTAAGAAGCCCGGATAGACTCCTCTGTTTCCCAAGTGGCTTCCCACTCGGTATGATCCCTCCATAGGATTTTGACGAATGGAATCGTCTTCCTTCTCATGACTCGTTCTTATCTGTCAAGAACTCGTTCGGGTTCTTCTATAAAAGTGAGATCTTCACGTATCTGTTCCAGTGGATACTGAACCATGTGAAGGGGATGATATTGGTACCCTCTGAGTAAGGACACATGAAACACATTGTGCACATGCGAAAGCTGCGGAGGTAACGTCAATCGGTAAGATACCTCACCGACTCGTTCAATGATATCAAACGGTCTGATGAAACGAGGACTGAGCTTCCCTTTAATCCCGAAGCGTCTAACACCACGTGCCAGCGAAACCTTAAGGAAGACGTGATCTCCTACGTTAAAGTGTATGTCCCTACGATGCTTATCGGCGTAACTTTTCTGACATGACCGTGCTTCCTGAATTTTCTACTTAGCTACTGCGATCTTCTCATTGGTCATATCTATGATTTGCGGTCCTTCAAGTGTTCGCTCGCCAACCTGATCCCAGCAGATTGGGGCGCGACACTTTCTGCCATACAACATATCGAAAGGAGCACACTTGATACTTGCGTGCCAGCTGTTGTTGTATGCAAACTCCACCAAACAGATGTAATCGTCCCAATCACCCATCCATTCCAACGCACATGACGTCAACATATCTTCCAATGTCTGAATGGTTCGTTCCGACTGTCCGTCAGTTTGTGGGTGAAAAGCCGTGCTAAGCTTAAGTTGTGTACCCCAAGCTTTTTGCAGACTCTTCCAAAAGCGCGAAGTGAATCGAGGATCTCTGTATGAGACGATGCTGGATGGTGCACCGTGGAGTCTCATGATCTCTCTTCTGTACGTATCTGCGAGTTTACTTACCGGATCTTCCTTGCGGATTGGTAAGAAATGAGATGATTTGGTAAGTCGATCTACGATGACCCAAATTGCATCATGCTTCCTCTTGGTAGGCGAAAGACCAGTAACAAAATCTATGGTGATTTTTTCCCACTTCCACTCTGGAATATCTAACGGTTGAAGGAGACCGCCAGATCGCTGATGCTAGATCTTAACCTGCTGGTAGGTAAGACATTTGGAGACGTAAGTGGCCACATCTTGTTTCATACCACTCCACCAAAAGTACTGCTTGATGTCATGGTACATCTTAGTCGAACCAGGATGTATAGAGAATGGGGAGTTATGAGCTTCAGCTAACAAAGCTTCCCGGAGTTCTTGGGTATCAGGAACACAAAGTCTCGTGCCCTGCCATACGATACCATCTGCATCTACTCTGAATTCTGTCTGTTTCTCCAAATTCTGTACTATCTCCCAGATTTCTCCGTCATCCTTCTAAGCTTCCTTGATCTTAGAGAGTAACTCGGGTTCTACTCTAAGATTAGCCCAGTAACCGTGATGTCCACGTACCATGATTTCGATGTCTAGTCGCTCCAAGTCTCTTATGATTTCCTCTTCGATTTTAATGCCGTTGATCATTCCGGACTTCCTGCTAAGAGCATCTGCTACTACGTTTGCCTTTCCGGGATGATACTGTAGATTAATGTCATAATCCTTCAACAGCTCTAACCATCTCCTCTGCCTCATGTTCAGTTCACGTTGAGTGAAGATATACTTCAAGCTCTTGTGGTCCGTGAAAATGTCACATGATTCTCCATACAAGTAGTGCCTCCATATCTTCAATGCAAACACCACTGCTGCAAGTTCCAAGTCATGCGTGGGGTAATTTTCTTCATAAGGCTTAAGTTGTCGTGAAGCGTACGCGATCACTTTCCCATGTTGCATGAGAATAGAGCCAAGTCCCTTCCCCGATGCATCGCTGTAGATTTGAAATCCACCCGTACCAGATGGGAGAGTAAGAATAGGTGCAGATACTAGCTTCTGCTTCAGGTCTTCAAAGCTCTTCTCTCGATCTTCAGTCCAAACGAATTTCTCCCCTTTCCGCATCAGTTTGGTCAATGGTAGTGCTAAGCGGGAAAAGTTCTCCATGAACCTATGGTAATAGCCAGCTAAGCCTAAGAAACTATGGACTTCCGTCGCTGATGTCGGCCTTGGCCACTTAGTAATGGCCTCAACCTTCGCTAGATCCATAGTGATTCCCTCTGCTGATACAATGTGACCTAAGAATGCCAGCTTGTCTAACCAGAACTCACACTTGGAGAATTTAGCATACAGCTGCTTCTGGCGAAGAATCTGTAGTACTGTACGAAGATGGTCTTCGTGTTCCTCCTTGGACTTTGAGAAAATCAGGATGTCATCGATGAAGACAATGACGAACTTGTCCAGAAATTCATGGAAGATTCTGTTCATGAAATCCATGAACACTGCTAGAGCATTTGTCAGGCCAAATGGCATAACTACAAACTCGTAGTGGCCATAGCGGGTACGAAAGGCAGTCTTAGCGATGTCCTGCTCCTTGACCCGGAGCTGATGATAGCCTGACCTAAGATCAATCTTGGAGAAGTGTTTGGCCCCTTGGAGTTGGTCAAACAGATCGTCTATTCGTGGCAGTGGATATCTATTCCGGATAGTAATCTTGTTGAGCTCGCGATAGTCTATGCAAAGACGCATACTGCCGTCCTTCTTCTTAACGAACAAAACCGGTGCGCCCCATGGAGATGCGCTCGGTCGAATGAAACCTCGTTCAAGAAGTTCTTGCAGTTGATCCTTCAGCTCCTTCAGCTCTATGGGAGCCATGCGGTAAGGAGCCTCGGAGATTGGTTCAGCTCCTAGAATAAGCTCGATACTGAATTCCACTTCTCGTGCAGGTGGTATGCCCGGAAGTTCTGCTGGAAAAACATCTTGGAATTCCGACACTACAGGTTGATCCTGAGTTGATGGGGATTCAGCATCCATGTCGTGAACCGTAGCTAGATAACCCTCGTAGCCATGTGACAGTAGTGCACGTGCTTACAGGGTAGATATGATTTGTACAGACCGTCTGGGTATGAACCCGTTATGAATGTACTCTGGTGCATTAACATCACCGAAGATAACTCGATATGAATGGCAGTCTATGGTAGCATGATGCTTGGATAGCCAATCCATGCCCAAAATCTTGTCGAAGTCATTCATGTCCAGCGGAAGTGCGTCAACAGGTCGAACCTTATCATCAAATTCTAGGGGAAGACTCTTGTATACATGAGTGATTAATACAGATTCCCTCAAAGGCGTGGAAATAGTAAGCCTATTTTCTAGTGGCATGGGGAGCATCCTAATGTTCTTAGCATAAGCAGTATAATAACCGAGTGAGTAGCACCCGTATCGAAAAGAACACATGCAGCTTGACCATACATATACAAGATTCCAGTGATGGTACCTGTAGACTTGTTGGCCTGGTCTCGAGATGTCGTGTAGACACGCCCGGTAGTAGGAGGCGGTTTGGTATCAACATGTCCCGATGTACCCTCCATCTCGCCCTTACGGCAATCCTTCATGATATGGCCAGGAAGACCACACTTGAAGCACGCGTCAGTATTACGGCGACATGGCCCTGGGTGCCTACGGTGGCAAGTAGAGGAAAGAGGATGAGTGAATCCTCCAACAGGTGCTCTGGCTGGCTGGGAACCTGATAAAACATTTTACATAAGACATGATAGTTGGGTACAAAGGACAATGCGTATAATCGTAATATTGAATACCAGTGATAGCTGGACAGTTAGGCTGTGAACCTCTCTGGTTCTGGTCCCTACCGTTTCCATGGTTCCTGGTAGAAGTTTTGCTAAAGTGTCAGAATATGAGTTATAACATGAAATCATAAGGAAATGCGTAAGTATTAGGACCTGCTGCTGTTGGAGTGTCTAGCGTTGTTACAGTAATTATCATTACCGCCACGTCTATCCGTAGCAGAACGATCGTTATTCTGACCGTTTCCCTTGGGCTGATGAGGCTGCTGCTGAGTAGCGGCTGAGACCGGTCCCCAGTTTTCTGCCTGGAAGATACATTTAAAAAGATGAATAATTGACATAAATGGAAAGTATACGGATTGATCAACGCTTGAATACGAATGTTTTACCTCTTGCCGGGTCTCTCAGCTTCCCCGAACTCATCTCTCTCCTGCAGCATCTCCAGCTTACGTGCTGCATCGGCCACTTGTGCCACAGTGTTGAACGTAGCACACACCAGATTGTTCGCGACCGACGTGCGAAGAGCCCATCTAAAGTGATGTGCCTGCTCTTCAGGAGTACCTGCTGCCGCACCAAGGAAACCAGCTAAGCGAAGAAAGCGTTGCATAAACTCGTTGCTATTCTCCCCAGCTCTCTGTCGGATCCCATGGTACTCTCTCTTGAGCTTGTCCTGCTCAGCCTTGGGAAAGAACTGCTCCATCACCCTGTCCTTGAACTGAGCCCAAGTCAAACCAGCAACCTACTCGTCACCACCTTCAGACTGCATCAACGCTAACCACCAATTAAGCACATCGCCTTCGAACCGACAACATGCCAACCTCGCCTTGTATGCGGGGTCACAGCCCTTAGCATTGAAATTCTTCTCGATGTGAGCCAACCCGCTTTCAGCATCGCTGGGGCTATCTGTCTTCTCAAAAGCTCGAGGGCGGAGCTTGTTGAATCTATCCAGCCATACTGCTAATGTCACTGGAGGATGAGGAGGAGGTGCCTGATTATGCTGCTGATTGTTGGCAGCTTGAACTTCAGCCCTGGTGTCATTCCTCAGTTGAGGAAGCAAAGCTTGCATAGTAGCCTGAACTGCAGCATTGAGCTGCGCCTGTT
Organism: Glebionis coronaria; assembly: GCA_025667525.1. Lineage (NCBI taxonomy): Eukaryota > Viridiplantae > Streptophyta > Magnoliopsida > Asterales > Asteraceae > Glebionis > Glebionis coronaria. The sequence continues at coordinate 159,740,161 of CM046882.1, forward strand.
CGCGTGTGAGAACCATCTGACAGTATAACATAAAACATATGATTAAACAGATCAAAACATAAAATATATATATATACATGAAGAAAAAAAAATTTATACCAAAATTTCAAGAGAAAAATTTTATGCATGAAAATCTTTGTGTATGAATGCATGATGCAGTTTTATGAAAACTTTTGTATGCTCGAGAGTGAACGCCTATGGTAAGTTCACCCAAAACAGAAGACATGGCGAGGGGACGCCTATGGGTCGGTCCCAAATTTAAAAGTTTCGATAAAACACATGCGACTAAATAGGGCCAGTCCTGTACCAACCATTACTTAGTCAAAAAATCTGCGACAATGACATGTATATGTATGCTTAAAAATGATGAATGCATGAAAACAACTGTCAGTTCTAGGAAGACCGTAGTGACTACCCACTAATCACAGGTCATATTTGAGAGCCTACAGGTCGAAGCCTTGGCTCTGATACCATAATTGTAACACCCTATTTTGATAATGGAAATGTTACATGCAATTATGGCGTGTCATCAAAGCATACAAGGAAAAATTTCTAAACATTACATGAACATAAAAGGAAAATACCGGAATCAAACATCGGTAGTCCAAATGTAAAGTTCATCACACACAAACATAAGTATTGTAAAGGAAAGGACTAAACAATGTCCATAACAATGTATCAAAAGATAGGAAATACATAACGTAAAGAAAGGCTAGAAAGCTTCCAGTCCATATGCACGTACTCTTAATGTCTACGAGCGTCCCTGAGTACCTGCCGTTTTGGGAACATAGAAAAGGAAAACGGCTGAGCAATACGCTCAGTGCACGGATGTACAATAAAGCATGAATAGGATAAGCATATAACATATAACAGCGGAAGAAAACTAAGTCCCGAGTAACCTGGTTAAGTCTTGATAAAACTGATTTTATAGTTTGAAAAGCCTTATGTTTATCTTGTGAAAACTGTTTGTCATATTTTACCATTAGCCAATATAGGTCATGAAAATCCACCGTGCATGAATACTTGGATGGGTGACCTCATCATGCAAATTAGAGGGGCTGCCTCTAATTTAGTATACTGGTTTTTGGGTAGGA